>JAWPHD010000381.1:0-485752 GCA_037043455.1 Cyrtodaria siliqua | reverse complement strand
TAAAGCCGTAAAAAAAAAAATTAAAAAAAAAGGCTTTTAGGGTCAGAGAAGGCTCGGATTAAGCTTAGGTATAATATTAATGTTTTCGGTAGTCATAATCCAGTAAAACATTTGAGTAGTTACTGTACAGCCTTTTCCAACATCTGAGCTTCAAAGTTGGGCAGCAGACATTGTTGTTGGTTTAATATCTTTAGTATAGCCAAGACCAGGACTTTAAAACAATAAAATACATAAGTTAGCCAGTTTTTTTTTCTTGCTCATGTTTATGTGACCCCTATGGAAAATACAAAATGCATACACTATCTAGCTGAATATGTGGTGCTTAGGTCAAACGCTTCTGAAATTTGAATGAAACCGCATAGCAACATGGGATGTTCTGTATCATTTGTCTTTTACACTGCATATGTATGATAAAGCAAAGAAAACTCTTTAAAAAAATCAAATTAAAAATTGCCTAAAATTGAGAAAAATATAGAATTACTTTCTGTTTTCCCTTTGTCTCTAGGTCGGTGAGCTTTCAGGGGAGATACAAGAGATGTGAGACCTTTAAGAAGCCCTTTTAACCTTTTGGTTTATATTGAATAAGCAGGTAAATTAGACAAGTCAAGAAGAGTTACATGTGTAAAATATCCTTTGTTATGTAAATATTTAGAATACATATATGCATTAGATAACAATGATGCTGGTGAATTTTCAAGGCGATGCCGATATTTAGTAGAGGAGGCTACACTATTCGTTAATAAGGGTTGTCTGCCTAGATCAGACATTGTTGCAAAGTTTGAGCTGCGTTTACTAATACCTAGTTGGATATGCAGCCTTTCAGAGGGGAACACAGATGGTAACCTTGAAGTATATGATAGAAAATCAGTATCAAACTTGTTTGGAATAGAACAAGCCCAAATTTCACTACAATACAAAATGACTGATTTTATTGTGTGATCAAATAAATGTAAACTAGTTTTAATAACAGTGAATTAAGAAGATATTAGAGATTATTCGTTTAAAGTTCACAGTTAATGTACTGTCCCTGATAGTAGTCATAAACAGATTCTATGACAAACCAGGATTTAACTTCTAATACTATATTAGGGCTCTATTTTCGTCACAGACTATATTGAAAGAGCTTATTTATAATGTTGTAATCATTATGACAACTTGACAAGGGACATATATGACAATTTTCATCCCAGTTATTACGAGCAGTGAATTAATATTGAATAAGTAAGTTCTTAATTCAGTTTCACTGATATTTATCACAGGGTGTGGTATCATATACCCCCACCCCTATATAATTATATTATATATATATTATATGTATATTACAGGAGTCCGGCTCATGTGTTTTGTCGCTAAATACCTGTTGAAATCGATTTCTGGGGTATATTATACCACACCCTATGATATCAATAAAGTCCTGATACTAACCAGAATTATCAAGGATTTATATAAAAAAAAAGAAATAAGAGAATTTTCCTTTTTATAAATTCTCTTCTTTTTTTCTTTTTTTTTATAAATCCTTTGATTTATCAGGACCCGTTTATATTACGTCTGTCTACAGTCCCTGGATTTATATTGCACTATGGAGTGTTTTCACTTTCTGGTAATGGTTACTTCCCCTTCTTCACACGTCGCCATTTACATTCCTTGCAAACCGAAAACACTAAAACAGCCGTTCCGAATTGAATTAACAACCAGTTATTTTGTCATCTTTCGAACCATACACTAATAGTTCTACCAGGAAGGTAAACATATCTGAAATGAAAATAAAGATGCACTGCTGAACTGACAATCTGTAAATCGATAAACTTCTCAAAATAATGACTTCTCGGCCCCGGCACAGTTCGACCCTATTGTTTGGTGCGCTTGTTTCGGCCAAAACATTAAAGGCTTGAATTTGAATGCATACCTGATGGTTAAACTTTAGGGCTGTTCAGTGTTTGCTATTAGTCAAATTATTATCAGATATTTAGTTTATCTATTGACAATGATACTTCAACACCCCTTGTGCAGGTTTCATGGGTAAAACCAGTAGTGCCAGTACTAAGCAATGCAGATTAAAGTAGCTATCCCAGCTACAACAACCAAATTGTACAACATATGTACACCATTTCTAAACTTATTGACGGCGACGTATAGATATATAACTTACATATTTTGAGAATCCAAACTCTATAGACACACTACAAACGACTTTAACCAGCCAAGTCAAACCCCCAAAGCTGAGATGTTGAATTAAGAGTTACCAGATCATAATTCATTTTACGCATAGTCGATCACGGATATTTTAAGAACCTGTGAAAAAACTTATACTTTTAATTGGAACCTATCAGGGCACGAAAACTGACGAGTGAATTTGAATCCGGACGAGTGAAACCCATGAATCGGTCGTCCGAGAGGACAAGTAACATTTCAGTAGAAAAAAACAACAAAGCAAATAGTTCTTACATAGTTTATTAAGTGATTAAATGCAGTAAATAGTCGCAACTCTGTTTATTCAGCGATAAAATGCAATTTAAGTCAACCGGATATTGAGAACTTGACGCATTTCCATTTTGGGACATTCTAAAATGCGGCTTCCGTTCTCATTTCATGGAGCGCGAACGTTACGGTATTTGATGATCATGTTATACAAGTAACACTTTCACGGGGGAAATCTTTAAGGGCACTAGTCAGCTTTCAGGTGACTGGGGCCAGGGCCTTCAGGAAGGGGAATTGCAAAAAGTATGCTGTTTTCCTGTATTGGAGTTACATTTTCTAAAAAAAAAAAATCTTTTTTTAAGAGGGAAATTTTCACAGGAAAAGGGGGAAAATATATACCATGCCAGAGTAACTGTAATGGCCATGATAAGACTAGTGAACTATAGAATATGAATATGATCATCTATAATATTGGTCAAAGTTTCATAATTTTCATTGATTTATATAAAGAAAACAACAACATATTATGATGTTTCCCTTTGTTTTATTTATATATAATAGTGTTAAATGATGGTATCGGACTACTTTGACTTATGAACTTTTACAATCGGAGCAGGACGAGTAAACATCATATAAGGACGAGTATCATGTCAATGCCACTCGTCCGACAGGACGAGTATACAGTAAAATATATTTCGTCCCCTGCCTATACATTATTATATGACCTGAACACCTGGATAGCAGGGTTCGACACTAACGGTGTTCCAGGATCCCGATTTTCAGGTGGGATCCCTGCTTCTAGAAGCTGGGGATTCCATAGGGAACCCTGATTTTGCCGTCAGGTTATTATATTAAGAACACACTTTATAGATTATTTAATCGAAAATCCCCCAAAAATCGACTGCAAAAATTGTCCGAAAAGGTAATTCAGTTTGCCTTTCGTTCTACCTCTATTATCGAGGATCCCGGATATTAATCGCTCTCGCTAGGCGCTTATTAGGCCAACTGGGTATGAAGCGTGTTTTTGATTGTGATCTGGTAAAATCGCAACATCGCGAACAGGACTTGAAAATGAATTGAATTGGGGTTTTAAGGCGCACCAACACATGAAAGGTTATATGGCGCCTAACAGGAATGAACATGCCAGGCTCATTCTCCATGTACATCGAGATAAAATATGGCGAACGGGCCTAGAACCTTCTCACCCTGAACTGCAGAGTTGCTGTAAGTTCTAGTGTAGATACTCCATTTACGCTGGAGCCACGTTATTGTTTTCTGCCACTGCTCTAGTGATATGAGCCCCTGAAACAATGCAGGGGTCATGGCCCCTGAAACTGCAGGGGTCATGATGAAGACCTTTAATGAGCATGAACAAAAAATGATAAAATGAGGATGATGAGGAAATAGCAGTGAGAGACCGTGCTTTTCTACACAATAAAGCCTACGGACTGCTTCTTGGTTCAATGTAAACTAGGTCAAATGATAAAATGAAATACAATATACCAGACTAAAATGCTCTTTGTTTTATGTGGGATCCCTAATGTTAAAGTGGGCATCCAGATGTACAAAGTAGGGATTCCATTCGGATCCCAGACAAAAAATGTTAGTGTCGAACCCTGGATAGAGTTTGATAAATGGTTTTGTAGTGTAATTTTGCCATTATTTGATGGGATATAGTTTCTTTAATTATCTTGCTCAAGGTTAAATAATATGGCCATGACGAGAATCAAGCCCACAACCTTTCTATCTATCTCTGTCTATATATTCTGCTGCGCTGTTGAAATTCATCCTCGAGCAAACTTCAGCATTGACATTTTCTCTTGGTGTTTATATTGTGTTTTGTTCCAAAGACCTGCTTTAATCTCTAGGCTATGAGATGAGACTCTTAATTGAGTTAATACTGTTTGAAGTGTACAGACCTGTCCAAATATTCGATCTGAAGTCTAAAACTTTACCACTGGACCACGCACAACCAATATGATATGAGGTTGATGGTTGTGCAGTAACAATGAATCAGACATTTCGTAATGAATCATGGAAGGATTTTACACTTTTTATTACTTTCAAGCTGCACGTCATGAGTATGTACTGGTGTCAGTCGTCAATATATGGAAGCGAAATGGCCCGAAATCTGGGTTAAATTATACTAAATTTTATAAATTTTTAGGTTAAAATATACTTAAAAAATATATATTAAAATGTACTAAATTTAATATTAAAATAATAATAAAATTTTGTCAGATTTTCAGAATGGGTGAGAACTTAGAATGTATGTGCGTTAGCGTGATTATACACAAAAAATGTGTGTGTCTCACACCTAATGTTTGCAACATGAAAGGTTTGCATCGCTATATGAAAGGTTTGCATCGCTATATGAAAGGTTTGCATCTGTCTGCAGGATTTAGGTATAACCAACAAGCTAACTAGACGATGAAGACAATATGGGTGGAGTTTTTGGCCATGGTGGTGATGGTGGCCCACATCTTCATCTGTCCTTACTCTAAGGTGGAGGAGTCGTTCAACATACAGGCCCTGCATGACCTAATCTACCACAGAACAAATATCTCACAGGTAACCTGTATTATAGATGAGTAATTGATGGATTTGTTATATACTGATTAATCAAAACTTTTGGAAGGTGATTTTGTATAATAATTCACTGAAGATCAGATTTCACTACGAAGCTAAAAAATACTAACATCAGCCTGCTTTTTGTGTCGCCTGCTTAGCATGGCAGACACTTAGGGATCACTTTGTCCGTCGTCTGTCGTCATCCGTTGTCCGTCACACTTTAACATGCCACCTAACTTTGGCCATAAATTAAAAAGTATTTGACATATGTTCATGAAACTTCACACACATCTTCATCTTAACCTAAGGAATGCTGTTACACATGTCCAGTAACACTGACGTTCATTTTGGCAGTTATGCCTCCTTTTCATAAAACTTTAACCTGCAACCTAACCCAGCTCATAACTTGGCAAAATATTGACCTATGGTCATTTTATGCCCCTTTTCATAAACTTTAACCCTTAAACAAAAAAATGCTCCATAATTCATGAAGGATCGCATGCCGTGTCTTCAAACTTTATAGTTAGATTGTACTTGATCAAATAAGCACACGGCGGGCGACACAAGTGTACGTGGAACACCCTTTTAGTTGTTAATATTCTATTCTCTTTTAACTAGCTTTGGACAAATAAACTCATCAATGTATTATTTGTGATTGTATTTGAAAAATTGTGGGGTTGCTTTTTTTTGTCATTTCTTGTTCGCTACATAATTTTTTTAACTAATGAATGAATTCTGATGATAATTTATTATAGAAAAGTTAGTGTAAATGTGCTTATGTGTAGTAAATAACTTCCAGGTCCCTATCGTAAAGGTTAAGTACACATGGGTGTCAATGTCAGGGTCCATATTGTTAAGGTCAACAACACCCTAAGGGGGTTAAAGTTCAAAGTGGGTGTTTGTGTTCCCTCAGTTATTTTTGAACATTTTGAGAGATTTTGATTTTAATCTTCAGAAAGGTTAATGTCAAAAAGATTATGTGTGGCAACTTTTCATGTCCACTCAAAAAGGTCAATGTCACACTTGGGTTCACATTTTATAAGTTTGTATTTTCATGTCTCATATTCAGGGAGCAATCAGTTGTTTTACAGATTTTCTTGTGTTGAAGTGTCCACCCTGTTGAAATTATCCATCAATCCTATCAGGCTGAAAAAAATTAAAAATATGTTTTTGTTTTATTGGTGTTTCGAATATTGTAATTTTCATTCTATTATTGTTTCAGTATGACCACCTGGAGTTTCCAGGAGTTGTACCAAGGACGTTTGTGGGCCCTATATTTGTAGTAATGGCGTCTGCTCCTTATGTGGCCATCTTAAACTTACTGCAGGTAGAGAAGGTCTGGGTCCAGATGTTAGGTGAGTGGTTTTTATAAATACAGGAGTTAGAAATTGATTACTTTTATCAAACTATTAAAACAAATGCTTAAGATAATATTATTCCAAGTATATTGCAAACTTAATCTGATTTGATTGAAATTATTGCCATGTTTGTTGTTTCTATATCTGCTAAAACTATTTCACAAACGGATCATAGTCTGAAGGTGTAGTCTATGAAGAATATTATATATACATGTAACTATAATGGAGCCTGTTATAATTTCAGCTAGTCTCAAACCTTAACATTGGACTGAGTTCAAATTTCAGAAAACTGTATTCAGTTCACTATTGTTCACTGTCCTTGAGCAGAATGGTATTGAGACCGCAGTATTATAGTGTCTAATTCATTCTTGTCTTATATTGTATACTCCTAAATCAGTTTTTTTAACAAACAAAAATATATTTTTAGTTTAATAAACTGTTATTCTGAACTATAAGTAAATCAACACTTTTGTATACAATAGCAACTTTAAAAACAAAACAAAAACAACAACAATTGCTTAAAGTCTCTATCCCACCATCAATAGGCAAATTTTACAACAGATGTACACCGTTTCTAAACATACTGATGACGAGGTATATATACAACTTACATATTGTGAGAATCCAAACTCTATAGACACAATATCAGCAGCTTTAACCAGCCAGACCAACCCCCAAAACTGGCGCGCCGGATTAAGAGTTACCAACTCACAATAAATTTTACGTATATTCAATCACGGGTATTTTAAGAATCCGTGAATAAGCCTATACTTTTATTCGGCACATATACATTATTATATGACCTGAAAACCTGGATAAAGTTTTGATAAACGGTTTTGTAGTGTAATTTTGCCATTATTTGTCAGGTTAGTTCCTTTAATGAAATACAATTCTCATGTATTTATTTGTCGTTTAATCATCCTCATTGCCTGATCCTCATCATATATGTTACAGTAAGAGCCGTCCTTGGCTTCATGGTATTGATGGGGTTGTTCTCCTTCGCGACTGCCATTAGAGACAAATTTGGAGAGAGAACGGCCCAACTGCTGTTGGTCATTACAATGTCCCAGTTCCACTTCATGTTCTACATGTCCAGAACACTGCCAAATGTGTTTGCTTTGGTATACGGTACGTATTTCTCTGTATGAAGGAATTGTTTCAATATGTCAGTCAAGTAATAGCTGGCAGAATGCATTGCCTCAATATGTCAGCTTTGAGACACCTAGCTGAATGCATTGTCTCAATATGTCAGCCTTGTGACACCTGGCTAAATGTATTGTCTCAATATGTGAGCCTTGTGACACCTGGCTGAATGCATTGCATCAATATGTCAGCCTTGTGACACCTGGCTGAATGCATTGTCTCAATATTTGCCTCAATATGTCAGCCTTGTGACACCTGGCTGAATGCATTGCATCAATATGTCAGCCTTGTGACACCTAGCTGAATGCATTGTCTCAATATGTGAGCCTTGTGACACTTGGCTAAATGTATTGTCTCAATGTGTGAACCTTGTGACACCTGGCTGAATGCATTGCATCAATATGTCGGCCTTGTGACACCTGACTGAATGCCTTGCCTCAATATGTCAGCCTTGTGACACCTAGCTGAATGCATTGTCTCAATATGTCAGCCTTGCGTCACCTGGCTGAATGTATTGTCTCAATATGTGAGCCTTGTGACACCTGGCTGAATGCATTGCATCAATATGTCAGCCTTGTGACACCTGACTGAATGCCTTGCCTCAATATGTCAGCCTTGTGACACCTGGCTGAATGCATTGTCTCAATATGTCAGCCTTGTGACACCTAGCTGAGTGCATTGTCTCAATATGCCAGCCTTGTGACCCCTGGCTAAATGCATTGCCTCAATATGTCAGCCTTGTGACACCTAGCTGAATGCATTGTTTCAATATGCCAGCCTTGTGACCCCTGGCTAAATGCATTGCCTCAATATGTCAGCCTTGTGACACCTAGCTGAATGCATTGTCTCAATATGCCAGCCTTGTGACCCCTGGCTAAATGCATTGCCTCAATATGCCAGCCTTGTGACCCCTGGCTGAATGCATTACCTCAGTATGCCAGCCTTGTGTCATCTGGCTAAATACATTCCCTCAATATATCAGCTGTGTGACATCTGGCTGAATGCATTACCTCAATATGCCACCATTGTGACACCTGGATGAATGCATTGCCTCGGTATGTCAGCCTTATGACACATGGCTGAATGCATTGCCTCAGTATGCCAGCCTTGTGACACCTGGCTGTGCCAGCCTTGTGACACCTGGCTGAATGCATTGCCTCAATATGTCAGCCTTGTGACACCTGGATGAATGCCTTGCCTCAATATGTCAGCCTTGTGACACCTGGCTGAATGCATTGTCTCAATATGTCAGCCTTGTGACACCTAGCTGAGTGCATTGTCTCAATATGCCAGCCTTGTGACCCCTGGCTAAATGCATTGCCTCAATATGTCAGCCTTGTGACACCTAGCTGAATGCATTGTTTCAATATGCCAGCCTTGTGACCCCTGGCTAAATGCATTGCCTCAATATGTCAGCCTTGTGACACCTAGCTGAATGCATTGTCTCAATATGCCAGCCTTGTGACCCCTGGCTAAATGCATTGCCTCAATATGCCAGCCTTGTGACCCCTGGCTGAATGCATTACCTCAGTATGCCAGCCTTGTGTCATCTGGCTAAATACATTCCCTCAATATATCAGCTGTGTGACATCTGGCTGAATGCATTACCTCAATATGCCACCATTGTGACACCTGGATGAATGCATTGCCTCAGTATGTCAGCCTTATGACACATGGCTGAATGCATTGCCTCAGTATGCCAGCCTTGTGACACCTGGCTGAATGCATTGCCTCAATATGTCAGCCTTGTGACACCTGGATGAATGCATTGCCTCAATATGTCAGCCTTGTGACACCTGGCTGAATGCCTTGCCTCAATATGCCGGCCTTGCGAAACCTGGCTGAATGGTTTGCCTCAATATGTCAGCCTTGTGACACATAGCTGAATGCATTGTCTCAATATGCCAGCCTTGTGACACCTGGCTGAATGCATTGCCTCAGTATGCCATCCTTGTGACATATGGCTGAATGCATTGCCTCAGTATGCCAGCCTTGTGACACCTGGCTGATTGCATTGCCTCAATATGTCAGCCTTGTGACACCTGGCTGAACACCTTGCCTCAATATGCCGGCCTTCTGACACCTGGCTGAATGGTTTGCCTCAATATGCCAGCCGTGTGACACCTGGCTGAACACCTTGCCTCAGTATGCCAGCCTTGTGACACCTGGCTGAATACATTGCCTCAATATGCCACCCATGGTTTAAACTACTTATCTTATGGATGAAGCTTTTGGTTTGTGATTTTTATACACTGGTTTGAAAACTGTGATGTGTTATCGTTTGGCGTTGTCCATCCATCCGTTATTAATTTAATTCCACATGGTAACTCAAGCTGATCCCTATTGTTTCGGATGTCAAGGTTGCGGTGACAGACATAGAAAAATGGTAACTCGAGTACCTTTCAACCTTTGATCATATCACTTAATACATAGATTGCCCATAGGACAAGGATGTTTTTGATGTCACTAGGTCAAATGCAGGTCAAGATCGATTGAACCTTGCCTTCTTGTATGGACCTCTTGCTATCCGGCAGGTATGCTCCACCACGCCATCCGATATTTGAATGACAATTATGACGTTACATTACAAAGTAGCTCTGTAAACCTATTGAGCTCCAGCTTTGGATTTTTCATAGTTAGGCGACTACATATATTGTTTTTATTTCATACAAGTACTTTATTGCGTCTAACATGCCGATCTTTAAAATGACAATTATTCTGAATATTTAATAATTCCATGTCTTGTTAGACATGTTAGACGCAATAGAGAACAATTGGAAAGCTGGTGTTTAATATCTTTAACTATATCTACATGTTTGTAATCAACACCTTTTACTAAAAACATATCTTCCTAATAATATATCATTTGAATGCAGGGCACGAAAATTCCACTCATCCGCTCGCCATGACGAATGCTTATTGATGCAGGATGAGTAAAAATTCAGATAAATTCTTTAACAATTTATCAATTTGACCATTCAAATATTACGTAGGATGAGTAACTCAGAATATTTTTTTTCCTGCCCTGGAATGTAAAATAAATATGATTACACAAACGAATAGTGAGAATTGGGATGTTTTGACTTGTAGCTATATTGAATTTTCTGATATAGAATTTACAATGAATGGTAATCAGCATGAAATATCAAACAAACAACACTTCTTCTCTGCTTTCAGTGCTGCTGGCTGTCACTGCCTGGCTACAACAACAACCCGTCACATTCATATGTCTCTCTGGGACGGCCATCTTGCTGTTCCGGTCCGAGCTATGTCTGTATCTAGGCATTCTGCTGCTGATGGACTTGGTCAGTGGCAGGGTTTCCATGATGAAGGTTATAAGAACAGTTATACCTGCTGGACTTATGTTGCTAGGTAATATTAACATGATATCACCAATAGAACTGTTCTCAACACATCTACCCATAAATAGTCTGTAATTCACCCTGCTGCATGGGTGGGACACAGGTCATGATGACACAGTTGATTGTCAAAATGTTCTTTGTTTTTAAGAAACTAGCCTGCTAAGTTTCTGATATATATATATATTTGCCGTAGTGAGTTCAAATTATCTCCACTGTTAAAGTTCTGTTTTTAGGTCATTTCTCAAACTAGATTCATTAAAAACGAAGCTGTGTAAGTCACAACTTTAGATCCATCTATGACAACATGTGGGATAAAGCCAAAGACGGATTTATAGAGGTCCTAGCCAGACGCACAATCTACAGGAAATAGAAAGTGTGACAGAATGGACAAATATTCCACGAAACTATTTTCAGAATTATATACTGTCTATGAGATCACGTTGTCTGACTGTAATTCATGCAAACAGTGGACATAAAGGTACTAAGTACGTAAGATGGAAAATGAAACAAATTGTGTGGCTGGTAATGGCGGTGTGTTTTTATAAACAATGCATATTTGTTGTTGTTGTTGTTGTTTCATGGTTTAAATTTAATAAATTTTCATTAGACACATTCTTTTACTTTGTTTCAAATTTGATGAAAATCATGAACCAATCAAAATTTAATTGACAAAAAGGAAGTTTGAGTTTTGTTTTATTGTATTTTTTGCGTCTGTGTTTCAGGTCTGACTTTTACAGTGGACTCTTATTTCTGGCAGAGATATGTGTGGCCTGAAGGAGAGGTACTTTGGTACAACGCCATACTGAATAAAAGCTCACAGTGGGGTGTATCCTTTATGTGAAACTATAATATGAAAAATATATTTCATGTGCTACCTTATTTGGTTTTATGAAATGGACGAGGTGCGGTCTGGAAGAGTGATTGTGTTTCAATCCAAAATATGCAAACCATCATAATTTGCTTCAGTTTCATAGTCTATTTGCGAAACAAGTATTATTTCTCTTTTTTCCTTAGCTAATGCACAGACATCACCATTTTTGTGGTACTTCTACTCTGCCCTGCCACGCAGTCTGTCTTTTAGTTTGTTCTTGGTGCCCCTGGGATTGTACATGTCATCCCCATTGCGACAAATGGTGCTCCCTGCACTCGTGTTTGTTTTTCTGTATTCCTTCCTGCCCCACAAGGAGCTACGGTTCATCATCTATGTGATACCTATATGTAACGTTGCTGTCGCTGATACTGTCAATAAACTGTAAGTATTATCTGAGTAAATACTCACATTTGTGTTTTTGTATCCCTTTTGGCCCCACAGGGAGTTACAGTTCTGTGGAATACCTCTGTGTGATGTTTCTGTCCTGAATACTGTAAAACAAAGGTCACCACAATCCCTGCACCAGAATTGTATGAGTTTACATTGAGATTTAATGGTTTGCATTATAGCATTAAACATCTTTTGTTTGTGAATGATTACGATTGTAAAGTGTTTTTATGCTCCCCGAAAAAATTCATAGGAGCCATATAGTCGTCGCTTTAGTTGTCTGTACATACACATCTGTCTGTCCCACTTTTCTTGTCTGGAGCGTGACTTGAAAACTAATTATGGGACTGGAATGAAACTTCACACAATGATAGAAGGCAGTGAGAGGAAGTGCAGGGTGCAATAACCATAACTCTATTTTCATTTAAAATAGAGTTATTGCCCTTTGTAATTTTATACTTACGGTTCTTGCCTGGAGCACGATTTGAAAACAATGGAACTGGAATGGAACTGGAATGGAACTGGAATGAAACTGCACACACTGATCTAGAGGGAAATGAGAGAAAGTGCAGAGCAAAAGAACCATAACTCTATATTCATTCAAATTAGAGAGATATATTGTCCTGTTTACTTTTGTAACTATAATTTCTTGTCTTGAAAACTACTGATGCATCTGTAGGATGTGCAGAGAGCTTTAGCTTGAGTAAAGACAGAATTATCCTCTTTGTAATTACATTTAGTTTAATATTACATGTTTATCACTATCTTGTCGAATGCCATTGGTAATTGCTAGGCAACAGTATGTAATTGTGTTTGACCTGTCTAAGACAGTTTTTTTTATAACATACAGTAATAACTCATGGACCTACATTAGTTCATTAAAGTGTTTCATTTTATACGCCTTCAATCACTCAAAGCGTCCATTTCGGGGAGCATCCATCAGTTCTATGTATAGTCTCGTGTTTTCTGTTCCATAACAATGTGTGTTGTCATATTTAATCTGTTTCAGGTGGATAAATAGAAACAAATCTGTATTGAAGAAGATATTAGCTGTTTTAGCCATACTCCACATTGCTGGTAACCTGGTTACCACGGGAGTGTTCCTGTACACATCACACCACAACTACCCAGGTGGAGAGGCCCTATATCGCCTACATCAGCTCGAATCACAGAATACACGTATGTATGCTCTGTGATGCTGATAAATTGTGTTTTTGGGCCTATGCATATTTCAGTGTACATGTAAATGCAGGTGACTTCAGGGTCCTACCAAGGCTATTAATGTATAGTGGCACCACTACTCCTTAATTTCAAACAGGTGCTTGCCACCTATCCTTAATTCTGCCACTACTCTTCTATCCCTTAACTTTTCAAAGTTAATCATGATCCAACTACAAACTGCACATTTTTTATAAATACAAAATTGTTAAAAAGTAACAATCTATAATAAAAGCTATTTAGTCTCTAAAGTAAATATACCAACCCAGTCCAACCATTCATAGGTTTAAAATGCCACTACTCTTTCAATAAAATATTCCTGTGGAAGACCCTGGAATTGAAATGAAATATCTTTACATTCAGTTTCTTCTTTCAAAACTGTCAATAATAGGTATGTTACTGTGAAGTGTAGGCAGGGTCTCCTTCATTATTTTTTTCCCACTAATATTTTGATACATACGTCACAGACATATTAATAAACTGATAGGAAACTTCCTATCTTAACCAATGAAGTAACCAAAATATCACGTGGCACCTTAACTTTTCCTTCTATCTCCTCTCTCAATTATTCACTGATTTTGATGAGAATACATTCAAATGATTCATAGTGAATAGCAAAATGGTATTGTAGTAATTTATGTTTTTTGAAAGTAAGAAATTGTATAAAAAGCAGTTTAAAGTTAAAAATGTCATCTTTTTCGCTTTTCTCTTAAAAATCAAGGTTTTGACATAGTCAAAGTTTCCGTCAAACTCCTTTATTGTTCTAAATGTAAGAGAAAAAAAAAATCATTGGAAAGAAAATTAAATGTGTGATGGTATTTAGCATGAATGAAACTTGTATCTATAATACTCTTCATAATATGTTTGCTTAAAGTTAAAATAATTTGTGAAATGTTCGCACTGTGCCACGTGAAATTTAGATAATTTTTGTAGTGTCAAATCTATTTGTTATTAGGTCCGTGCATACATGTATTGTATTATGTTTTCAAGTTGACATGAAAACCTGTTATTTTTCATTGCAATTTTGTTTTTTAATTTTCAGCTGTGCACGTGCATATAGATGTAGCTACAGCACAGACAGGGGTCACCAGGTTCACACAATTGTCCTCCAGGTGGATGTAAGTATTTGTCACGGTCCTGCCATAATCTTAACACATCTGTGTATGTGCATGTAGACACATGCATATAGACGTAGCTACAGCAAAGACGGGGTCACTAAGTTTTACACAAGATAGGGTTATAACAAAATCAGATCAAGTTTGATTTTCAAGGTCATTAGATCCCAAGTACTTGCCCTTGATTGATAGAATGGGTTACTGTTTTGACTCCAAAAGAATGCAAAGTGCCAGAATGAGGCTGATGACTTATTGGCTCGAATTCCAACATTCCACCGAGTACTAGGAGGTTCTGCCAGGGTCCTGTAAATATTTGGCCTTTAAAACTACGGTTATAACAATAATAACCTCAACTTAATATGCAAGGAAGGCTTTAGTGTATCAAACCTGACTTTATGAACGGTAGTGTTATAATGAACAGTAGGTCAAGTTTGGTTCAGTGTCATCAGGGCCCTGTTTTATGAAACAACTTATGACCATTTTGATCGTAAATCAATTTCTTAAATGCTTCACTATAAATTACATTCTTCAAATAAACTTCATTTCATTTAACGTTCTTATACAGGTGATATGTCTTCACTACGTCCACACATAATTGTCTACATTGAATGCTTTGGTGAACAAAGTGGACGATATTAAAATTTAAGACATCATAAGGTTTTTAATAAAACAGGGTCCAGGTTATTAGTTCAAGAGTTATTGCTCTTGACTGGTGGAAAAAAGGTGATGTTTGGTTTCCACTAATTAACCAATGCTGTGGTTTATCAAACCCAAATATTCCAGACTTCAGTATTATAATCAAATACAGATGAAATCAGATTTTAAGTGTAATAGAGTCATTGGTTCAGGAATCATTGGCATTGACTGAAAGAAATAATACATTTCAAAGAAAGTAGGGCAACCAAGTTTAAGCTTAAGGCTTTTTCCGAAAATGTTATCTGAACTAAGCTCAGTTTCTAAGCCACTATCAAGACTTTGACCCTGGATGCTCTACAAACTGGTAGCATCCATCCATGTAGTTTTAATTTTTCTGATGCTTTTTTATACGTTTGTCGGAGAAAGTTTGTTAAACACTTTTCCAGCATACAATATATTGTGTGCTTTAAATATTTCTGAAGACATTGATACAGGTGTATTTGTTCTTTCATTGTTTTTCAGCTACAATAAAACCGAAGATCTGACGCCAGGAGGAGACGATATGATGTCATACACACACATTATTATGGGAGATTCAGGCAAACTCTCGGTGTATGAGAAAACACACATCGTCATGGATAAAATGGATGCTTTTTATGGCATATCATTTGATAGACATGCTTTTCCATTTCTGCATTTCAAACTAATTCCAAAAATATGGATATTGAAAAAACAATGAAGTTCCTAATTCATTAAATAGAATAAAACAATACAGAAGGATTGTTTGTTTTTCTTACTTTGCAACATATTACATAACAATGGACTTTGTTTTGAGCAGTGAGTTCATGTTTTATGAAGTCCCTATCCTACCATCAACAGGTAAGTTTTACAACAGATGTTCACCGTTTCTAAACCTACAGGCAATGACATATATATATATAACTTACTCATTTTGAGAATCCAAACACTATAGGCACAATATAAACGATAACGTAACCAGCTAGGCCAAACCCCAAAACTGGAGTGTAGAATAAGGAAGTAAGGAGTTACCAACTCATAATTCATTTATCACATAACTTGCAGTGTGGGAGTGTAATAAAGCCATGATATCATATTACACTAGTGAAATAAATATGCAAATGAATGCAGAATCATTGTTTGGTCTTTTCTGTTCAGCTTGGAGTACATCAGAACGGTTTCGTCGATTTCCGTAAATAAGGTAGTTCTGTTGTTCGGTGTCGTATGTAGAAGATCTAGTCAACATATACAACTATACAACTATACAAACGTATGACAGCTTCGTAGGACGACGTTATATAAAGGCTGCAACACTACCAACACGTTGCTTATATTTATGAGGCTTTTTTTTTGAGTTATTTGATAAACAGAATCTCACATTCGTGCTTATTTAATATTGAATTTATTAAACAAGCTGGTTAAAAGTGTTTGATGTGAGGCTGTATTGAATTTTTTAGTCATTTAATAAAATCAATATGATGCTCGGCACAGCCTCACATCATACACTTTTATCCAACTTGTTTAATAAATTCAATATTAAACAGGCACTCATGTAAGATCCACTTTTTATGTATATTCAATTACAGGTATTTTAAGAACCATATATAAATATATACTTTTAATTGGCACATATACATTGTTATATGACCTGAACACCTGGATAGTTTTGTTAAACAATTTTGTAGTGTGTTCCCCCGCTTTCACAAGTGAAGTGGAGGCTATATAGGAATCGCGTTGTCCGTAACCTCCCGTCGCATCCCATAACACAATTTTGTCCTGTCCCGTCGCGTAACACATTTTTGATATTTGCGTATCTCACACAGTTTTTAATGGGTTGTTCCCAAACCTCATATACTCATAACAACTGATGACCTTATGTCCCTCTACATCACTCATTATTGATTACCTAATTCATTACAGAATTATGGTTCTTCGTTTCACTTAGAAATTTTCACTGTAATATTGTATAATGTCCTGCAACACATTTTTTCTCAAACATTTTAGAAGTAATTGTTCCCAGTCTTTATGTAAACATAACAACTGATGACCTTATATCCCTCTACACCATACATTGTTGCCTAATTTATTACAGAATTATGGCCCTTTGACTTAACAGTTTTCACTCTAATATTGAATAGTGCGTTGCATCCCATAACACATTTTTAATACTTGCATATCTCAAACAGTTTTAAATGGGTTGTTCCCATACTTCATTACTCATAACAACAGATGTCCTTATGTCCCTCTACATCACACATTGTTGATTGCCTAATTCATTACAGAATTCACTCTGATATTGTGTATTGTCCCCTAACACTTTCTTTTTCAAACATTGTTCCTAAACTTCATGTCACATAACAACTGATGACCTTATGTCCCTCTGCATCACACATTGTTGATTGCCTAATTTATTACAGAATTCTGGCCCTTTGTTTTGACTTAGAACTTTCCACTCTTATATTATATAATGTCCTGTTACACATTTTTTCTCAAACATTTTCGAATTGAATGTTTCCAAACTTCATATACACATAGCAACTGATGACCTTATGTACCTCTACATCACCCATTGTTGATTGCCTAGTTTATTACAAAATTATGGCCCTTTGTTTGACTTAGAATTTTCCACTCTAATATTGTATAATGTCCTGCAACACATTTTTTCTCAAACATTTTCGAATTGAATGTTTTCAAACTTCATATACACATAACAACTGATGACCTTATGTACCTCTACATCAACCATTGTTGATTGCCTAGTTTATTACAAAATTATGGCCCTTTGTTTGACTTAGAATTTTCCACTCTAATATTGTATAATGTCCTGTAACACATTTTTTCTCATTTTCGAATTGAAGGTTTCCAAACTTCATATACACATAACAACTGATGACCTAACGTCTCTCTGCATCATACATTGTTTGACTTAGAATTTTCCACTCTATAAGGAATTTCATGTGGCTTTCACTTCAGAAGTTTTCATGGATTGCTATTACACTCGACATACATTTCACATGTGATGATATGATGCGTCTCTCCATCAACGGATTTCGATTCTACAATTATGGACCTATGTTTTACTTTGATTTTTTTTCACATAAAACAATTTACAAATAGTTCAGACTTTTATTTTCATTAATTTTGTCCATTCTCATCGGTTATATCAAAAAGGTGGGGGTATTCACCACCTTCAGTGATAGTTCTAGTTTTGCTGTTGTTTGTTGAGTTAGTTTCTTTAAAAATGATGTAAACTACAGCAACTACAACATTTCATTTGAAGACCTGGAGGTAGATCAGTATTATATTGTGTGATGGTGCAACATCCTGTGTCTGTCTATCAGTAACTTATTTTTTATGCTCCCCGAAGTTTTTCGGCGAAGCACTGTCACTGCTTTGTCCTTCCCATTCTTTTCCGGAGCATAACTCAGAAGTACTTTTGGACGCAATAAAACTTCATGCGATGATAGCGGGAACAGAGAGCAAAAACCATTTCTGCCTTCATTCAAATTAGAGTTACTGCCCTTTGTAATTTTATACTTGGAATTTTTGTCTGGAGACGTTAACACAGAACAATACTTTTTTTTTTTAATTGTTTATTTTAAGACAAAAGTAGAAATTGTATGCATAATTAAAAATAAAAATAACTAGATCATTTTCTTGGTATGGTACACATATAAACATATTTTACTACCAAAAAACCAGCAGGGTAATTGGCTCTTACAATGTTTTCAGATAGGTGAAGTAGCCGAGAATTTAGTCAAATTGGGTTTTATGGCAAACCAACACAAAACGGTTATAAGGTGCCAACAGGAATCAACATTTCAGGCCCACCCTCCATTTACATAAAAATAAAATTATTCGGAATGGGACTAGAATCTTCACACTCGCTGGAACAACAGAGTTGCAGCAAATTTTGTTCCGAACACTCCCTTTAAGCTGGAGCCACATCTGTCCTCAATGCTGACTTTAACCTGGTATTTGGCATTGTACAAAGAGTGTGTGTGCGCTCGTGCGTCTAGTTTATAGTCCCTCCATCATTTAACCAATAGGACATTCTACAGGTGTAGGCACAATAGGTTCTGGACTGTCACCATGGTATAAATTCCACTGAAGACCAGGCTTTGAATTCACCAACCATTCTTGAGAAAATCCTTAGACTTAAGCCCAAGTATTAAAATTTCAGTCACAAATATTTCTATAAGTTTAAAAAATAAACATTCATAACAAGCTGTTTTTATAAATATGACAATACTAATAAATAACATCTTCAAACGATTGTTTATCTTTGAAGGTTGTAAATTTGAGCATTGAGCTCAATTTTAAGTATAGTTTGAAGTGTAGTTGGCGAATTGCAGGCCTGGTTACATATCCTCAGAGTAAGGGTGTTAAAATGACTTTAAAATATGGCAAACATTAAGCCTAGTTACCTGCTGGTTCAATGGCAGCGCAATAGCAAAAGATCTAGTTCGTAGAAAATGAGAAATGTCACTTTTTGAGATTTTTCAATAAATAACAAATATATAATAAACAGTATTGATCATGTTCAATAAATAATAGAAATGAAGGTACATGGGTGCATTTTTTCTCAAACTTATCGAGGGAACACACATTCTTCTGGTGACAGAGTTATTGCTATACTGCGAAGATTCCTTAAAGAACACGCAGCAATCTTAACGTTTTTAAAACCCATTGTTTTTTTTTTGGTTTTTTATACACAACTTGCATTTTTGAATCATCATTAATAATTCCTTTGAAATGTTCATATCAAATTGTTTTTGCATATTACTTATTGTTGATTGTATGGCACCAATAATATTGAAGTTAATGCAGAATAAGGAATAAATCTTAGATTGTATTTTATTAGATTGTATTTTATAATTATATGAAAGCAGAATTAATAGTCAAAGTGATACTGGATTATTAAATCAATGTTATAATTTTGACGCTTGATCCTACGTCAAGATTGCCACGTGTCTCTTTAACTGAAGTGGCAGTTTTAAAAAAATAAGGACAATTAAAAAACATGATATTCACACACTGCTTTATATAACAGAAAAGCATGTACTCGGACAAAATGCTGGATAAACACGTTTACATGCATAATGAACAAATGCTATAATTCAAAGTACACTGGAATGTGCCGAGTCAATACAAAATGTATCTTTTCATAGAATCTTTTTTTATTAGGAAAGTATTTTTTTGTACAAATTCTCGGACGGATTTGTAAAATGATATGTAAATGTACAGACGGCGCATTTCCAATACCCGCCCACGCCCGGATTTGTAAAGCGATATGTAAATGTACAGATGGCACATTTCCAATACCCCCAACAACATAAGGCACAACAAGTGACTAATATAGTATGTAACAATGTAGCAAGTACATATTTTACGTATTTTAAAACTCGGTATCAGAACATAGTGGCATATTGTATACTTATTTTTCATGCAGCAGTCTATCAATGACAGGTGTAACTGCATGTGCACAATATTGAACAGGTGTGCAAAGTCACTAAATTCATACTTATTTTAAATAAATAAAGTCTCTGTCTAGCTAGATGTACAAATATGTCTTGAAAAGTAATGTTTACATTCTCACAGTTCATGACTATTCTCAAACAATCCTGCAGCAGCAATATCTGTGTTGGGATAGGGAATATTGGTTGTAGTAGTGTTTTCCGATAGGGAACATGTTATATACTCATGTAGAAAAGGGCTATTTGTAACCAGTGTTGTTGTATTAGTCTCCATATAAGTGTAATCACAGACAATAGTTACACTACTGTCATGGGAAGTTGCCACGATGGTGAACGGATAGTCACACTACACCGGGGCATCAGTCAGTCTAGAAGTCGGGATGGTAGAAAATCTTGCTAAGCCGAGGCATCAGGTAGGTTTTCAGAAGTATTGTCCTACATGTGCTCAGGTGTAGGTGAAGGAAGAATCACAGACAGGCGAGCAGTTTAGTTGTCCAGCTTGTGACGACAGAAAGGACAATGACCCTTCTGTAAATACTGCAGCTCGAAGTCATCTGTGTGGAATAACTGAAAACAAAAACTCATAACTTAGAATAACTGAAAACAAACACTCATAACTTAGAATAACAGAAAACAAACATTCATAACTTAGAATAACTGAAAACAAATATTCATAACTTAGAATAACTGAAAGCAAACACTCATAAAGCAAACGCTTATAACTTGGAATAACAGAAAACAAACATTCATAACTTAGAATAACTGAAAACAAACATTCATAACTTAGAATAACTGAAAACAAACATCGATAACTTAGAACACTGAAAACAAACACACATAACTTAGAATAACTGGAAAAAAACACTCAACTTAGAATAACAGAAAACAAACAATCATAACTTAGAACAACCGAAAAATAAAGACTCGTAACTTAGAATAACTGAAAAACAAACATTCATAACTTAGAATAACTGAAAACAAACATTCCTAACTTAGAATAACTGAAAACAAACACTCATAACTTAGAATAACTGAAAACAAACACTTATAACTTAGAATAATTGAAAACAAACATAACTGAAAACATTCATAACTTAGAATAACTGAAAACATTTTTTATAACTTGGAATAATTGAAAACAAACACATAACAAAACAAACACTCATAACTTAGAATAACTGAAAACAAACATTCATAACTTAGAATAACTGAAAACAAACACTCATAACTAAGAATAACTGAAAACAAACACTCATAACTTAGAATAACAGAAAACCAACACTCAAAACTTAGAATAACTGAAAACAAACACCCATAACTTAGAATAACTAAATAACTGAAAACAACAACTAATAACTGAAAACAACCACTCATAACTTAGAATAACTGAAAACCATCCATAACTTTGAATAACTGAAAACAAACACCCATAACTTAGAATGACTGAAAATAAACAACATTACTTTGAATAACTGAAAACACTCATAACTTAGAATAACTGAAAACAAACACTCATAACTTAGAATAACTGTAAACAAACACTTAGAATAACTGAAAACAAACACTCATAACTTAGAATAACTGAAACCAAACACGCATAACTTAGAATAACTGAAAACAAACACGCATAACTTAGAATAACTGAAAACAAACATTCATAACTTAGAATAACTGAAAACAAACACTTATAACTTAGAATAATTGAAAACAAACATAACTGAAAACAAACATTCATAACTTAGAATAACTGAGAAAAAAAACACTCATAACTTACAATAACTGAAAACAAACACTCATAACTTAGAATAACTGAAAAATTCATAACTTAGAATAACTGAAAACATTTTTTATAACTTGGAATAATTGAAAACAAACACATAACAAAACAAACACTCATAACTTAGAATAACTGAAAACAAACATTCATAACTTAGAATAACTGAAAACAAACACTCATAACTAAGAATAACTGAAAACAAACACCCATAACTTAGAATAACTAAATAACTGAAAACAACAACTAATAACTGAAAACAACCACTCATAACTTGGAATAACTGAAAACCATCCATAACTTTGAATAACTGAAAACAAACACCCATAACTTAGAATGACTGAAAATAAACAACATAACTTTGAATAACTGAAAACACTCATAACTTAGAATAACTGAAAACAAACACTCATAACTTAGAATAACTGAAAACAAACATTCATAACTTAGAATAACTGAAAACAAACACTCATAACTAAGAATAACTGAAAACAAACACTCATAACTTAGAATAACAGAAAACCAACACTCAAAACTTAGAATAACTGAAAACAAACACCCATAACTTAGAATAACTAAATAACTGAAAACAACAACTAATAACTGAAAACAACCACTCATAACTTAGAATAACTGAAAACCATCCATAACTTTGAATAACTGAAAACAAACACCCATAACTTAGAATGACTGAAAATAAACAACATAACTTTGAATAACTGAAAACACTCATAACTTAGAATAACTGAAAACAAACACTCATAACTTAGAATAACTGTAAACAAACACTTAGAATAACTGAAAACAAACACTCATAACTTAGAATAACTGAAACCAAACACGCATAACTTAGAATAACTGAAAACAAACACGCATAACTTAGAATAACTGAAAACAAACATTCATAACTTAGAATAACTGAAAACAAACACTTATAACTTAGAATAATTGAAAACAAACATAACTGAAAACAAACATTCATAACTTAGAATAACTGAGAAAAAAAACACTCATAACTTACAATAACTGAAAACAAACACTCATAACTTAGAATAACTGAAAAATTCATAACTTAGAATAACTGAAAACATTTTTTATAACTTGGAATAATTGAAAACAAACACATAACAAAACAAACACTCATAACTTAGAATAACTGAAAACAAACATTCATAACTTAGAATAACTGAAAACAAACACTCATAACTAAGAATAACTGAAAACAAACACCCATAACTTAGAATAACTAAATAACTGAAAACAACAACTAATAACTGAAAACAACCACTCATAACTTGGAATAACTGAAAACCATCCATAACTTTGAATAACTGAAAACAAACACCCATAACTTAGAATGACTGAAAATAAACAACATAACTTTGAATAACTGAAAACACTCATAACTTAGAATAACTGAAAACAAACACTCATAACTTAGAATAACAGAAAACCAACACTCAAAACTTAGAATAACTGAAAACAAACACCCATAACTTAGAATAACTAAATAACTGAAAACAACAACTAATAACTGAAAACAACCACTCATAACTTGGAATAACTGAAAACCATCCATAACTTTGAATAACTGAAAACAAACACCCATAACTTAGAATGACTGAAAATAAACAACATAACTTTGAATAACTGAAAACACTCATAACTTAGAATAACTGAAAACAAACACTCATAACTTAGAATAACTGTAAACAAACACTTAGAATAACTGAAAACAAACACTCATAACTTAGAATAACTGAAACCAAACACGCATAACTTAGAATAACTGAAAACAAACACGCATAACTTAGAATAACTGAAAACAAACATGCATAACTTAGAATAACTGGAAACAAACACGCATAACTTAGAATAACTGAAAACAAACACGCATAACTTAGAATAACTGAAAACAAACACTCATAACTTAGAATAACTGAAAACAAACCTGCATAACTTAGAATAACTGAAAACAAACATTCATAACTTAGAATAACTGAAAACAAACATGCATAACTTAGAATAACTGAAAACAAACATGCATAACTTAGAATAACTGAAAACAAACATGCATAACTTAGAATAACTGAAAACAAACACTCATAACTTAGAATAACTGAAAACAAACATGCATAACTTAGAATAACTGAAAACAAACATTCATAACTTAGAATAACTGAAAACAAACACTCATAACTTGGAATAACTGAAAACAAACACTCATAACTTGGAATACTGAAAACAAATCCTCATAACTTGGAATTACTGAAAACAAATACTCATAACTATGAATTACTGGAAACAAATCCTCATAACTTGGAATAACTGAAAACAAACACTCATGACTTGGAATTACTGAAAACAAATCCTCATAGCTTGGAATTACTGAAAACAAATACTCATAACTTGGAATTACTGAAAACAAGTACTCATAACTTGGAATTACTGAAAACAAATACTCATAACTTGGAATAACTGAAAACAAACTCTCATAACTTGGAATTACTGAAAACAAACACTCATAACTTTGAATTACTGACAACAAGCACCCATAAGATGGAATTACTGAAAACATACACTCATAACATGGAATGACTAAAAACAAACACTCATAACATGGAAAGAAAGAAAGCAAACACTTATAACATGGAAAAAAAGAAAGCAAACACTCACAACGTGGAATAACTGAAAACAAACACTAATAACTTCGAATTACTGAAAACAAACATTCATAACTTGAAATAACTGAAAACAAACAACCATAACTTAGAATAACTGAAAACAGATAGAGGGGAATTAATATGCATCTGGTAATTTTCACCATTTAAAATTCAGTTGAAATGAAAAGTAACAACACAATGTCATTAGACAATTACTAAAAGTAATTATTGAATATTCAGAAAAATTGCGGTGTGCCGCAGCCAGGAATCAAACCATGGATCCCTTCTTATCAGGCAAGCACACTGCCCATTACATCACCACTCCATCCAATCAAATGACAATAAAGACATTATATTATGACCTTACTCTTTAAATATTTTCACAAATAGGCGACTACATACAAAGTGTTTACTGCATATTTAACAAGAACTGCTGCGTCTAACAAGGACATGGAATTATTACATATTCAGAAGAACCGCCATTGGCCGTTTCAAAAATCTGCATGTCGTAGTTGGGAATCAAACCATGGACCTCTTCTTTTCTGGTAAGCAGACTAACCATGACATCTCTACACCATCCAATCTTTGAACGATAAATAAACGACTAGCAAGAATTCCTTGGTTCGATCCCACCTGCAGTGTGTTCTTTTTTGAAATGGCAATTTTTTTGAATATTTGAAAGTGTAAATCAACAATTTTTCATTTCTTAAAATTCTAACCTCATTGGATGTGGCTGATATAATGACGATTTCACATTTATTTAAAATTTTGTTGTCCTGATTGTAAAAGCATCAAAACCTGAGGCCCCAGAAATAACCAAATTTTCTTGATTTGAGAGTTCACTTCAGTCGAAAGATGTAGTTATTTATACTCAAAGTTAATGAAATACTCAACTGAAATTGCTGAATTGCACATTTTATTCAGATCGTGTGGCCTCAGATCTAGAGGCCCCGTTATCCTCCATGATGTATGTATACATACCTTCTGACAACTAGGACACATAGTGATGGTGACATCGGGCAACAGAGACCTGAAGTACTGGTAGCGTAGAGGCTTAGGCCACTTTCTGATGTACACATCTGCACGCCACAACGTCTTCAGAGTACTGCGATTAACCACAACTGGACGGAACTCTGTATCACCTTGCTGAAAACAATCACAATGGAAAACATAATAGAGAGAAAATATGAATGGATTTCAGCAGGACAGGATAGTATGAGCACTGTACAAATATTAACTGATAAATATACAGAAGAACGAGTTATTCTCATTTAAAAAACAAATGGTAAGAGGTAAAGGCAAAAGATAGGAGTTCTCTTTGAAAGCATGTTGTTAATCATACATATTTTAATTATTTAAATACAGAAAACAACCACCTATTTAATACAGAATTAACAAAGTGAACAAACTGAATGACATGTCCAGTAAACATCATGAAAACATCTTATAAAGGACTCAAATACTCCATGCATCTTGCGGAGGAATTCTTGATAATAAACTCATCTGTTAACCAATCTTCATACATTTGTATAGAACTGTGAAGCAATGGATCAAACTGAAGACATTATCATTATCTCAATCACGGATTAGTTTTCAAATAAACATTGAAAAGCCCTCACACCCTCCCCACCAAAAAAGGCAAGTGCCAATTACCATAAAACATTGTTGGGAACTCTATATTTACACCATGCACTTCCATAAACATCACAAAGAAATAGTTGGAATGTCCCTCAACAGTCCACCTGATGTGTGTATATATGATTATAAGGATGCCTACTTACATCAAATGTCATAAGTTTAGTGGAGAATGGATCTGCCTCTTCCTCCTCCTCGGGTTCATCGCCCAGCCTCAGTGACTGCATGTCTGGTTGATACGGTTAAGGAACATGGTACACTCTTATGTTATACTTCTGTGTGAAGAATTACCGGATTTTTTCTAATAAACGACAACTCGATTTAATATGCCCAACATCCAATTTTTATCGTAAAAACTTACCGCTTTTAAGTCAAAGTGTGATTTTTTCCCCAGTCTCTTATTTAGATAGATATTGATAATATACATACAAGTGAAGTAGGGGTTTTCATGATAAAAATAAAACCTTATATTAAAATGGACTTCTCATTCATCGAGAAACCTATCGACTGACATAATCCTCCACCCCATTCCGACAAGGTCACGATTCTAGTTTTAGCGAAGAAGTCCCACTGTGAACATTTATGGTGTCATGATTAGAGCACTTGCTTCTCAGCACTAGGACACAAGTTGTTTTTTCTCCAGTTTTCTCTTTTCCTCCTACATTGAGAGACTACACCATGCTCCTACATTTAGAGACTACACCATGCTCCTACATTTAGAGACTACACCATGCTCCTACATTTAGAGACTACACCATGCTCCTACATTTAGAGACTACACCATGCTCCTACATTTAGAGACTACATCATGCTCCTACATTTAGAGACTACATCATGCTCCTACATTTAGAGACTACACCATGCTCCTACATTTAGAGACTACACCATGCTCCTACATTTAGAGACTACACCATGCTCCTACATTTAGAGACTACACCATGCTCCTACATTTAGAGACTACACCATGCTCCTACATTTAGAGACTACACCATGCTCCTACATTTAGAGACTACACCATGCTCCTACATTTAGAGACTATGCCATACTCCTACATTTAGAGACTACACCATGCTCCTACATTTAGAGACTATGCCATGCTCCTACATTTAGAGACTTTGCCATGCTCCTACATTTAGCGACTATGCCATGCTCCTACATTTAGAGACTACACCATGCTCCTACATTTAGAGACTACACCATGCTCCTACATTTAGAGACTACACCATGTTCCTACATTTAGAGACTACACCATGCTCCTACATTTAGAGACTATGCCATGCTCCTACATTTAGAGACTATGCCATGCTCCTACATTTAGAGACTACATCATGCTCCTACATTGAGAGACTACACCATGCTCCTACATTTAGAGACTACACCATGCTCCTACATTTAGAGACTACACCATGCTCCTACATTTAGAGACTTCACCATGCTCCTACATTTAGAGACTACATCATGTTCCTACATTTAGAGACTACACCATGCTCCTACATTTAGAGACTATGCCATGCTCCTACATTTAGAGACTACACCATGTTCCTACATTTAGAGACTACACCATGCTCCTACATTTAGAGACTATGCCATGCTCCTACATTTAGAGACTATGCCATGCTCCTACATTTAGAGACTACATCATGCTCCTACATTGAGAGACTACACCATGCTCCTACATTTAGAGACTACACCATGCTCCTACATTTAGAGACTACACCATGCTCCTACATTTAGAGACTTCACCATGCTCCTACATTTAGAGACTACACCATGGATTCTATAAGTTTCTTTGCAGCTTGTTTTGTAATTACTGTCAAAGAACTAAAGATTTTACCAACAGAAGTTAAAATGTATTCAGATACCAGTTTATTAAACATTTCTTGTGTGTTTTTTTAGTTTGCATATATAAATGCTGCTTTTGTAAAGGATACTGCCCATTCGAGACTCCTGCCAGTTTTTCTCTTCATTCTTCTGTTTGGGTATTGACAGGTCCAGAATCTGTATAGCCTCCTCATCTGTTATACCATCCTCTAATACAAACTCCACCAGTGGTAACACCTCTGTAACAATAGGATTACAACTGATATTTGTACTAGAGTTAAGTTTCTTCAAATTGTTTTTCTTACATATAACTCAAGTGTCATTAAAAACTAAAATTGCATGTTTGATATCTCTTGCTCTAGCCTGTGTTTAATGCATGCTGAATAATGTACTAAACTGACCAATACCCATCATATATAACATAACATGGCTTCTGGGAATGTAATAAAGCAGTGACTTATTTATAATACACTAGTGTATTACAGATGCAAATAAGGACCGAATCGCTTTGTGTACAGTAAAACATTTAACCCCAAAGGATTGCATGGTATATCATATGATATGGACAGACACCTTAAATAATTATAATAATAACCGTATTAATATTGCGCAACTTGAGGAGCGCAATATTTATGCGCGAAAGAACGAGTGCATATACCCCAATATAAATCTAATAACGTTTTTATTGCATACACATTTTTACATTCAGAATAATAAAATAGGTCGTAAAATTTAATTTTCACCAAAAACATTTATTTGAAACAAACATATTGTCGTTCCATCATGGGACTTTTCACAATGAAATCAACATTGTTTACATGACGTGATATACTTTCTTTGACATGAACAGAAAATTGCACCAATCCCAACCGAGTATACATTACACACTCAATATAACTTTACTACACTTCAATATGAATGAATATTGATCTTTCCTGTTAAACTGAAATTAAACGGAGCTTGTAAATGCGTATGCAAAAATACATATCACATAACTTGCGGTGTGCGAGTGTAATAAAACCATGATATTTTTATCATATTACACAAGTGAAATAAACATGCAAATGAAGGCCGAATCATCGTTCGGTCCTTCCCGTTCAGCTCAGAATTTTCTGGTCAATTTCTGTCACCTTTAAACACCGGATTACGGAAATCGATTAGGTAGTTCCATTGTTCGGTGTCGTAAGGAGAAGACCGAGTCAACATACGATGTCATCATACACACGATGTCATCGTATAACAACATTATATATAGGCAGCTATACTAATAAATGTTGCTTATAAGACTTCTTTGGAGTTATGTATAAATAAAATCTTATATTCGTGCCAATTTATTATTGAATTTATTGAACTCGGATAAAATTCATATGATGCTCGGCACAGCCTCACATCATATAATTTTATCCTCTATCGATGTACTGACTTACCAAATGATACAAATGAGTGTACAAAAGGTTGTCTACAGTTGATACACTGACTCCCCCCGTTGTTGAGTAGCGGGTTGGTGGTAGAACATCGATAACACATTGGTAACAGCTCCTGAACAAAAACAAGTTAGAGTTTGTATTAAAATAAGTATATAACACAGGCAAAATTAAAACCAGGCGTACTCTTCTTAAGAAAAAACATGATGAAATTGTATAGCTTTTAAAATACATCAATGAAAACCAAGTCATATCGCTTGTCTAATAGACTCATAAGATAAAATGAGCATGCATGCAGGCCATGAGTAGTGACCATGAAGATCATGAGATGCAATAACCTTGATGGATTTGACAGGAAGTGACCTGAAAGGCCATAATATGGTTAGGTGGCAACTAGATAACTTAATAAAGTTGAGAATTACAGCACAAACAAGGTAGATTTAGAGTTTAATTAACATTGTTGAAGTGATACAGGAAATAATTCCCGAGTGAGAAAGATTCTTGCGATATAGAAACGAGTGCGTTTTCGCACGAGTTGCTATATCGCAAGAATATTTCTCACGAGTGAATTATTTTCCGTATCACGACTAAAATGTTAAACTATATAATATATATTCTGTGACGAATTTCTTTCCAATCGTCTTTTGACACAAGTATTCCTTCTTCTGTCACTCCTTTGGCGACAGCGCGGAGTAATATCATGACGTCAATTTGTGACGTAATATCGTGACGTCTATCGTTTAGTTCATAACATTTGGCTACTGTGCTATCTTGGGATATGTTATAGATTTTCTCAAACTGAGAAATTTCTATAATTCATCACAGAATATATAATATACACCATTATCATGCCACACAAACCCTGTCAGGATTGCTTTTATACTTAAAATGTAATTCTATGTTTATGTAAGATGAAAATAATCTGGCCCATAAATTCAACATTCCAGACAAAACTGACAATCTTATAATGTGGACAAAATGTGACAATAATATTACACGTAGATTTATAAATCTAAAAGAAGCTGTTACATTACCTCTCCATCAAGGAAAGGTTTAGACCTTATGGTGATACTGCCCAGGTCTACTGCCTCCTGGAAGCGTGTGGGCACACGTGTGGTCTGTAACTTCTCATATGCGTACCGTGCCAGCTTGTACGCGCCCAAGTTTTTACTCTGTTTAGCCAAGGCATACAATGTACCACTGATAACAGTTAAGGAAATTTTTTATCTTTAACAAGTATGTTTCAGGAGTTTGAAAGTAGAAGAAGTCTGCATGAAACCAGACTCCATTTTGCCTACAATAGTCACCTATTCCTACCTAGGATTGCCCATCTGTATTTTCCTAGAAAATCCTTTCGTTTTCATGGATAGCCATCTGTTTTTACCTAGGATAGCCATTCTTTTTATCAAGGATAGCCACGTTTTTTTTTACCTAGGATAGCTATCAGTTTTTATCTAAGATAGTCATCTGTTTTTACCTAGGAAAACCACCTGTTTTTACAAAAGTTAGCCATCTGTTTTACCAAGGAAAGCTGTTGTTTTTATCTAGGATAGCCAACTGTTTTGACCTAGGATAGCCATCTGTTTTTACCTGGGATAGCCATCTGTTCTACCTAGGATAGCCATCTGTTTTACCTAGGATAGCCATCTGTTTTTACCTAGGATAGCCATCTGTTTTGACCTAGGATAGCCATCTGTTTTTACCTAGGAGAGCCATCTGTTTTTACCTAGGATAGCCATCTATTTTACCTAGGATAGCCATCTGGCTTTACCTAGGATAGCCATATGTTTTTATCTAGGATAGCCATCTGGGTTTACCTAAGCTAGCCATCTGGGTTTATCTAAGATAGCTATCTGGTTTTACGTAGGATATCCCATGTTTTTACCTAGGACAGACATCTATTTTACCAGGATAGCCATCTGTTTTTACCTGGGATAGCCATCTGGGTTTACCTAAGCTAGCCATCTGTTTTTACCTAGGATAGTCATGTTTTACCTAGGACAGACACCTCACCTGTTATTACATAAGATAGCCATCTGTTTTTACCTTGGATAGCCATCTGCCTTTATCAAGGATAGCCATCTGTGTTTACCTAAGATAGCCATCTGTTTTACCAAGGATAGTCATCAGAACTTAACTTATAGAACTGTAGATAAAAGAAACAGCCTTTAATAAAGAATAACAAACTTTGTTCACAAATTCAAAATCTTGATCGAAAATCAGTCATATAAAAGGATACACTTTTGAGGTGCCATGTGGGACATCTGTGTGCATCTGGTGTAGAAGATACCGGGCAATGTTGAACAAGGCCTCGGGCAAGTGAGATGTGAACGGCTCATCCTGAACAAAGCAGAACAATTGTATACAGTACTGTAGATAGAGGATTGTTTTTTATATTCTACTGAAATAAACTCAGGGTTCCGGAAATACGGTTGCCCGACGCCCCGGGCAAGTGGATTTTGGGTGCGGGCAAGTGACCTTCGCAAATCTGGTTGCCCGCCACTTGCCCGACGGACATTTCCATTCCAGAACAAATCAAGTGACAAACTAGCCATATCAGAATTTCATTTTGATAACTGAATAAAACGTGCCGCTGTTTTTCGCCGCTAGCGATTGTTAATAAGATCAAACAACTTTCGGTACAAATCAACAATCTCGCCCCAGGCAGCTTAATTTGTGGCATTATTTCAATAAACAACCTAATTAACCCACACGCGCTTTTCACACCGTTTGAAAACAACAATCCTGACACGACCGTCAGACGTGTGTCCATCGGCCAATGAAATCGCGGCAGATATGTCCGTGACCTTCCAACCATAAATTCAGAAATCTCTGAACGTCATTTGGACCTTCCACCAATCAAATCAGAAAACTCTTTCTTAATTTGCAAATTTAATGTGTCAAAATAATGATTGACAGACCCACGTGACGTTATGTTTTTGTTTAGATAATTTTGCCGAAGATTTTTTCGTAACGAAAATACATTTCTTTTACTCGAAGCACTCGTTTACCAATGCGCTTTTATGAGGTATTTGGTGTATTTCATTGATATAATCTGTAATTAAACGTATATGGAAGTGCATACTACACAAATAAGTTGCATAACTTAGCGATATGCGCATGTCATGGGTTTTCGCGATTTCAGAAGCAATCACGGAACTTTTTCTCAAGTTCTGAACTTTCGCTTTTGCTAAATAAGGTTACTGCTACTACTTCTTAAACAATTCCTAGAGAACCCCTATTCATGCCTCTTGCTTTCATATAATTCCCTTTAGTTAAAATACAAAGCCGTAGGAACGTTACCATGGTTGCAGAAATTGGGGGCCAAGGCCCAAGTGAATATTTTTAATAACGTTTTTGTCTTGTTTCTTTGCTTGTCGCACATTTAAATGAATACAATAGCTTCTTTTTTTTCTGTCAACTGGTTAATTGTACACACTGTGACATTAAAAGTTCCATACACTAGCTGCCAAGCATTTTTTTTGGATGGTCATCAAAAATTATGGGGTTGTGTGTGTGGTGATTGGTGGGGTGGGAGGGCGGAATAAAATGAGGTTGTATACTGTCTCATCCTTTATGATTTAAGTAACACAAAGATGTAATAGACACAAAAGAAGAAAATGCAACCATTTGATTTTTTTATATGAATAAATACAATGTATTAACTAATTCATAAAATACATTCTCCCTTCCTTTTCTAACTAAGTATAAAGGTCCAAATTATGCGGCGGTCCATCCCGTTTAACACGAATAATGGTCGGCGCCAATTTTTGGGGCAATTAAGTGTTCTTAAATGTGGGGCAAGTGACATTATGGGCAGGGCAAGTGACTTTTGAAAAGCCCTGGGCAAGTGGATTTTCAAAATATTTCCAGAACCCTGAAACTAAAGATAAACAAAATTATATTTAAAATAGAGAATGAATGAATGGTGTTTTACGGCACGTCGACACATAAATAGGTCATATTGTGTGCAAAAACTGACGAAAGATGAAAAAATTAAATAGTAATTAAAATAAATGTAAATATATAAAGATAAAACTATTAAAAAATAAGGGATGATATGGTAGTAATATAAACTATATATGTAAATCAACAAATGCCCATCAACGGGTATATAAACAAGTAAATATATATAAGAACACATTATAATGATTTATATAGTCCGATTTCTTTTAGGAAATTTAAAACAAGACTAAAACCTATAGTATCAAATAACTCTTTCATAGTATTAACATTTTAGTACCTTTGACGCATAGGATCAAAGTCTACACATTCCAACAAGACGTGTTTAACCGTTAACGGTGCAAAGCAGGGTATACATTCTGGTAATTGCTCAGCTTGTAATAAATATGAATGAGTATAATGTGTATGCCCTATCCTGCACCGGGCTTAAAATAGAGAACACTCATACTAATTTTAATTGTAGTCGCTACTTTAGTTTATGAACAAGAAATGTCACTGTAAGTGACAACAGTTACAGTGACAACAGCCCCACGAAGTGGTTTTGACCTTTGACCTCTAAATGTGACATTGACCTTGGAGCAACGGACCTGGATTTTGCACGCGACAAGTCGTCTTGTTGTGGTGAGCACATATGCCAGGTTATTTGAAAGTCTGTCCAGGAATGTCAGAGTTATTGACCGGACACGATTGTACGGAAGGACTGACTGACGGACGGTGCGACTACTTCGGGGGCATAAAAAGTAGTAAAAAGAACAGTTTGACAAAAATATTATTCCATAATGTCCATAAATAAATGTTGTCGTCTTCACTTACTGTGTATCTCTGTATTGAGTGGTAGGCATAATACATGTCAGCTTTCCTCTGGAAGTCAAAAAACTTGGGTAACATCTCCTCCTTCTTGTCAGGCTCATCTGGAATAGAAAGTTTATATGTTGATGCAGTGACAAAACAAGCTGCATAATTATCAAATCAATGAGGGAAGAAAACTTGGCTAACAGGAAGCACCACCCGTCGGTGCAGATGCCTGACTTTTGAGGACTTGTCTATTTTTTGGGAAACTAATTAGTTGAAAGGCATAATTCCTCTTAATTAAGGCATTTGTCTCCGAGTTCTTCATATGAAAGTTAATGCATGTGTTATGTGTCATTGAATTCTTCAAGGGGATTCTAAGATATAATGAGAATTTAAATTTAAAAAAAGACTTTAGTTGATAAGCTTACATACAAAACTTTAACCAAATTTTCTATTGTATAAAAGGGGCCATAATTTTGTTGAAATAAAATAATGAGTTGTAGAACCTGGCTGTATTCTGTTGTCTAATGATGCTGAATACATGTGTGAAGTTTCAATCAATTATGTTAAGAAGTTTTTGAGATACATGTGTGAAGTTTCAACAATTATGTAAGGTAGTGTTAGCGTAATAGAAGCTTACATACAAAACCAATTTTTTTTTTAAGTATAAAAGGGGCCATAATTTTGTTAAAATAAAAGCATGAGTTACAGAACCTGGCTCTATGATGTTGTCTAATGATGCCGAATACGTGTGAATTTTCAATCCATTATGTAAAGTTGTTTTGGATATACGAGCTTACATACAAAACTTTAACCGGACATGAAGACAATGCAAAGGATGATCAAGCGATGACAAGAGCTCTGTTTTTCTTCGAAAAAGTCAAGCTGAAAAGGTTGAAGAGAATTCAAAAACAATACCCCTGACACTGAATTTGAGATATGTCAGTTCATACCAATGAAACATAGAATAAATGGTTTCCAAATTAAGGAGCAAGCATCATGAAGTGCAACTCTTTGTGGCAAATTGGTATTTTACAACCCATCCCCTCCCCCACCCCGAAACCCCACTATCCTATGCTTATTTTGCCCAGTGGTCCAACTGTGGTCCCTCAGTTACACATGGCAAGAATGCTAACATATGACAACAAGAGGCCCAAGAGGGCCTGTGGACGCTCTACTGGCTAAAACAGCTCTTATAGATTTAGATAGATATAGCTCTCTTCTCCTATAGATTTAACAAAGGAAAATACAATATAGCATTTTTCAACAAATCAAGGGCCATAACTCTGTTATTACTAACAAGATCTAGCTGGTTTTCAAAATTGTCCAAGATTTCATTGATATACCGCGCTTTGCACAACTAGACATCATACTGAGGCTTCCTGCCAAATTTTGTAGAAATCCAACAAGCCATTTAAGAGGAGTAGCGCCTACAAGAAATTTAAAATAAAAATGTCAAAGGGCCATAACTCCCGTCAAAAATCAGCGAACTGGAACAAAAGCGTGAAATGCACAACTAGACATCTTACCGAAGAAAAAATAATTCAAATCAATCAATAAAAAAAAAAAAAAAAAATATGAAAAAATTGAAAAAAAAAAAAAAATATATATATATATATAAAAAAAAAAAAAAAAAAAAAAAAAAAAAAAATGAAATTGAAAAAAAAAAAAAAAAAAAAAAATCAAATTAAAAAAAATTAAAAATTAAAAAGAAATTAACAAACTGTTACCCCCGGGGCGCGTCCAAATTTGACACCAGGGTCACCATTTGAACAAACTTGGTAGAGGACCATAAGCTGATGCTACATGTAATACATGAGAGCTCTGTGCCATGTGGTTCCAGAGAAGAAGATTTTTTTCAGTTTTTGCCTATACAAGCCTAAGTAAAACTGTGACCCCCAGGGTGGGGCCAAATGTTACCAATGGGTCACCATTTGAACAAACTTGGTAGAAGACCATAAGCTTATAGCAAATGCAAAATATTAAACCTCTGGCTCCTGCAGGTTCAGAGAAGAAGATTTTTTAAGTTTTTCCTATACATGTCTATGTAAAACATGTGACCCTTGGGGCGGGGTCAAATGTGACCCAAGGGTCACAATTTGAACAAAGTTGGTAAAGGACCATAAGCTTATAGCAAGTGCAAAATATTAAACCTCTGGCTCTTGCAGTTCAAGAGAAGAAGATTTTTTCAGTTTTTCCCTATACAAGCATTTATGTAAAACTGTGACGCCCGGGCCGGGGCCAGATGTGACCCCAGGGTCACCATTTGAACAAAATTGGTAAAGGACCATAAGCTTATAGCAACAGCAAAATATTAAACCTCTGGCTCTTACAGTTTCAGAGATGAAGATTTTTTCAGTTTTTCCCTATACATGTCTATGTAAAACATGTGACCCTTGGGGCGGGGCCAAATGTGACCCCAGGGTCACCATTTGAACAAACTTGGTAAAGGACCATAAGCTTATAATAAATGTAAAATATTAAACCTCTGGCTCATGTAGTTTCCGAGAAGAAGATTTTTAAAAAAAAAATCCTATATAAGTCTATGAAAAACTGTGACTCTCGGGGCGGGGACAAATTTGACCCTAGGGTCATCATTTGAACAAACTTAGTAGAGGACCTTAAGCTGATGCTACATGTAATAAATGAGAGCTCTGTGCCATGTGGTTCCAGAGAAGAAGATTTTTTTCAGTTTTCCCTATACAAGCCTATGTAAAACTGTGACCCCCGGGGTGGGGCCAAATGTTACCCCTGGGTCACCATTTGAACAAACTTGTTAGAGGACCACAAGCTTATAGCAAATGCAAAATATTAAACCTCTGGCTCTTGGAGTTTCAGAGAAGAAGATTTTTTAAGTTTTTCCCTATACATGTCTATGTAAAACATGTGACCCTTGAGGCGGGGCCAAATGTGACCCGAGGGTCACCATTTGAACAAACTTGGTAAAGGACCATAAGCTTATAGTAAATGCAAAATATCAAACCTCTGGCTGTTGTAGTTTCAGAGAAGAAGATTTTTTTTAAAAAAAATCCTATATAAGTCTATGTAAAACTGTGACCCCCGGGGCGGGGACAAATTTGACCCCAGGGTCACTATTTGAACAAACTTAGTAGAGGACCATAGGCTGATGCTACATGTAATACATGAGAGCTCTGTGCCTTGTGGTTTCAGAGAAGAAGATTTTTTAAAGTTTTTTCCTATATGTCTATATGAAAAACATGCAAAACCTCAATATACAAACTTTGGACCCCCGGGGCACGGCCATTTTTGACCCCAGGGACTTTATTTGAACAATCTTGATAGTCTAGGCGTTGGCGATCATTTTAAAAGAAAAACTGTTGAAATCTGTCCAGCGGTTCTGGAGAAGAAGATTTTTTAAGGTTTCGACCATATATGGTAATGGCAGCCATCTTGGATGTAGCGCTGACCTAATTTTAACAAATCTAAAAAGCATTAATCTAAGGATCATCCATGTGAAGTTTGGTCAAAATTAGCCAAGCGGTTTCTGAGGAGAAGTCGTTTGAAGAAAAGTTAACGGACGGACGACGGACGACGGAAGACGGACAACACACCATCCCATAAGCTCTGCTGGCCCTTGGCCAGTAGAGCTAAAAACACCTGAGCAACCACCATACCATGATAAGAAGTACAAACCTCTGGCTATATCCAGACACTGAATGGAGAGTTTCCAGAAATAGTAGCCAGCATCATTAAACCGGCTCTCAATGACAGCATTGTGGGTCAACTGTTCTAGAACCTTTACTGCCTCCGCCTGTAAACCAGCCTTGTGAAATGCTGAAAATAAAATTAAAAATAGAAATTAAAACAGTTCTAATCAGCAATACCATTGATACTACTCTTATTTGTATCCTAATTTTATTCAATTGTTACAACTTTCATCCAGTAAAATTAAAAAGAAACAAGACGGCCTGAGGATTCTCTACTAGCTCTTAAAACAATAGAGGAAGTGACATATCCATTCTATTGCACGTGTCAGTATTTCTCATTCCAGAACTGGTGCTTTATCTTATAGATACAAACATTCATGTCACATATCGTGAAAATCAGAAAACATGAAGCTTGTGTGCTAAAAATATCAGATCCTCAGTGATTCAGATCCATCAGTAGTTGAGAGGAACCCTTCGAGTTTCCACTTACACAAACTAAGGTAATGATGCCTAATATGGTGTACCCACCTTGCTGAGCCTCCTCAAACCGGTCATTCTCAGCCAGCCATTGGGCATATGGTACATACACATCTTCCTTGTACTCCGAGTGTTTCTCTACCAGGGTGAATGCCTGTAAATGGACAGAAATTTCAATAGTCATTCCTCCAAACTCTGTATTATCTCCATCAATGTTTTATGTTAAATATATTTTCCAATTATTTTAGTATAATCCTTCTCTATTTGAAGAATCAATAATTTGTAGCTTCCCCAAAAAACGATATAAGTTGGCAACTAAGCATGCAGGATAACGCTTTTCCCATCAGCAACCACACTGGTTAACTTTGGGTTACCAATGGCCACCGATGGTAACATTTGGTACCAACGAGGCCACCGATACTACCTCAGGTGTAGAGTCGTGGGAAGATTGGTTACCAACGTTCTGCCTATTTGCGAACCAACAGCTAGCGACGGTGAATGATGGAAGCCGATGGTTACCGAGAGTGCTTTCGGTAACCAATGGGAGAACCCTGAACGCACCCAATGAGTCATTTATCAGTCAACATGTCATTCTGCCAAAATATATATGTGCATGGTCTAACATAAACAGTACAGAAAAAAAGGGGGAAAGTCATATAAAAGGTGTATTTTGTCTGTTAAATGATTCAGTACTCTCACATATATTTATTCTCCAAAAAATATTCCTGTTGTAAAATATTTTATCAAACAAATATTTATTTTCCACTAAAAACTCTTCCTTAATATACAATTATATAATTCATTGAATTACTTCTAAACTGTTTCTGAAAACTTGGAATATCCATTTGGAATATCCATTTGTCTCAAACAAATAATCCCAAACAAGTGAAGCACCAACAGTGGTGCAAATGCTGGATTACAACATCAACATTTTAACTGAAAAATCTAAGTAAATGGGGGGGATAATTCAGGTAAAATATACGACAGTTATGTTTTTTGTCACATAACGTTGTGTAATGATAATGAACATATGTTCCAAGTTGCAAAGCTTTCCGACAATTTGTTTATGAAAAATTAGGAACAACAAAATCTTTAACCAAAAACTTTTAACTGAAACTTCAAAATGCGTAGATCGACAGACAGACGGACAGACAGACGAAAATCGCCAAATTATAAGCCTGGATTTGCTACGCAATCTGGCTAACAATAAAAGTACATACACAAAATGCTGATTGTGATAAATGTTATACATGCAGACAGCAGTCAATGACTTACGTCATCCCAGTGTTTGGCCTCGACGTGTAACAAGATGAGTGACTTGTGATCGCCCATCTTACTGAACACCTCCGCGGCGTATCCATACTGCTCCAACTTGGCCAGGTAGTGGGCACACTTGGACAGTGACTCTCTGTCAGCTTTGTCCAGCTTACGTGCCAGGTCTATCAGCCTGTAATAATGTAAATACATGAAAATGAGTTACTATAAAGTCTACAATTGTAACTGCTCCAACTTGGCCAGGGGGCACACTTGGACAGCGACTCTCTGTCGGCCTTGTCCCTTGTACAAACCAGGCCTGGAATTCACCAACCATTCTTCAAACTATTCTTAGACTTGAGCTCAAGTACTCAAATTTCTTTCACAAATATTTCCATGACCTTCAAAGATAAACACTGTATGAAGTTGGTATTTAGAATATTTTATATAATATCATATTTATACATAGCAGCTTGTTATTAGCCCCTAATTGTTGAGGACTGTGGTCCAGTGGGAGACTGTTGGACCCATGATCGAAAAGTCGTGGATTCGATCCCCGCCATAACCGGGTGTTGTGTCCCTGAGCAAGACACTTCATCTGAATTTACTGGTTCTACCCTGGGAAAACATCGAGTCATTAAAATAAGTTCACAGAGCTTTCATTACAATCACTGTAAAAAAGATAAGTTTAAACTTTATCAGCGTTTATTAACCTCACAAAATTATTTATGATTGAAATTTGCATACTAATTATTTGGGATTAAGTCTATGAATATTCTCAGGAATGGTTGGTGAATTCCAGGCCAGGTCTATTAGCATTTACTTCCCTATTTTTTATTAATTCTGATAACAAACACTAAATGGTATAGTTCAATGAACCATACTTATATCAGACCCATCCAGTGTGTGACTTATTATGCTGCTGTTGTTATTTTAAATTAAAAGTTCTGTGTGATAGAAGGTTGTTCAACTTTGTATATTGGATAATTAGACAGAAGCCAAACTATTACCATTCTAACCTTATAATTATGAATCCATGATACAGCTACAGGGATAAATACAATACAATGACTGCTGTCACGTATAACCTATGATGGCCACACAAAATGGCAGACAAAGTGATCCCTAAGTGTCAATCATGCAACACACAACAATTTTCAGTTCCAATCAAGAGTTGTCCACAAGTGGTACAGTATAATTAGGACATGTACGGTAGCCACCTGTTGTTGTTGATAAACATTTTTAATTGGATTGGCTATAAGTGCCTTGCAAAATATTTTGAGTTAATTAGCAGATACTTATTGCTTGTATCGTGAATTAAGTATATTGCATGAGACATTCCACTGGAAGATTAGGTATTATTCATTTAAGTTTGAAAAGTTTCCAACAATCATAAGTGACTATAAACTGGCATATATTGCTGACTTTTGTTTTGAAAATGAGTAATAAAATCGGAGAATTTAGTTTGTTGTCTGTATTACTGCTGGTAGCAGTAGCATCAGCCAGCAAGACAAACGGGGAACCAGAATGCATGTCCAGGTTTGATCATGATTACAAAGTCATTCAGAAGCTTGCAATGCTGGAGATTGAGCAGAAAGAGTTACGAGAGACTCTGACTTCACAAAAGGCAATTATAAAGAAATTAACTGATGAACTAGCAGGTAGGTGGAAGTTTTAAATTTGAAAATATAGTATCAATTGTTCAGTGTAAAGTCTTAAGAACTTTGGATTTATTATAAGCTAAAAATTCTTTTATGAGGATTTGAGGAAAACACATTTAAATTGATTGCAAATTGGATTTCATTTAAATATCACGCGTTCCTGTGAAATTTCATTGACAGACAGAAAAGTTTGATGACCCAGACCTTGACCTTGAAGTGAGAACCTCAAATTTGAGATGTGACACACTGTTGTGTTCATACATACAGCAAGTTGTTACACCATATCTAAACTGGTTCAGGGCTTACAGAACTGACAAGGCAAAATCAAAACATATGACCTTGACACTGAAGCTTAAATGACCTTGACGTTGGAGCTTAAATGACTTTGACACTGAAGCTTAAATCAATTTCAATCAATTCAAATCAATAGCCTACAAAGTTCAGTGGACACAGGATGGAAAAGCAGTTGTGGAACAACCCTTACCTTGAATTTAGAATCACAAGTTTATGCACACTGTCGTGTTCAGGAGTTGTAATAGGACAATGATTATAATGTTTCGAATAATTTTATCATTTTGAAAACCTTAAAAAACAATTTAAATCACTTTAAAATCATTTTATTCTTTTTTTGGTTGTTCAAAATGTTAACAGGACATACACAATACTACAATACATAATTAGGATTGAAACAGAAGAAACATTCTTAATGAGTTCCTCTCACAGATTTTCTGACTGAGTTACTCTCATTGACATTCTTATAGAGTTCCTCCCCTTCTTTTTTTTCAGGGATGCCCCGTCATAACCAGGTTGTGGCTTTTAGTGCTCAGGTTTCCAACAATTTGGTATCGTTACCTGCAGGTACAACTGTAATTTTCGACCATGTGACTTTGAATATCGGCAATGCGTATGACCCTAAGCATGGTGTGTTCACCGCTATGCATGATGGGATATACTTATTCATGACTACTCTATCATCACATAAACACTCATACTTATGGATCATGAAGAACGGCGAGAGTTTAGAATACACGTTTGCCCCAGACAGTACATGGAACACCGGGACGGCCGCGGTGACTATGCAGCTGACAACGAGAGATAGGGTGTGGGTTGAGGGTCAGAATTTGATACCAGGATTTTCAGCTTATGACACAACTGCCGGAAGGAAACGACATCACTCTGGATTCACTGGCTTTCTTATTTCAACAATTTAAATGACATGACACTTAAAGGCAACATGATGTTAGACATATATTGCGCATAAACAAAGAACTGTTTGAAAGCATGTTGCATACATGAATGTTGCATACATGACGTATGCATTATTTTGTCTTCAATATAATTACAAAGGCACCGCCACGGGCTGTCTCACCTTCTGAGGTTTTGTTCATTCACAACGAGGGTTTGTTTTGTTGGGGTCGTAGGGTGTATCTATCTTTAAATTTTTATTGGGTTGTACTTGTGGGGGTAGTAAGTGAACGTAAATTTTAAAAATTATACTCAGAGAGATAAATAATTTACAGAAAACTGGGAAAACTATTGGTTGTCCATTTGAGTGTAAAGTTAAGGTGTTAGTAGAGGGGCAGGGTTTGATTTGAAGAGTAGATGAAACACCTTTTAACATTTCAGTTCTAAAGCTAAATATATAATATTAAGATATATTTGTTAATATGTATATTATATATAAAATACAAAACACAATAAATTTAAAATGCATGAAAGAAAGAAAGAAAGAAAGAAAGAAAGAAAGCAAGAAAAGGAAAGAAAGAAACAAATAAATAAATAATTTTGTCTTTAAAGTCAAGGTCAAAGTCACTGGTGTGGTGGGGCCCAGTGAATGTTCATACAAGGTTTCAAAGCAATAGCTTTGATGGTATTGGAGATATATACCTTCCAAAAAACTTTAATCAACATTTTTTGACTTAGTTCTGTTGTCTTTAAAGTCAAGGTCATTGGTGGGGTGGGACATAGTGAAAGTGTAAGGGGTTACCCCAGTGAATGTTCATACAATACCTTTGATGGTGTTCGAGATATATACTTTCCAAAAAACTTGACTAAGTTCTGTTGTCTTTAAAGTCAAGTTCATTGGTGGGGTGGGCCTTGTGAAAGTGTAAGGGGTTACCCAAGTGAATGTTCATACAAAGTTTCAAAGTAATACCTTGGATGGTGTTGGAGATATATACCTTCCAAAAAACTTTAACCGAAAACTTTAAACAAGTGTTGAAGGTGCCGCCGCTGCCGGAAAAGTGTTCCATATGTCTCGCTTTTTTCGTCGAAAAGTCGAGACAATATACTGGATAAATTATGGAGTGTTTTATAAGCTAAAGTTATGGCTAATGCGTCCTTAACTGTTATGAATTTTAATTTATTACATTTCTGTGTGAAAGAATATTAAAGAGTGGCTGACGTCGACGTCATCCGCTGATAACGTTCAATAAAGTGAATAACTTAGGTTTGACTTATACAAAAACTAAATTAAAATGTATCAAATAGATTATTTGTCTGCTGGGTTCAATTATAGGGAAATCCTTCACTCGATGGCGGTCGTGTTTTGTTTTTTCACTCACTTGTTTACGCTTGTTCATGAAAAGAACAACACGTCTACCATAGCATGAAGGATTTCCCTTTAATCGATCTCAGCAGTTATATAATCTCTATTTCTCATGTTGAATTCCCTGCTTTTTAATTTCAACTATTCAATGTTCCAGTAAATACAAACTGCATTGATATTAATCTATTTTTAGAACTACATTACAGACACTTTGGTCACAGGATACTGACAACTCTCAAAATTGTTCTTCAGTAAATATTTTTTGTGACTGATTATTCTGATGGAGGTCATTGTTTACCAGACCCAGCAGATACATAAACATCAACCATCATCCTTAGTTAATTCCATTACCTTTTCTTTGTTCTGTCATATCAAATTAGGTAAAACTCATAGCCTGCTGGGTTCCAGTTACGTGCTTAAGTTGCTTGTCATTGTGTTATTTTATTGTTTAATACACGACTTGTATTAATTTAAATCTTTTAGTATGCATTTTAAAATAAAAATCAATTTATAGGTGCTCGAGCACTCTATAATATTTAAGTGAATGTCAAATTAAATAGCACTTATAAACCAGCCATTTGAATCTTATATTCATTAATAAGACTTGTTTTGTTTTGAATGGTGTTTTCAGTACTGTTTACCTGCATACTGTAAGAATCAACACTAATTAATCATCTATAGGTTGTTGGATATGGCTAAATGTCTTTATCCACATGCATATTCTGTGAACACTTGTTTATCCTCCTTTTATAAATCTACAAGCTGGCCCAAAGGGGGTCGGCACGGTATTGTGATGGTGTTCAAATGGTTTGGTATAGAGTCCTAAAGCCCCAAATATCCGAAACCCATGTTGCTAAGTATACATATCCAAAACCTATGTTGCTAAGTATACATATCCAAAACCCATGTTACTAAGTATACATATATGTATACATGTTACTAAGTATACATATATCCAAAACCCATGTTACTAAGTATACATATCCAAAACCCATGTTACTAAGTATACATATCCAAAACCCATGTTACTAAGTATACATATATGTATACATGTTACTAAGTATACATATATCCAAAACCCATTTTACTAAGTATACATATCCAAAACCCATGTTACTAAGTATACATATCCAAAACCCATGTTACTAAGTATACATATCCAAAACCCATGTTACTAAGTATACATATATCCAAAACCCATGTTACTAAGTATACATATCCAAAACCCATGTTACTAAGTATACATATATGTATGTTACTAAGTATACATATATCCAAAACCCATGTTACTAAGTATACATATATGTATACATGTTACTAAGTATACATATATCCAAAACCCATGTTACTAAGTATACATATCCAAAACCCATGTTACTAAGTATACATATATGTATACATGTTACTAAGTATACATATATCCAAAACCCATGTTACTAAGTATACATATATGTATACATGTTACTCAGTATACATATCCAAAACCCATGTTACTAAGTATACATATATGTATACTTAGTAACATGTATACATATATGTATACTTAGTAACATGGGTTTTGGATATTTGGGGCTTTAGGACTCTATACCAATCATTTGAACACCATCCCAACACCGTGCCGACCCCCTTTGAGCTGGCCCAATAAAGAACGAAATGTGTAGGATAACTTACATGTCGGACCATCCGTGTTCTCCAATAATCTCGACAGCCTTGACGAATTCCCCAGCACTGATATACATCTCAGCTGCAGCCTTTGGTTCATTACTACTCTTGGCCCAGTCTGCCTGCTTGGTTATCAGCATCTTCTTGTCCTGAGGGTCACCAGAACCAATGAACTCCTGAATAAGGGAAGAAGTAAACATAATTTACATTTACAGGGTGTAATTGTATTTTTCATTTGAATTGAATTTTATAGTCGCATCAACAGCTAAGGTCATATGGTGACTTTCCAGCTTCCATTGGTGGAAGAAGACGACCCCAGGTGCACATTTTAATGCACAAACTGGGACCTGGGTAGAACCACCGATATTCCGCAAACCAGCTGGATAGCTTCTTCACATAAAGATTCCTGGTCCCACAACGGTGAGGGGCAAGTGATTTCAAGTCAGAGACTCTAGCCACTCAGCCATGGACGCCCCTGGCTGTTAATCCGAATATAAATAAAATCTTCACAATGTTCTTCAATTTCATATAAAATGGGGTAGATGCACTGCATCAGACCTTATGTTTTGTCTGGTTAAATTATTGTTTATGAGAAAGTTTGCACTGGAGTACTCGAATGACTCAGTGAGTTTTTATTTAAAGTATTAATCCATACAGGATTTTAAGGCTGAGTACTTGTTTTGTGTCCAAAGTACATTTTTATTTGTTTAACTTACAGTAAAATTGAATACATATATATTTTTATTACTGCAGAATTATAGATAATCAAGGGGGATAAATCCCTACCATAAAGCAGAAACTTGGGAACACTGCATGGTTTACCACAGTCTCTGTTAAAATTGCATGTTGTTTCAGAAATAAATTATTTCCAGCGGGTTTATATTGCACTAGATCAATACCCAGTGGGCAGGACTTGAAGATCTGCGATACCAAGGGTCATAGGCCTGCAGTTTCCATGTTTTTAAAGTCTGATACACCAGGTTTTTATCTCACAAAATATAAACCTGCAGAAATATTTTTTTTTATCTGACATGGAAGTTTATGAAAATCTATGAAACATTTTTTCTAGAGATGAAACATAATACAAAAAATTCTCACAACTTACACTGTATGCTAATCTCTCAAAACCAAACGAAGAAAACATGCAGCTTAATCTTGTTTTTAACAATTTGTTATTGGAAGGTAGCATTGCTTTACTAGTAAAATAATGCCATCTTTGTATTGCATGTTTTAACGTCTCACACCACAATTAATTTTCCATAGGGTCCCATTGTAATGTTTTTGTTCGTGGCATAGAGTTAAACAGATTTTACAACATGTATTTATGCTTAAATTCTTCATTGATCCAATATCTGCAATTTAAAACACATTTAACAAATATTTACCAGATTGAACTTTTTTTAATTTCATGTTTGCGTGACATCTATCAAGATGTAGACAAAAATACAACCCCGTGGTGATTAGACCCATGATGTGTAAAATGAGGCAGAATTAGCTAGAAATCTTATATCAACATGCATTTTTCTGTGGTCTCTTCCTAAAATGCTGTAGATTTAGAACCTGGTAAAGATAATTCAACGTATCCTGTTAAATGTAGAAAAGCCAACTTGTTTGTGTTACAAAATTCTTATACACAATTTAATGATTGACAACTGTTTCAAAATGATTTTTTGTAAGTTAGAAAATAGCCTCACAAGTATCACAAATGTATCATTATTAAAACCTACCTTGGCATAGTCGAACATTCTAAGATCAGTGTACATGTTCATGGCTTTTTGTTCTTGACCAGATTTCTTGAACAGTTTCGCCGCCTCATGGAACTTGCCTTGGTAGGCATACACGTCACCGAGGAACACCATGTTGTCATTCTCACCTCTCTTCTTACGCTCCTGATAGAAAACAGGGATTTTGTTGTATAATAGAGAATTTTAAAATGGTGTTTTACAAAACAGTGATTTCAATAGAGAGAAAAATACAACAAGTACCTAGAATGCAAAACTTACAGACAGATGTTTTATACAAATATAAAGAAAACACATTAACAGCCAGATAAAACATACAAGTTCGGCTCACTTTCAAAATGAAAACACTGTCAGAATTAATTTAATTAAAGAAAATATATGATAAAGAACCTGCTCTGAAAGTTGAATCTATGGTGAGGTTCAGATACCCAAAATGTGCACCTATATGTGTAAATAATTGCATCTCTGTAGCCGGTCCAGTAAGACTAATGGGAACCAGTTCTATCAACTTGCCACGTACTCATATAAAAACTACTACAATACCTCTATATTATGGATCAGTTCAAGGTATCGCAGGTCTCGAATCCTGATAAACGCTTTCTTAGCTGTGTCAAAATCTAATCCCTCAAGTGCTTCGTGCGCCAACGTCTCCCAATCCCCGTCTGTAACCCCTAGGCAGGCAACTTTGTAAGCATCCCTAAAATAAAGAAATTATCATACCTGTCCTCTCCCAAATACCTACCCACACACGCACTCATCACTGCAGCAATAGTTTCTGCCAACGTTATTTTTATTTTTCAGACACAATTGAAATACTACATAAAATAAGTTATATATCAATAAAACAAGCCCCGTCAGTGGTAAATAAAAATACATTACTTTTCCAAATTTGACTTTTATGTTTTTGAAATTTCGAAGGAAAAAAAATGCTTTTATTAAATTTATCCTATACATTCTTTTGCAAAATATTAAAGCTAATTGAAGTTATTAGAGATTTCCTAAAAAATTCTGCTGTCACAGCTATCAAAAAGGTATTTTGGCTGTAAAACATATATTTCTTAACCAATTTTCAAAACTTTTACATTTGATAAATTCGAAAAACCTTGGTTGGCTTATAAATCCCTACTTAATAATTAGTTTTGTTTTAAATTTTAAGAGTTACACTGTGCAACACTTCTATCTTGTTTCATCTATCTTGTTCCTTCTTCTTGTTTTGTCTTTTTTTTGACAAAAGGAAAATCCCAAGAAATGTGTAATAATTGTTAAATTACAGGTATGTTCCCCGCTGTTCCCACTGAATATGGAAGAGTCACACCTTCATAGAAATATCTTGTCTTTTCTTTATATATTTAGCGGATAACACCATTTTTGTTTCACAGTCAATTGTTGAAAAACTCAGCATAGATGGTATGTGTATCTTGTATAAAAACTGAAACACTTATAGTTGATTATGTTAGCATTGTATTTATCTATGTTAAACAATTCTTTAATCAAGATATATATGCTGGGTTTTGAAAAAAAAATAAAAAATTCTTTACAATTATCTATGAAGGCGTATTAAAGTAACAAAATAAATATTTTGACAATTTTGTAAATGTCAAGATTTAAAGGGACACACAGCAATCTGGTGTATTTGTAAAAAAAAAAAAATTGAAAGACCCTCAGATTGCAGAGAGCCCCTTTTATCAAAATTGTATTTTAAATCTTCTTTTGAATATTGTAAAGAAATATAAAAAAAACTCCCCATTTATATAGTTTCTAATCAAGATATGCATTTTTTTATTTATTTTTCTATTCTAAATATTTTGAAAACTGTTTATATATAATAAATATTATGCATATTGCATCTATATCTGTACGGTTTGTAGAGGGGTGGCCCACCCCGACCCTCACAGACCTATTACGGGGTGAATAAATGGTTAAGTTATTTTTATTTACCACTACAAATTCCAGTTCCAGTGATATATTACTTTTTTTTTTGGCTGAAACAGGCACCCCAAACAGCAGGCTGTTGATGATAGGTGACAGGGTAGGAATGCAAAACAGGAGTCCAGATAAACAATATATGGGTGCGGGGATAGCACCAAGGTGTCAGTACTGAAATTTCATGTCGCTGATGTACATAAAGTTGGTATTTTACTGTATATAGCTAGTCACATAAGATGCATTTTCAAAATGTTTTCACCAGTAAAGAAAGTTCCTGTTGGGGAACTCTTTATTTTAAACTAGTCAAACTGATCACCTGTTTGAAGTGCCCACCTGCAAATAAACCTAATTAGTCTTTCTAACCATTCCCTTGTGGGCAGTATCGAGTATAAGTGCCAATTAATATCCAAATAAAAGTGACACTTGGTTTAAACATATTTGATTAATTATATATACAACTTATACATATATACAATGACAAATAAAGGCTTGGAATGGAAGCATAATGCTTATTATTAAAGTTCCTTTCCTGACTTACTTGAATAGTTTTTTCTCGAGGTACTGGTACATGGGAGCAGACTGCGGTACATCCACGGACGACATCGAGTAGATGTGTAGACAGAATATCTTGGACCCACTGAACCCCACCACAAACCCCTGCAATGTACACATGGCTCAATAACTAACTCAGTATATATATTCCTGTTATTCACCACAACTCCCTGCAGTGGTGTAAACATGAGTCAATGACTTACTCACTATATATATATATTCCTGTTATTCACCACAACTCCCTGCAGTTAACATGAGTCAATGACTTACTCTCTTTATATATATTACTGTTATTCACCACAACTCCCTGCAGTGGTGTAAACACGAGTCAATAACTTACTCTCTGTATATATATTCCTGTTATTCACCACAACTCCCTGCAGTGGTGTAAACACAAGTCAATAACTTACTCACTTTATATATATATGCCTGTTATTCACCACAACTCCCTGCAGTGGTGTAAACACAAGTCAATAACTTACTCACTTTATATATATATGCCTGTTATTCACCACAACTCCCTGCAGTGGTGTAAACACGAGTCAATGGCTTACTCACTTTATATATATATTCCTGTTATTCACCACAACTCCCTGCAGTAAACATGAGTCAATGACTTACTCTCTTTATATATATTACTGTTATTCACCACAACTCCCTGCAGTGGTGTAAACACAAGTCAATAACTTACTCACTTTATATATATTACTGTTATTCACCACAACTCCCTGCAGTGGTGTAAACACAAGTCAATGGCTTACTCACTTTATATATATATTCCTGTTATTCACCACAACTCCCTGCAGTAAACATGAGTCAATGACTTACTCTCTTTATATATATTACTGTTATTCACCACAACTCCCTGCAGTGGTGTAAACACGAGTCAATAACTTACTCTCTGTATATATATTCCTGTTATTCACCACAACTCCCTGCAGTGGTGTAAACACAAGTCAATAACTTACTCACTTTATATATATTCCTGTTATTCACCACAACTCCCTGCAGTGGTGTAAACACAAGTCAATAACTTACTCACTTTATATATATATGCCTGTTATTCACCACAACTCCCTGCAGTGGTGTAAACACGAGTCAATGGCTTACTCACTATATATATATTTTCATTCCTTTTATTCACCACAACTCCCTGCAGTGGTGTAAACACGAGTCAATAACTTACTCACTTTATATATATTCCTGCTATTCACCACAACTCCCTGCAGTAAACATGAGTCAATGACTTACTCTCTTTATATATATTACTGTTATTCACCACAACTCCCTGCAGTGGTGTAAACACGAGTCAATAACTTATCACTTTATATATATTCCTGTTATTCACCACAACTCCCTGCAGTGGTTTAAACACGAGTTAATGACTTACTATAGATATATTCATGTTATTCACCGCAACTCCCTGCAGTGGTGTAAACAGGAGTCAATAACTTACTCACTTTATATATATTCCTGTTATTAAATAATGATTTAACCATGTCACCAAAAATTACATTAGGTTGTAGCATGGCCACTGAAATTCCCTACGACCGTCTCGGTTTAAATCAACCAACTCCATACTGTATCTATTACTTTTATTTATTTGTGGATGAATATAATACTAAAGATGGCTATCACAGAGTATGATTGATGAAATTATTTGAGGGAAAAAGTACAACGGTTGCATTATTCCAACAGGTTCATTCAGCAACAGTTGAATTAAAATAGAAACTGCCAAACACATACCATGCTTCGTTATATAACGTAGGTATAACACTGATTTACAATATGCTTACCTGTAGTTTCTGTTGATGCACGGGGAAGTTGCTGGCCTTGATGTTCAGCAAACCGTTTCCAGAGAAACACAGCATGTCCTCATAATGAGTGTTCCAGGCTACACTGTTGGCGTTAGGCTCCTGTGTACAACAGACATGGGATGAGACCATACATGTACGAATATATATCCATAAATACAGATAATGTAAAAGGACTAAATACCAGTAAATCACATTTTACTGTAAAAAAGGAAAAGCAAAACAGGTGTCTTATATACTGCAATAGTCAACACATGTGGGACCTTTACTGGACCGGGGTTTATTGCAGTCACTGAAACATTTACACAAAACAAACCTTTTGATTGGTTAATGGAGTAACACAATATAAATTTATGCTATTTCATTCTTGAATAAACTGTACGAAGACCTACTTTTGGAATTTTACTCTTCTATAAATATGATAAAGTTTTAGAAGTTTCCACATTTTGTGTATACATCCATCCTTTTTGGAAAACAGCAACAACTTTAAACCGTATTGTGACAGTATGAATTTTTCGTTTCAAAAATGCACTTCATTCTGGTAGTAAAGAATCATTTTTTCTGATACATTTTGCATGGAAAAATGCATCATTTCACCGCTGCATAAAAGTATGCTTATATGATATGTCTTCAAGACTGGAAAATTTTAAAATAATCTAAAATACATGAAATGAGAAAATTGAATACATCCCAATGCACTGTACATCAAGGACCAACACTGACAAACATTTTTCACATACAGAATAAAAAAACAGGTTAAACGATCTTCCTTTGTATCAATGTCAAAGTAATTTTGGAAAGAAAATTAAACAGTTCTCAATAGTACGAGTTAAATGTCAGTTTTTCTTGACAAGCATCATAAAACCAAACCTGGAAGAGCAGTTCCTTTGTGTTGATATCGTACACCAGACATGTGTTGTGTTCATCAACGACAGCCAGCCGTGTACGACTAGCGCTTACATCAAGACATCTCACGGATGTCGTCTGCTTTAACAACACCATCGGGAATGGGTTGTCCACAAACAGCTTCAGAATCTGTCAATTTATTGATACAAAAATCAATGGAGGTTTATATATTTTCCCAACATAGTAATTATCTTTTATGCGTATATGGGGCAGATCTGGAATTGAAACACAAGGTATAACGGTTTTGATTGGAACCAAAGTTTTGCTGAGGTTTTTTATTAAAACAGTAATACTGAGGGTCTAAACTGGATGCCCAGGCTTGATTCTTTTTCTATATACCAATATCATTTTGTGCATTGACGTCGCCAACAACTGACGCTGTGTAAGTTAATACACAAAACAAGTGAAGCACCAACAGTGGTGCAAACGCCCGATTGTGAATTCAACATTTTAACTGAAAAATCTAAAAAGTGGGGGATAATTCAGGTAAAATACAAGACAAGAGTTACGATTCTTGTCATATAACATTTTGACTTTAATATGCTTGCATATAATCAAATGAAAGTTTGAGTTTTCAGTGTTTTCTTTGTTTTTCTACCATAGGTTTAAATATATTATTGGTGCAATATAATCAACAGTTAGTAATATGCATAAACAATTTGCTTTGAAATAATCTTATAATTTATATTAATGACTGAAAAAATGCAAGTTATGTAGAAAAACTAACAAGAAACCACCAGTTTTAAAACAAATCAGAATTACCTTGTGTCCCTTTAAAGCAATGAACACAATTTACGAACATTAAACGACTGATATATATATTATATCGCAAAATGTAAAATTCAATACAGTTAACCCCACAATATACTTGCAATATGTCTAACAATAACTGTATTTCAAATGGGATTTTTCCACAATGAAAACAAAAACAATACCCTTTGACTGATAAACACTTACTTGTCCATTTTTGAGCCCCACTAGCAGCCCCTCTCTCCCTGGAGGGCCCCCTATCACCTTGATGTATCTGATGAGAGATTCCATGACCCATTCCTTTTCTTTCACCCCTGTGAATGAGTAACACTGCAATCGTTTATCCTGAAATGTAAGAGTTCTCATGTAACTTTATTATCTGAGAGATTTATAATAAACATATTTGAAAATATGTAAAAATCTTAAATTTTGACTTAAGTAATATTTTCTGCTTAAGTTAGTTTTATGAATACAGGCCCAGATATATCGAACCATCACTTTTAATAATTAACACAAAACTGCATGGAGCAAGTAGTTCAAGATTTGCTGGAGGTCATTCAGGGTAACATACAATGTGTCAGGGTTGCCAATATCAATTTAGGTTTGTATTTGAGTGTAGAGATTGTGGTTGTGAAAACGAGGTTTATGCAAATGTTAACCAGCTAACTACATAAAGCTAATACCTATGACAAACTAGAACTATCACTGAAGGTGATGAATAACCTCACTTAAATTCTTAGTCAAACAAAGGTCCTAATTCTGTAATAAATTAGGCAATCAACAATAGGTGATGTAGGTATAGTAGGGGGTATAATAAACCTACACAGGAGGTATTGCATAAACTTTATTACACTTACACATGCAAGCTAAACAAATTATCATGTTCTGTTGTAAGAAATATAAAAAAAAACAAAAAACATCAATCTGAGATTAAATCATTATCTGCTAAACCAGTTTACTACTCATTTTAATGAAAATATTCACAAAAGCAGAAAAATATATCACATTATGCCCCTTCTATGTTTGTAATGGGCATCAACCTGCCTACTGACCTGACAGAGAATGATATTCTGTGAACACACAACGAGTAGATTACATTCAAACTTTCTGTTGATCTTGTCCTTCACGCGGTAGTGCATGTCTGCGGCATCGTCAGAGTACAGCTCGTACACCACTATCTTGTCTGGCAGCTGAACCTACAATACAGTATATGTGAACTGGATAAACAGCTTCCCAGCTATGTATGGTTGGCATGCCTAATAGTATATTATTTCTTTGATAATAAGAAATTGAATCATAGAATTGTTGTTTATGGCTCATAAACATGAAAAGTGTTGTTAAATGATCTTTCAGCTGTAAGGGAGGGAGGGAGAATAGAATAATTTGATATAGATTCAAATAGTGAGAAAAAGAGAGAACAGAAGAATTTGATATAGATTTAAAAAATGAGAACAGAAGAATTTGATACAGATTCAAATTGTGAGAGAGAGAACAGAAGAATCTGATATTGATTTAAAAAGCGAGAAAGAAAAAGCAAACAGAAGAATTTGGAATTACTCGACTTATATTATAAGGTGATGTTTATAGATTTTCTAAGTGAGAGCGAGAGAGAATACAGAATTAAACAATTTTATGTGATTTGTTAAAAAAATTCTTGTTACATGAGGGCCTCAAGGCAGATTAGCAAACACTAATTAAGTCAATCAATCAATCAATCAATCAATCAATCAATCAAATCTGAGTAAAAAAGGTTTTCATTCTTAATGAACTTGACACTTACTGCCAGCCTGTGTCTATAAATAGCAATTTTTTTCACCAAATCTCTACACTTGATTCTCACTGAAATGCAAGACAGGACTATGTTTTATCACAATAAATAAATGAAAAGTTGGGGATTGATACAATTCAACAGTAGCTTAAATTTGGTCCTCACACACGACCTTGTATTTCAGAGACAAATGCATATTATCACTGTTCAACAATCACTAAACCAAACAAGATATGATCTATGTCCTATATTTCATAAGCACATAATTATCCTGTAATTACATTGTAGGTTTAAAGACAACTTTCTGGCAACACACACTACTGTTAATATATTTGTATTACAATTAATTTATGATGAATATCCAGTCCTTTTGCATAAAAAACAACAACAACAATGCATAAACAATTCAGTTTGGAAAAATACTTAAATTACGCGAACAAAACACAATAATACCAAATGTGTGCCTGAAATGGAAAACCCCGCTTTTTGCAAGAATTTACCAGATAAAAGCTGAATCTGCTTAGTATATTAGTGTGTGTAGGTATGAAACAATTTTATTTTTTTTATTCATGAACATTAGAGGGTAAAATTATGATTATTAAACAAGTTTGTATTTTTTTCACATGAAACGAACCTGCATGAAATGTTATTTTTATCAAATGCCATCAATTGTTTGAGTTATTCATTAAAATGAGCAGTCACCAATGATACACATAACTGGGTGCCTCATTTATTATTGTTAAACATTGCATGATGTTCTGAAATAAACGGCACACAAGCATAGACAAAAGATAACAAAGTTACATAAAAATCAAATCAAAACATTTAAAATGAGAAATGACAACTTAACGAAATAATAATTACGATCTCTCCACAAAGTCTTCAAAACAGCATAAACCTCAAAAACAATATGACAGCGAGTAAAAGGAATCCCTAACAAGAACTGAACCCAGAAACTGTACACACAGAGCCATTACAAGCCAACATGAGAAACAAGTATTACAATGCCAATTATTTTTGGGTATGGATTATGCCGAAACTTTGCATGATCTCAGCAGTGGTCTTGAAACTCGAGTTATCTCCACAACCAGGGGGCTTGTCAATATACAGGGACTCGTGAAACCGAGGCTTCTCAGATTCCATAGGATAAGCTGCTTCTCTGCAGATATCTAAAAATATGGCCCTCTGATATAAAGGGTTTGACAATGAATTATAATGAAACAAGGTAAAGCTTTCGGGATTTCCATACATAAAATGAAAAAATGTTTCCAAGGCTGCAAAAGTCTGTCTGCCACACCCAGCATCCCAATTTTCAGCCACGAAAGACCAACTAGAAGGGTTGTGTCGCCTGCCATGCGCTAGGTCGGGTTGCAGGTTAAAGTTTTATGAACAAGGGGCTCTGCAGAAATGAAAATCACAAGTTATTGGACAAGTTTCACAGCTCGAATACTTTTCCAAGCAGGTGACAAAAAAACGTTGAATTCAGACAAAATCCAAATTCTTGCTTCTAAATGGATTGGCTGTATAAGAACATTTTCAACACTAGCAAGCTTGCAGTCTTAACAAGAGCCTGCAGAACCAGGAGATGCTCCTCAAAAAACGAAATTAAAAGAAGACCTATTTGATGGTGTTTTCAAATGGAAACGGAGTTCTACTAATGGTGCATTAAACACACATCAAGAGAGACCGAGCACTTAGTACTTTGATGGAGAACATGAAATAAAATGAGGATCATGTTTAGGAATGTCCCATGTTATAGATTTTTCAGTTTCACAGAAGCAGCCATCTTAGATTTTGCAGGATACTGAATTGTATTTAAGACGCACCACGATTCAGTTCAATATTTGATTTCAATATTTACAGGTCACCATGGTATTATTTAACACATGACCTTGAACTGTGGCCTTGACCGAAGAGACTGAGAACTACAAACTTGAGAAGCAACACACATACATTGGATGGTCTTAACAAACTATGTTAAGAATACCACAAGTTTGATTCGTGACACATTGTTGTGTGACGGTATGTGCGAACTCACACCTAAGTTTCAGTACTCTAACAAGTTCCATAAGTTACATGTCCGGCTAGAAGTGGAACAGGATATTAATAAATCGGCAGATATACGAAGCAGGATTTTCAAATGAACAGTCTTGAACCACTACCTCCAATAAGTCCTACAAGCTTGATGTGATACACACCATTATATGATGAAACATACACATTACATGTATTATACAGTCAAGGAGTTCAGGCAGGAAAAGGCATTTTCAAATGTACGACCTTGAAGTGTAACCTTGAAATGAATACTACAAAATGAGACCCAGTTTTAAAGTGATATCCTGTACAGTTCAGATCAAATGCAACAGATGTTCGATCATGGGCTGATGGGCATATGTGCGGATTGGTTATATTTTGAGGAAAGTAAAATAAATATATTACACATAACAACAGAAGATAATATCATACAGCCAAGTATACCAGATGCGACCCTTGACACACTCACCTTTCTGGTCGGTGATGAGATGCTGTATAATGACGTCCGTCATGTTGTCTCTGTAGGCGTACCTATCCTTGTACAGACCGTGCACGGTGCTGAATATCAGCTGATAGTAGGCTATAGTACCATCCTGACAACCCACAGCCTGCACAGTAACACAGAAGTAACAATGGTGGCAATGAGTGACAATTTATTAAAGTACAGATTGGACTGTAGATATGTGCGAGAATAATAACTGATATATGTAAACGTGTTTTTGCTCTATTTGAAACCTCTGATTGCATAAAGGGAAGGAAACTGTAGTTGTTTAATCCACAAAGTGATGAATACACAAATCTTTAAGAGAAGTTAAGGTATAGATCTGCCCTTTGATAGTCCGTAGATAAGTACCTAACAACTTTAAGAATCTCATATATTAAAGGAGGTTTTACTTGATCTGAAATTTCTAATTGTCAGTAATTTACAAGAAAACTGGGATCGATTTAAATTCTGCAAAGGGAACACTTTTATTTAAATATAACATCTTTTAAACTCAGTTAATTATACTCACCACAAAGTTTGAGTCAGGTCTAACAGTAGCTGCCCACACCCACGACTGCTGGTCTCCTATAGTGCCCAGTTTTACACCTTCCTTTGTGTGTAGATTACACTGTTTGTTTGACCCGCCCACAACCACATACTCCCCTTTTGAGAACCACTTCACAAAGCATGGATCATATCCTAGGTTTCGGTCTTTACCAATCTACGTCAGAACGTAAAAACATTAACTCAAACGAAGTAGATGTAATATCTCTTCCCAAACAGATAATTTATAACAGTTATAAGTCACCATAGAGCAAATTAAGTACTAAAATCTGTTTAACTGACACCTCAATGCACACATGTTAAATATAATCTGAAAGTATCCACAATACTATTTAAGTACAGTGAGTAGATGACTGAGTAGACGAGTCAATGAGTTGAGCGAGTAGTTGAACCATGAATTAAGTGAGCAGTTGAGCAAGTAAATGAGCAATATTGAAGCAATTAGTTGAGCAAATCATTGAGCAATTAAATGAGTAGTTGAGCAAGCAGTTGGGTGAATAATTGAGTAATATGTTGAGAAAGTAGCTAAGTAAGAAGCAAAGCGAGAAGTTGAACGAGTATTTTAGGGAGTAGTTGATCGAGCAGCTTAGAAAAAAAAGAGAAGAATTAGTTGAGACTGACCTGTTTACCAGAGAGCTGGTAAAATGAGAGCCTCTGTCCCCAATCAGCAACAGCCAACACATCATATGCCTCATCTCTGTAATAATGACAACATGATATAAACACAATCTGAAACATCAACACGCAAGGAACATAACAGCCATATTTCATTTAGGGCTATTCTATTAAAACATACCAGGGACCCCAGGAAGGCACTTTAATAAACAACTATGACGTAACCCTATTTTCTGAAATTTGGTTCTTTAAACTAATGTTACATCTATGGGTGAGTGTTCATTTTCAAAAGTACCTTCTCCTTCCTAGGGTCCCATGTATGTTTTAACAGAGTAGCACATATATCCAAAAGCAGTTTCAGAGAGAAAGATATATAATTTCCCTTCATAACTGATGTAAATAGTAGCCAAATTGACATATGAGAAGAATCAAAGGCCACAATAATGAATGTACATGAAGAACTCAAACTTGAAATACTTAAGTTTAATTGAAAGAGAAGTCAACAAACTGACACGTTATGAAGTAAATCAATCATACATATAAAATGCTACACACAATTTTATGATTATATATGAGTGCACATAAAACAATCCAAGTTTCAATCTAATATCCAAAACATGATGCCATGGCATTAACAAATATATGATATTGAACTGTGAATCTGACCTTAGGAACCACTAGGTTTATGTTCTACCCAAATATCATGTGTTTGTCTCAATGGTGTTTCACATCATTTTTAGCAAATCAACATCATTAGATAGTACATACACGCACCACAGTACATACACGCACCACGTTTCCATTCCGTATTTAACATCTTTACATGTAGGACAAGTTATTATCAAATATACAACCTGTAACTGTGGCTAGCAGAGATACTAATACACAACTTCCCAGTAACATAAAAAAATACATCAGTAAGTATAGGTGTGTATGTTAACATACCGTGATGGATTCCACTGCAGGGACCAGATTGGAGATGTGTTTGCTCCTGGTCGCTCTATCTTCACTTTCTCATCCCCATTCTGAAACAACAAAACAACAAATATACAACAAGACTTTATAACAATAATGACCAGGAATAACTGTCAGAAAGATACTTGACAGTCATCATATACTGTGCAATCTTTAATCTTAAATAAATAACATATACAATCCAGCATGCATGTACTATATAAAATGTATAAAACAGAAATGTACACAATTCTCCAACCTTTAAAATAGTCCCTACACATGAAATAATGACATATTTCTGCCATATATATAGAATAACTTATGTATATGAATTAAATATTGCATAAGAAAACTTACCACATAAAATGGCATTTGGGAGTGTAACTTAACTTCATTGTATACTTAACTTCATTGTATACTCACTACCTGATGTTATGTGACGACTTGTGTTATGTAATCAATAGAATCTCACATTCATGCTAACTTATTACTGAATTAAACTCACTGACAAAAATTGATATGATGCTGGACAGACGTTCGCATCATATCATACTTGCCAACTTGTTTAATAAATTCAAAAAGAGTAAGCACTCAAATATGAAAAAGCACTAATATAAGATTCTTTCTGGGCTTTTTTTTTACCTTAAGACATGTAAGAGGCCTGTAAAATTGAAAATTTGACTGTTTTTTTCCCCAATTGTGGTAGAATTCTTTCCCAATCAGAAAGCAGCAATCTCTCAGAATTTGAAAAAAAATAAAAATCTACAAATGAATGTGTATTTGTCTATCAAGTCAGTTCTAACTGAGAAGTCAATAATTATCATAAATAATGGATGAAAAGATAAATAAAGCCTAGTATTGTCATGTTTACTTAATAAAATCTTACATTTTCCCAAAATGAGAAATAAACATGCACGTGTTTTTTTCCCACAATGGACAGGCCCGGGCCTTTTCCCTATTTCATGGAAAAAAAAGGGTCTTTAAGTGTGCACTTTATTGCTAATATAGAACAGCTGATTACCTTATTCCTGATGCTAACTAGACCATTGTAGAGTCCGAGGGCCAGGTACTGTCCATCATTGGTCCAGCTACAGCAGGTCACACGACTGCTCACCTTGTGTTTCGACACAGACTTCTGTTCAGGTGACCATAGACCTGTGGAGTGACGTTTAAAAATAACATTTTTAGAAAATCAAACCCAGAGGCTTGGAACTCTCCGACTGAGACCAGGGACACATAAAGGTATAGACATTTTATTAGTCATACAATGAGATTGATGCATTAAGAGGTCTTGATGCTTTAAACACAGACCTCACACCCAATCCGGACATATAAAGTGAATTGGATTTCTCCATAAATTTCAAGAGAAAACCAGTCAGCATACAGAGTTGACTGGATTTTACATAATAGAGTACACCAGTTTGTACTGGACTTTCCCTAAAATTCTTGAGTATACCACTGTGGATTGGATTTTCCATAATAGTGCATACCAAGTTAGAGAACAGTGGACTGGATTTTAGTATTAAAAGAGCAACAGTTAGACCATACATGTTTTGTAGAGTGGACTGAATTTTCCTTAAAAGAGCGTACCAGTTACCTACCGAAGTCTGTGACTGCACAACTGGCCAGCTGATGTGTGACAGGATTATAACTCATACACTGGATCGCATCATTGTGGCTGCAAGAATATACAGAAAAAAACAGGTCTTAAAACTTAATCGCAAGCCATAAATATATGTACCACACAAAGGAACGAAGTGTGCTGAAATAGATATATGATGACTACACATTGTGTACTGTTTATATTGTTACGGTAATGTCAAAAGAGGCAGTTAACGAAAGTTATCAGCATGCACTTAAGTAAGACACGCTCAAAGCAACATCAAAACCTCACATTCAGCCTGTTACACACTAAATAAATTTGTGCATCATGCGAAATGTTCATTGCATTTTACAAACATGTCTGTTGAGCCAAATCATTGAGAAAAATATCGCTGCAGGTCCGCAGATGTCTCTGTAGAATTTGGGAAGGTCTCTATGTTCATGATGATGAAATGCTGCAATCTAAGTGAAAACTGTTATTACAAAGGGTCATGGTGGTAAGTATGGGCAATAATCAGAGACGATTTTCTTCCCTGAATCCAGGATGGCATCGCTGGAATGGCATCACTAAAACCACACGACTTTCTAACATTAAAATATATTACTGTTTGTGATATGATGATCGCATACTATTGCAAACTTACGTGTATTTCAATATTCCTTCTAGCTTGCTTGTCCAAATTATGACACTTTTATCTGCAGAGCCTGATGCAAACCGTTTACCATCTTTCGCATAGCAGACACAATGGACAGCTTCCTTGTGTCCTTTCAGAGGCTGTATCAGGGTACCATCATTGGTGTCATAAACCAGCACACGGTTCCCAGCTGCTACAATCAGCTGACTTCCATCTGGTCTGAAGCACAGGTCCCAGATGCTGAAAAAAGATAAACAGAGCTCATTAAAAAAAGAAAGAAAAGGTGTCACTGATGCAGCAACTTTTAAAAATGCAGGGAAATCACATTCCTGAAGAATGTTGAGGTAAATCATAATGTTACAATGATTTAATCCAACAACTAGGGGTTAAATATCTTCTCAAGTTGAGCAGTCATTCAGAAGTAGATCAACGCCAGCATGAAGGCTTCAAACTAGTGAACCCCTAGTCATGGATAGTAAAATGTACTATATTCTGCTACATCTACATTGTTACCGCATAAGGCCAAAGCATCACATACAGAATTGATTATCAAATGGATGTTGTGTATAAATGAATAAAAACAGTGTCCAGATATTTTAACAGTTTACTACTACTGCCTATATTAATGGGGAGGCATTCTTTTAGGTGGTTTTAGTAAAATCTATAATCTTGAACATTGGGACATAAAGTGAATTATACAAGGCTTGTCATTGAAAATTAAATTATTATTTTTCTCAGATTTTAAAAATCATTTAAAATTTTACATAAAATACACATATGAATGGCGAGATGATTGTTGATATGCACCGTCCTCCGACGTGAAAACACGCTTGACTTTTTTAAGTATGGACTAAGCGCAGCGTTTCTCTGCGCTAGCCATACACGGTCAATTTAAACTGATACACTGCATCTTATAAATGGACAACATCCCTAAAGTGAAGAATGATCATTTGTTATCCATTTCACACTAACATTTTAATCCAAAAATACATTTTGATAAGAAATACATCAGTTTAAATCTGCATACTACTGCATTGTTTGAATAAAAAGACATATGTGTATTGCGCAGTGAAAGAAAATGTTTACACACGGCCAGGTCACATGCACAAATATAATGTTAATACATGTATATCTAAATTTGTCATAATTATAATATTCAATTGAAGATTAATTATTTATTGATTAGGCAAGAGCGTTTATAATTTTTGAGGTTTGCTACGGTTTATTTGAGATATTAGTTTTTAAAAGAGCACGGTGTGCGGTAAGATACGATAAATTTTATTTAAAGTCAGCAAGACACATATAACAACATAACATAAGCCCTCAGGGACTTTTGAACCGACTATTAACATGATGAATAGTCAACATAGTAATAAAATAGCTATACGATCTGAGAAAGATTAAAATGGCATTTGTCGAATTGGTCTGAAATTGTCCCCATGTTCTGTTATCAAATGCAAAGAGACATCACGGGTGCATCTATAAACGTCCGTATGTAAAAAAAAAAAAAGCAACCCAGACGTCAACATTGTCAGGAAATATAAACAGTCTCAGTTAAGACAGGAATTTAAACAATATGTTGGTCAGAAATAAAGCGCAATTTAAAATAAGTGAAGTATGAAAAATCTTTATTTATGAAATTTAAGGATAATCCTAAAACATTTTATGGATATATGAGGAGGAAACAAAAGGTGAAAGCAGGTGGTGAATTTAAACAAGAGGTCAATGACCTTGAAGCTCTACTGATTGATTTTGATTTCAGGAAGTAGTCGCTACAGACTTGTTTTTTGAAAATCTATTTTTAACCGTGGCAGCCATCTTGAATTTCCGGCTGACCTGTAATTTTGCTAGAATCAATTAGACATTAAGAGCAACATTCCTGTGAAGTTTCATGAAAATCCGTCAAGTAGTTTCAGAGGAGTAGTCGCTACAAGTTTTCATTATATAACTCTATGTAAACAAAGATGGCCGCTGGCAGCCATGTTTAACGTCAAATCAAAACGATTTTCGACAAGGACCAACATCATGTCATACCGATCATTTTAGAAAAAGTCCCATATCAATATCTCTTATTGTTTTAAAAAAGTAGTCGCTACAAACTTATTTATTTTAAATCTATTTTTAGCTGTGGTGGCCATCGTAAATTTCTGGCCGACCTGAATTTTTTTTAGGATCAACTAGACATCAAGAGCAACATTCCTGTGAAGTTTTATGAACATCCGTCAAGTAGTTTCAGAGGAGTAGTCGCTACAAGTTTTTACTATATAACTCTATGTAACCAAAGATGGCCACTGGCAGCCATGTTTAAAGTTGCATCAAAATAATTTTCCACAAGGATCAACATCATATCATGCTGATCATTTTAGAAAAAGTCCCATATCAATATCACTTATAGTTTTCAAGAAGTAGTCGCTACAAACTTATTTTTTAAAATCTATTTTTAGCAGTGACGGCCATCTTGAATTTCCGGCCGACCTGAAATTTTTCTAGGATCAATTAGACATCAAGAGCAACATTCCTGTAAAGTTTCATGACAATCTTCCAAGTAGTTTCAGAGGAGTAGTCGCTACAAGTTTTTACTATATAACTCTATGTAAACAAAGATGGCCGCTGGCAGCCATGTTTAACGTTGAATCAAAACGATTTTTTACAAGGATCAACATCATGTCATGCTGATCATTTTAGAAAAAGTCCCATATCAATATCACTTATAGTTTTCAAGAAGTAGTCGCTACAAACTTGTATTTTAAAACTCTATTTTTAGCTTTGGCGGCCATCTTGGATTTCACATCAACAAGAATTTTTGCTAGGATCAACTAGACTTGATGGGCAACATTTCTGTAAAGTTTCATGAATATCCATTTAATAGTTTCAGAGGAGTTGTCGCTACAAATAAAAGTTTACGGACAGACGGACGGACGACGGACGCCGCACCACGGCATAAGCTCTGCTGATCTCTGATCAGTAGAGCTAAAAAAAAAGAGGTCAATGACCTTGAAGCTCTACAGATTTTTAGCAATGGCGGCCATCTTGAATTTCCGGCCGACCTGAAATTTTGCAAGGATCAATAAGATATCAAGAGCAACATTCCTGTAAAGTTTCATGAAAATCCGTCAAGCAGTTTCAGAGGAGTAGTCGCTACAAGTTTTGATTATATAACTCTTATGTAAACAAAGATGGCCACTGGCAGCCATGTTTAACATTGAATCAAAATAATGTTCCACTCGGATAACCATCATGTCATGCTGATAATTTTAGAAAAAGTCCCATATCAATATCACTTATAGTTTTCAAGAAGTAGTCGCTACAAACTTCTTTTTTTTAAATCTATTTTTAGCTATGGCGGCCATCTTGAATTTCTGGCCGATCTGAAATTTTGCTAGGATCAATTAGACATCAAGAGCAACATTCCTGTGAAGTTTCATGAAAATCCGTCAAGTAGTTTCAGACGAGTAGTCGCTACAAGTTTTCAATATATAACTCTATGTAAACAAAGATGGCCACTGGCAGCCATGTTTAACGTCGAATCAAAATAATGTTCGACTCGGATAACCATCATGTCATGCTGATCATTTTAGAAAAAGTCCCATATCAATATCTCTTATAGTTTTCAAGAAGTAGTCGCTACAAACTTATTTTTTAAAAATCTATTTTTAGCCTAGCGGCCATCTTGAATTTCCGGCCGACCTGAAATTTTGCTAGGATCAATAAGACATCAAGAGCAACATTCCTGTGAAGTTTCATGAAAATCCGTCAAGTAGTTTCAGAGGAGTAGTCGCTACAAGTTTTCATTATATAACTCTATGTAAACAAAGATGGCCGCTGGCAGCCATGTTTAACGTCGAATCAAAATGATTTTCGACAAGGACCAACATCATGTCATCCTGATCATTTTAGAAAAAGTCCCATATCAATATCTCTTATAGTTTTCAAGAAGTAGTCGCTACAAACTTATTTTTTAAAAATCTATTTTTAGCCGTGGCGGCCATCTTGAATTTCCGGCCGACCTGAAATTTTGCTAGGATCAATTAGACATCAAGAGCAACATTCCTGTGAAGTTTCATGAAAATCCGTCAAGTAGTTTCAGAGGAGTAGTCGCTACAAGTTTTCATTATATAACTCTATGTAAACAAAGATGGCCGCTGGCAGCCATGTTTAACGTCGAATCAAAACGATTTTCGACAAGGACCAACAGCATGTCATGCTGATCATTTTAGAAAAAGTCCCATAGCAATATCCCTTAGAGTTTTCAAGAAGTAGTCGCTACAAACTTGTTTTTTAAAAACCTATTTTTAGATTTGGCGGCCATCTTGGATTTCACATCTACATGAATTTTTGCTAGGATCAACTAGACTTCATGGGCAACATTTCTGTAAAGTTTCATGAAAATCCATTCAGTAGTTTCAGAGAAGTAGTCGCTACAAAAAAAAAAGTTAACGGACGGACGGACGGACGGACAGACGGACGGACGGACAGACGGACGGACGACGGACACCGCACCACGGCATAAGCTCTGCTGATCTCTGATCAGTAGAGCTAAAAATGAGAATGGACAATTTACAAAGACGGATTCAGAAACTGCTGAATATTTCTCAGATTTCATTCAGTCAGTTTTCACTAAAGCACCTGGAAACGATAGCTTACCTACATTTGATTTAAGAACTGATAGATCCATTGATGAATGTGACTTATAATATGGCAGAAGAGGTCTTTAAAAAGTTGAACTAACTCAAATGTGATGTCTCCTGGTATTGATGGTGTACACCCTAAAGTTTTGAGGAAATGTAGTATGTCACTAGCTTATCCATTATGGAACGTTTTTTGAACTACACTCGACAGTGGTAAATGGCCGTTTTGACTGGAAATGTGCAAATGTCACCCCTCTTCTTAAGAAAGTAGAATCTCTGTGATGAACTATAGATCAATTAGTTTAACATGTGTATCTTGTAAAATACTTGAATCAATACTCAGAGAAAGCATTCTTGTTCACTTGATTTCAGAAGATTTGATCAGCAAAAATCAACATGGCATTGTAAAAGGTAAATCATGTCTAACAAACTCTAGAATCAGTCACTGATGATTTAGATAATGGTATATCTACAGATATTGTATATCTTGACTACCAAAGTGCATTTGATTCAGTTGAACATGAGAGAATGTTATTGAAACTGGAGGCTTATGGGATACAGGGGAAGGTTTTAAATTGCTGCTGAGATTTAATGTAGCCAAGTGTAAAACAATCCATTTTGGTAATGATAATCCAGATAATACTTACAAATTAAACACTATAGATATTGAAAATTCAGATTCAGAAAGGGATTTGGGAGTTATTAACAGTAAAACTGGAAAGCCAAGTAAGCAGTGTAGTGCAGCAGCAAAGAAAGTGATCCAACATCTCGGTTATTTGAAATTTTTTAAACACATTGATAGAAAAAGCTTTATTATTATATATATGACAGGAAGCAATCATCTGCGAACAGGTGGACAGTGGACTTCACAGAAACTGGGAGGTCATTAATGTGGCATAAGAATAGAAGTGGGCCCAATACTGTACCCTGGGGGATTCCGGAGCCTACAGTGACTGCTTCAGATTCTTCGCCATTCACAACTACCTGCATCCTTATATTGGTAAGGAAGTCACTTTGAGAAGTCGAGTATCACCATGTCTATTTGGTCGCTTACATCAAACTTTCCAAGGAGGTTGTGCATTGTTGACATTAGCTGGGTTTCGTTTAAGGATGTCAGAATGTTGTTTTGTTCAAGGTGGTCCAAAATAGTTTTGCAGATGATGTGTTCCATGATCTTACAAGATACAGGAAGTTAAGGAAACGGGTCGGTAGTTCGCTGGGAGATGTACATCGCTTCTTTTATAGACAGGAGCTATATTTGCATTTCGCCAGTCACTGGGGAGTTTCCCAGTGTCAACAGAATGTTGGAAGATGGTACTCTGAGTGCAGGTGCTAGTTGACGAGCGCAAGTTTTTAGCGTGAGGTTGGCACTCCTGTCTGGTCCCTGGGTTTAAGCTGTATTAATACTATGGGAGCTTCTCGACACCCTTGGTTGTTACACATAGTGGAGGTATAGCTTTCTTGGTTCTCTTCTTTGTGTCAGGGAGTGGTGAATTGTCATCATCAATTGGGTAAAAACTGATTTGAACTGCTCAACCAGGATCTGGGCTTGTTCTTTGCTGTCGTTGAGAAGTTGACTGTTCCTTTTAAGAGGAGCCACACCAACGTTGTCTTGTCGCCTGGATTTGATGTAGCACCAAAAAGGTTTGGTTTTCTTCTCATCAAGAACCTTCTGGATGGTGTTGTTTATATGGTCAGTTTCTGCTTTCTTGAAAGCCTTCTTGCCTTTGAGAAGATGAAGAAACTTCTGGGTTTTTGCTTGATGTACTGTGGGATAATGTCAATATCCGTTACCACCATAGCATGGTCACTGATACCTGGTACTGATGAGGAGGTTTTTACAAGTAATGGGTTGTTGGTGAACACCAAGTCAAGCATGTTGTTGTCTCTTGTTGGTTGGTTGTGGACCTGCGTCAGGCCATACTCTATGGAAAGATCCAACAGTGCTTGTTGGACTTCCTTGTCAGCAGCACCCTTCTTAACAGACATGTTCTCCCAGTCGATGTCAGGGCAGTTGAAGTCGCCTGCCAAGATGATGTGTTTATCCCTGTTGGTTTGTATAACCTGCCGTACAGATTCTTCAAGTCTGATGATGAAGCAGACACAGTAGCCACATTGAAAAGACTTGATAACCACTGGCAGATCACCACTTAATATGGGATACAAAAATGCAACACCCTCAGCGTAACAAGATCACACAACCCCACCAGATTCCAATATAGACTCAAAGGCCATGCCTACAGCTAAGACAGCACTAAATATCTAGGTGTCGACATTCAGTCAAATCTTTCTTGGAAGAACCACATTAATCGGGTCACCAAGAAAGCAAACAGCATGTTGGGCTTCCTGCGACGAAACCTGAAGTCCAAAACGAGGAGACAAAGACGAATGCCTACATCAGTATGGTAAGGTCTAACCTGGACTACTGTGCTACAGTATGGAGTCCCACCACAAAGATCAGATACGGAAAGTGGAGATGGTCCAAAGACGAGCTGCTGGTTATAGCACCCACAGATACAGGAACACCAGCAGCATATCAAACATGCATGAACAGCTGAAGAGGTAACCCCTTGAAAGCAGGAGATCCAAATTGCAACTGACCCTGCTTTACAAAGTGGTTTATGACCTAGTCGACATCCCAGCATGCGACTACTTAACCCCATCCACAGCTAGGACCAGATCAGCCCATTCAAAGAAGTACAGACAGTTCCTCGGAAAATTCACAACCCACATAAAATCGTGTTTTTCATCTTCCAGTTAAAGAAATTTGTTTGGAAATAGTTCTTACAGTAAGAATGTAAGTATGTTTATCTGAAAATGGTCCCATATTATTTGGGTTTACACTTCCAAATATACCGAAAGATACGGGTTCGGATGTTAGGGGTTCGGTGCGGTATGGGATTGGGTTTTATACCCTTTGAGAATGATAAAATGTGAATTATTTCGCCAGTGCATATTTTCTAACAATACATTGCTATAATATCAATGTATAACAAGAGCTGTCGGAGAACAGCGCAGCTCGACTATTTGATTTTTCAGAGAATAATAAATTATATAGCTAGTATATACCACCAGAAAACAAGGCTAAAACAATGTGGGGTGGGGTTGATGGCGCAACATAGCTATGTGTAAGAAGTGATCAAAACTAGTCGGGGGTGGGGAGGGTTGTGGGGGTAGTAGGGGTGGTTAGGGCAATATATATAATAATTCACCAAAACAACACACAAATATGTAAAAAAATATAATTAAAAATCGAGTTTTGAGTGGGGAGAGGGGAGAGGCGGGGGGCGGGGAGAGCAACATATATGTGTAAGAAGCTATGTAAGAATTGACCAAAACAACACAGATATATGGTATATTTGGAAGGGGGGGGGGGGGGGGGGGGGGGGGGGGGGGGGGGGGGGGGGGGGGGGGGGGGGCAACATATATGTGTAAGAATTGACAAAAGCAACACAGAAATTTGTAAAAAAAAGAAAAGAAAAAGCTGTGGAGGTGTGTGTGTGGGGGGGGGGGGGGGGGGGGAGGAGGGAGCCCATGCCCCAATATGAGTGAAGTATGAATAAGATGCATAATGCTATAAGAAATCCCAAACCAAATTTATAGATATATAAATGCTTACATGCAAACCTAGATCTGCCTTTATTGCACATGTTATGGGCCATCACTATTTGGGTTCCATGGGAGCCCAGAATTTGCAGAAGACAAAATTTATTACCCAACCCTTTACAACATACTATAAGGAAACCAATTCCAAAATTTAGTTCAGCTAGGACAAGAAATGCAAGAGATATAGACCTGTAAACACAGCTTACACGCAAAATTTGATGTGAAACAGACACATTTTAAGGGCTATCAGAATTTGGGTTCCATGGAAGCCCAGGGGTTACAGGAACCAAAATTACTTAAGCAGCCCTTAAGACAATGCTATAAGGAAGCTAATGGCCAAATATGATTGTGCTAGGGTAAGAATTGTAAGAGATATAGACTTGTAAACACAGCTTACACGCAAAATTTGATGTGAAATGGGACACATTTTATGGGCTATCATAATTTGGGTTTCATGGGAGCCCATGAGTTACAGGAACCAAAATTGTTTATGATCCCTTAAGATAATGCTATAAGGAAGCCCATGGCCAAATTTGGTTGTGATAGGATAAGAAATGTAAGAGATATAGACTTGTAAACACAGCTTACGCGCAAACCTTGATGTGGGACGCCGACCCCGGGGTGATTACATAAGCTTTCTTATTCTTCGAATAGTCGAGCTAAAAACTAAAATAATCAACAAATAACAGTTATTTTAGTAATTATACAGTTTTATCATTTCAGTAGACGGTGCGGGGTTTGGTGTCAGACCAATCAGGAAGTACTTCTGGGTCGTAGGGTGCTAAAATAGTTCCTTGAAAAAGTCCGAAGTTTCTAGTTTAAAGTAGTATGTCTGTTGTCATGAATAGTTAGTATTTTACTGTGTTTGTCATGATTATTTCTTTGGAGAGGTTAGGTAGAGATGTGGTTTTGACAGATGTTTATTTCAAAATAAGCATAGTGTGAATGAACGACGCGAAATGTTGAAAAACTGAATTGGTGTTTTCTTCCAGATATGGGACCGTTTGCGAGCCAAATGTGTTTAATTCACAGAATAAAGGTGTATTTAAGCGAACGAATGTTGTTGAATTTGTGACTGATCTCAAAATATAGCCTATATTGCATTGTGTTCAATGGGCTGATTTTCACCGGTCTGACACCTAGATGGACAAAATGCATTTTTCTTATTAATGGTCAAATCCAGTTGATTCTTTCTGTGAAAGCTTGCAGCTGAGTGGGGGAAAAAAAGCTGATGTTAAATTTTTAAATTTTACAACAGAACATCTTTTTTTCACAATTGAAATAGAATGTGTGTGTTTTAGGGTGAAATTTGGGGTCCTAGTGATTTGGAGTGACCCTAAAGCACTTTAAGTAGGCCCTCAAGTGTCTTTAAGTGGATTAGTGGCAATAGGTAATAGATCTGTCACATTTCCTAGAATAAATGGCAATTTTATTATTTTAAGGTACCGTATGGGGCTAAAACCTGAAAATGTATTGGTACTGACATTCTGACATGACGCGACTCTAGGTGGAGTCTTACTTTGTATCGAAAGCCTGAGAACCTGTAAATTTTGTACGCGATGATGGGTTTTACAGAAATTTGTGGAATTCAGCATTTATTTTATTTTTTTGCTACACATTGTGTAAATCCCACCCATTTTTCTTTATTAATTCAGATGAAATCAGTAAGCAATGGCATACAATTGTAATTTAACATTAATTTGGTATTTTGCTAGAGATAATGGTATAATCCACTGAAATATATATTATTCTGGTGAGTGATTCTGTTTGTCTTGCTGTTGCCCAAGACTTGAATGTATTAGTTGGCTTTAAAACTGCTACAGGCATATGGGGTAGGCTTAGTTTTTGAGTCATTACTTCAATTTTGTCTTCTTTTTTTGGCATTTTACAGCCAAACTGTATATTTTATTGGTCATTGTGCAGGTAAATGTGCTCCAAAGCAACCTTATGGTCCATTTTGTGCCTCAAAATTGTTGGAATATAACAGAATCAGGGGCGTACCTGGGCATACGCACTGCCGCACGTGCGTGCAGGCTATTAAAGAAGCAAACAAATAAAAAAGGCTAAAAATGCGAAAAATGCAATAAAAACTGAAGGTATAGTGGGGTTAGGCACATTTGTGAATCCAAAACTCGATGGTGCGTATACCTAAACTAGACGCAGGAACGCCCCTAAAAATGTCTGTTCCTCCATGAAAAATGAAGAAATTTCATGCATGAGTGATTTTGTTATCTAAACCCCACATTATGTGTCTATTTTAGTTTGGTATATATAGAAACCAATGTTTGAAATCTTTACTTGATGGAAATATACCAAATGGTTAACTTATTTTGGCATTTTTTCTAGTTTTGTACAATGCGTCTCAAAATCCGTGATTTCTATTAGCCGAATGGTTCTTTGCATGCAGGAATTGAACTGAAAAGATAATCGGTCCTTGCAAAAGCATCTGATTTTCCATTCGGTGAACCTTAATGGTCAGTTAGATGTATTCAATAATTTTTTTTGACAAATGTCGCGACTCATTTAGGTGTCAGACCAGTCAGGAAGTACTTCCACATCGTAGGGTGCTAAAATAGTTCCTTCAAAAAATCCAAAGTTTCTAGTTTGCATATGTTTTTCCCAAGATAAGTTTTTATTTCATTGTTAAATCTAACCTGAGGTTAAAGTAGTATGTCTGTTGTCAGGAATAGTTAGTATTTTACTGTGTTTGTCATGATTATTTCTTTGGAGAGTATGAGCACAGAGGTTAGATAGAGATGTGGTTCTGACAGATGTTTATTTAGAAATACACATAGTGTGAATGAATGACGCGAAATGTTGAAAAACTAAATCGGTGTTTTCTTCCAGATATAAGCATCTCCGTGGCCGAGTGGTTAACGACGTTGCGTTGTAAACCTTCTCGCCTCTCACCGCTGCGTGTTCGAATCCCACTGGGAGCTCCACTTGTAAGTGAGGAAGTGTAGATTCTTACGGATGGCAGGAGGTGTACAATACTGGTTCTACCCAGGAAAGTGGGTGGTCTGCCTCCACCTCAAAAACATGTCGACCATCATATATATCCCGATACAACCACTTTTCGCACACAACCTGAATTCGAACACTTCCGTATAAACAGCGGAAATAAGAATGCGTGCCCTCATTTGCAAACAATGACCTGATTATTTTGACAGATACTCCTGCAGAATGTAAACATTACAATATAAACAAAAATGGAGATACGAGAGGCTTTATTCAAATAAAATAGCTGACCTCAATATGTATTTCAGTAAATTTCACTATTCCATAATATTCCTTTCCTTAAAACTTGATTAAAACCATTTTTTGATTGATTACAAAATAAACAGCTGTCGTCTGCACAATTGCTGACGTAATCTCATGATCTACTATCCCTCCAAAAAGTCAAAAGTATACTGCAGATAAAAAAATAATCACTTTAAAAAATGACCCTCTCTTATGTAATTTTACTGAAAAAGTTTAAAAATAATCTGGAAAATGTGTGGTCTGCAAGCACTTCATTCTCTCAAACCTCAACATGTTTACTCAAATTAGGAATGTTAATTGTGGGAAGATGTGACAATTTTGAGAATTGGGTGTATTTATCATTTTCAACTCATGTAAGGGTCATTAAGAAGGGGAGACACCTTGTTTTGCCTTTCATGTGCATCTGAAAAAAACACAACATTAAAAATAAATTAAAATACTTTCTAAAAGTTATTTTCATGGGTTAACATTATTTTTTAACTATTGAGAAGTGTTGACTATATGTTAAAACTATTATTGGGTACAAATTTCTGTTCTGCAGTATACTTTTCATGTTTACCGGAAGTGCTCGAAAAGAGGTTGGATGTTCCGTTAGGAATGAGGTAAGCAGGTCGTCTTTTTGCTTAAAAAATGTAAACAATACAGGTCATTCCAATTTGGCATGATTCTGCAGAATTTGAGTACTATAATTAATAAAAACAATGACTGGAAAGGAAAAGTCTTTTATTTAAATGTAAGGTTTTAATCTCATGTTTTTTCCTTATGTGTGCGAAGACTGGTTGTGCCGGGATACTGGTATGTGTTGAAAAAGATGTAAAACACCATACAAACAAACCTTCCAGATATGGGACCGTTTGCTAGCCAAATGTGTTTAATTCACAGAATAAAGGTGTATTTAAACGAACGAATGTTGTGGAACTTTTGACTGATCTCCAAATATAGCCTATATTGCATTGTGTTTAATGAGCACCCCACCCACTTCATCAGTCGGAAAAACAGTAGGTTTCATACAGGTAAAGAAAAACATAACATGTGATTATGAGTGTTTCATTTGAATATACTCAATATGAAATATGTAAATTATGTTTGGAGCACTATATTTGATAATACCATTGCTCCTGCTTGTCTCTATCGTGGACTTTATCTACCCAAGTCGGTACAGCTCTCATCTCCAATGAAGCTTTTGGAATGCAATTTGGAGCATGCGCAGATGAGGATCCGCTTCAAACACTGTAAAAATAATAATTGCATTTTGTTAAAAACTTGTTTCCATGGTACTTTTAAAGCCCATGACACTTTATAGTGAGTGGTGATAAAGAATCTGGTCATGATTATAACAATCTGCGTAAAATAAATTTAATTTTGAATTTAGTTACTTTTATTGTTGTAAGCGATCCTTTGTTAAACTGACCGTAGATTCATCGTTAATAATGGGTGAATTAATTAACGTTTGATTGGATAATTGATGGTATGTTTATGCTTCTATTATGTCAGTGTTTCTCTCTAAATGTGAATTATTACAGGTCTTATATTTTCTGTATCTAAAAGAGCCGTAATAATTGAACGAAACCAGGTATTTTCGCCGGAAGTTCAATCACTCGAAATTCGAAGAAAAAAATAATGCACGGACCCCAAAATACCCAGACCAATTGACATTCAGACAAGTTCAATACTCTTTAATGAAATATCATAAAAACGACTAAGGAAATGAACAAGTTGAATAGCAAAGTATAATATTATCTATAAAGGTAATTTAATTCCCAAAACTGGTATGTTTTATGAAAGTATACATGTAGGGCCTTTTTATCTAGCCTTTTTACTAATTTGTTCAACACTTTTACAAGAATCATTTATTTTTTTAAAAATCCAGTTCAGTCGTATTCAAGAAGTTACATTATATGTGCTCCTGCCTAAGGCAGCCAGACCGTTGACATGGTTGATATCAATCTAGCAGGTCAGGATTACTCAGAGTTTGTTGTACTTTCCTTTTTAGTGAAAATTAGTACAGTACAGCTCACGTGGTAAACACACTCTTCAACTCTCAGCGACAGGCGTATTTATGCCACTTTACTTTTTCACGCCGAGTGAGGAATTTACAAATCGCGTACTAACGCGGAGTTTTGTTGATAAAACTACTCGGAGTGGCAGTCAGCTACGCGAAAAGCTCTTCATATTTAGGCCACGATACTCCGCGTAGACAAACTTGGAGTTCGCCGAGCCGAAACTGCACTGGTAAATTTTTTCTTGTTGAAGTCATTTTTGTGCATAATTAACTTTAGAAAGAAATGGAAGCAAAAGACAATTAGACTTTCAAGTTTTGGAAAATCGAATGTGGGAAAATTTGAGAAAAATAAAACATTTTAAAGGCCAGGATTATGGATACTGGGCCACGATAGTTATATGGCGGTTCCTGTAACCAGCTTTGCGGCGACTGAACATTCCATTCAATTAGTAATACTGGTAATTATATTAATTTATAATTTTAATTAATCGTTATTTGTAACAAGTTTTTACTAGTCTGCTGTTTGTTATTAAAACATCAATGGGGTCTTTGTTCAGAAACTAGCAGAAAAAAGTGGGTTCTGGATCATAAACCCGTTGTTACTGCCGTCTTGTAAAAATGTATATAGCAAAGAAGGCCCAGATTATGGATATTTATTTCGTTGAAGAAATATTTATTTCGTTGAAGAAATATGATTTTTGGACAACACAAATGAATAAAACTTGTGATTAAATGCATTAAACATTGGAAATATTGATCTGTTTTGAAATTTACTCATTGTATTTATCAGTCGTGTCAACATAGTATAGAAAATATGCACTCGGTATCTCATTGTTTGTACTCTTTCTGGCATTTGATTGCATGCATTTTAAAGCGCGTGGGCGGACAAGCTGAAAATTTGTCGGAAAAATCAGATTTGTTTTTATTTCCAGTAATAAAGTGCTCCAAGTATAGGATAGCCTGACGCCCGGGGCTTTCAAAAATGGTTGCCCGTCGGGCTAGTTTAAAAAGTCTCGGGACAATCAAACTTTTCAAATCCAACCAGAAATTGTTATTTAATGGGTGTAATTTGAAGCCGTATTTGTTGAAAAACAACAAAGTTCTCTCCCTTAATTTTAAGTTCATCAATTTCAAAGTGCGCATTTCATTGGTTGATTACACAGTTTGAACCAGTCGCATTACAGCTTTCATATTGTCTTTGAGTGGTCACACGAATTTGTCACGTTGGACAGAAGAAGACGAATATTAACAGTTTGAAAGATGATTTTATTTTCATATTCTTATTTTTCGATGAATTGCTACATGTATATAATCTTTTTCTAGTTTTAGTTCATTTTTAGCAAGTCTGTATCATAAAAACGCTTTACAACGGACGCATATTCACAAATGCATGCTGCTAACTAACACTGGTATAGCGCACCTGTTTTGGATGGTTTTTAACGTGATTTGCAGCGCGATCCTAAAAATGTAGATAACATAATATTGTTTTTGTTGTATGATGCAATGGATAAAAAAAGAGAAAAGAAAATAGAACCTTTTTGCTTGATTCTAATCACATGTGTATTATAAATTAATTATACAAAGAAAAAAACTGAAGTATTCAATATCAACAAAAATTATGTACCGGCAACTATTCATCGTAAAAACAATTTCAGGGCAAGTAAAAAAAATTCAGGGCAAGTGACTTTTCAGTTGGGGCAAGTGGACTTTTGAAATCTATTTGCTAGTCCCCAATTTTAATTTTCTTGGGGCACTTATAAATCACCACAGGTGTGCACTAATGATTAATTAGCAACCATGACATAGATGCCTTTACTGTGCATTGAAAAGCGAGACTGTTCATTTTTAAAATATCTCTATTAATAAAAAAGTTATGAAGATTTATGAAGATTTAAAGATTGACAAAAATAGTGTTTTGCTAGAATTTTTTCCTTATATCATGAATATAAATTGAAGTACGTGAACGCAGAACCGAGAAAACTTAAATTAGCATTTATTTTCATAAAACTTGGTAGTCTTATGGCATTTTTCCTGCTGATTTCATTTCTGTATTACCTTTTAGCCTACTATCACTATTATACCAACAATAAACAAAAATAAATCAATTTTTATTCCATTTTATTTTAAATTTCATATATTTTTTTCAGAAATATTTTAATCAGTATCAATGATAACATTATCCAGATATAATAAATAAAATACAATATGAAACAATATGAAACATTTGATAAAATATCATTTCATTCATGGTAATGTTTGTATATTAACGAAGTAGTGAGCAGTGTGAACTCTGATCAGCCATAACATATTGGCATGCTGATCTTTGTTTACACTGTTCGCAAAAGTCATTTACTCATTTCTGTGATAATGTTAAATTTGTTATTGTTTTGGATCGGTTTCATTTTCAGCAGAGCTCTCATGTTGTTCATTATTTGGAGGTTTATTTTGCTGGTGGTTCAACCCTCTACACTTGTATAACCACAAACTTTCTTCTTGTGACTGAGTTTCTTTTTTTGGTCGAGAAGTCGTGCAAGTTTTGTTTTAATAATGAATGAATAAATGAATGGTGTTTTACGGCACGTCGACACATAAATGGTCATATTGTGCGCAAAAACTGATGAAAGATGAAGAAATGAAGGATTAATTAAAATTAATGTAAATATATAAAGATAAACAAGTCCATTTTGTAAACTCTGAATAGGATCAAATTGGCTTAACTTCACAAATTCATTTATAACAATATTTTTATACGTATATATTTATTTTGTCGGTCGGGTAAGAAACGCGTACTTTGCGATTGATTTCGGAAGGGTAAAAATATTTTATTTCATGTATTTTGCCAAAATATTTAAAATCATGCATAAATAAGTTCACAAGTGCAGTAAAATAGAACACTTTTATATATTTAAAACTGGTATTATTTCATTAACAAATTTAATAAAACTACCGTATTATAAATAGATAGAAAAATATTTTACCAATTTATTTCCATTAATTTTTGATAGTCTTAAAGTATTATTGCTCTTAGAGCAATCGATTTTGTGGACAGGTACGCTTTTGCCATAACAGTTAAAAATGGCATCGGTCACATGCTTTGTTTTGAAGTGAAAGTCGGTCAAATCACAACATTCCATTAAAGATGCGACCGGGTTATTGCTACTTGCAAGCAATGATTTTTATATTAAAATAAAGGTCACAGAGTGATGATTTTAATGATGTGTGAATTTTTGCCACTTCTTCGATATTTTTTTTAATAATTGACCAGGACTTTAGGGGACTATATCTCGGTGTAAAAATACCATATTTACATGATTCGCAGACCAACTTCTCGTTTATTCAATTCTCAGATTGGTACATAAGATCTCATTACTATTCATGACCAACACCCTCTCGCATCTGGCGTGTACTTAACTAGGTGTAAGATCTGACGCCTGGTCAATTGCCAATTAACAAATTGTTATGAGATTAGGCTGGACCAGTTAATTAGATGGGCATAAAGTTAGGCTAAATTTATGATAGAAAATAACAGTTGTACAGATAATTTTATTACGGATCACAGCATGTCTAAATGAATGAAATCAATTTGACAAATAAAGATTAAATAGCAAAAATACTACACTAGGTATACCAAATCTGCATAATTCCCGCTGATAAGCAGATAATCCAGTGTCTTATCAGGGTTCTGGGTCAATTGGATTCTGCGCATAGTAACTCTGAGTGTTTGATCACTCGACTATGGTGGACTTCCTCGAAGTCCAAACACCGACTTTGCGTACATTCGCGCGTACTCGATACCCCCAAACTCGGCGAATCAAGTAAAGTGTGGGGTTCATGTGAGCCGTACTGTACACCGGTAATGATGCATCTTTTTCTAGGTTGCAGTCATTTTTGTCCGTAATTATTCAATAAGCTTAGAGAGAAATGTTAAACTTTCTATATTTGGATGTTGGAAACTGGAAAATACAATATTTCTTGGGCCACGATGTGGTTTATACGGCAGTTCCTATTATCGGCTTCACGGCGACTGAACATAAAATTCCATTCAAGTAGTAATGTTCATTATTGTTGGATATCATATTATTCTAATTGATTGTTATTTCAGTGTAATCAGTTTCACTAGTCTGCTGTTTATTTTTTTATATGAATACTTAGGCCATCAATAAAAATATGTTTGTTTGCCGTGCTCCAACCGATTCGGCTGCGACTCAAATTTTTTAATGACATCGGGTCACAAAATATTTTTTTTGGCTCAAGGGAGGTAACCAATGCGTAGGATTCGTAAGTTTTGCTTTCGGTCAATTTCACTTTGGGTTCATTTAGCTCTTTGGGTTCATTTGGCTCATTTCGGACATCTCGGCTTTCTTCGTTTAATAACACATCAAATATTTTGCAGCCTCCTGTAGCAACGACGACGTTACATTTTCTGTCACAATAAACATAAGTCATTGTTTCTGGTGCGGATTCAAAGTCCTGCATTGTAAAAAATGCAATACGCACAAATTTAGGACAACAGACACTTGGCATGATGTTTTCGATTTGTCTGCAGAGGGTGTTGATGTTGACGATAATATAACAGAAAACTTTGAAAAAAATGATGGTCAAAAAAAACAACAACAAAAAAAACCCTACCAATCTACCCACCCTCAAAATTCTGGGTAGGAGCACAGCAAACAAACAATTTTTTTATTGATGGCCTTATGGTATAAAAAGCAGATCTAATTGAATAATGTTGGCACCTTTAGGTATGATTGCCCTAGAGTCAATTAATTTCCAGTTTTGGTTATGTAACATAAACAATTTCTAAACATTGCATAAAAGAAGTAATGGCAAATTAGTTAACAACAAAAGTAAGAGAACCAGGCAAAAATATATCTTACTCAATACTGGAAACTTCTGGTTTTGATAGAAAATAGATGTAAAACTAGATGAAACTGAATGCATATTTTAAAATAACTTAAAACTTAAACAAGTTAAACCACTGACAGCTAAATGCCTTAAAATAAAGTTTGTGGGTAGCTGCCTTTTTAGTGAGTATGTCGTAGCACAAAAAATCAACACATTTTTATACCCCAGTTTTCACAATGTGAAGTATGGGCTATATAGGAATCACGTTGTGCGTAACATCCCATCGCGTAACGTATTTTTGTTGCGTTGCCTCCCGTCCCGTAAGACAATTTTATTACTTGCATTCGGATTTCCTCAAACAGTTTTCAATGGGTTGTTCCCAAAATTCATATACACATAACAATTGATGAACTTATGTCCCTCCCCATCACCCAGTGTTGATTGCCTAACTTATTACAGAATTATGGCCCTTTGTTTGACTTAAAATTAAGCGGGAGTATTATTCATCCCCTTCAGTGATGTTCTAGTTAAGGATGGCCTAATAAAAACAAAAATACTGCCGAATCTGACCAAATTTTCGAAACTTAAAAATGTTACAACATTGCTTCTAATAATTGTAAAGTGTGGTGTTGTGTAAAATATTGATGTAAATTTGCGAAATAAAGGACTTTATGTTTATATTTCTTCATAACCTAGTCCCTCACTGTTTAGAGCAAATTATAACTGGACTGTGTATAATTGTTTGTGGGGACTTGGGGTTTAACTCTCTTAGTGGTTAACGTCTCTGACTTGAAATCACTTGCCCCTCACCGCTGTAGGTTCGATCCCTCAGGGGCCTAGGAATCTTTATGTGAGGAAGCTATCCAGCTGGCTTGCGGAACGTCGGTGTTTCGAAAATTGCCCGGAGGGCCACCTGGGGTCTTCCTCCACAATGGAAGCTGGAAAGTTGCCGTATGACCTAAGCTGTTGGTGCGACTATAAAATCCAATTCAATCAATCACTTTAACTCTCTTCCGAATGACCAGTAAGGTGAGAATTACATAAAAATATTTTTAGAAATTTAAACTGCAACTGTCCAAGTGGGGATGGAGACACTCCTGCTGGATTAGCAGAAAGCACTGACACCTCCTGCAAACTACTTAGCTATGGGACCACCGTTATGAAGTAAGAGGCTGGTGATAATGTCAGAGTGTTAAAGGATAGTCAGTGGTCAACAACATTGGACATACTCAGTTATTAAGGCATTGGCTATTAACAGTATTGTGGTCCAATTTGTGGGTGTTGTGAGACCTGTTAAATATTTGATTTCTGTTTCGATTTTTTCAGATCCTAAAAGAAAAATGGCAACTGGTGCTTATAATGGGTCTGTTGCTCCTTTGAACTCCGGTTACCAGTTCAAAGGTGGTAGTGGCCAAGGTGGCCCAGATGGTCAGGATTATCCGATGGACAACTATGAAAATGAAGGCGGTGAGAACTACGAGGAAGGAGAAGAGTATGATGCAGGCGTAGACTATAATGGAGAGTATGCTGGTGAAGGGGCTGATGGTTACCCGGAGAGCGGGGAGTATGGTGAAGAGGGTAGTTATGACAATGGTGAATATGCCCAAGGAGAGATGGAAGAAGGAGACTATCCACAGGCTGTGGCGGGAAACTACCCATTACAGGGGCATTCAGGTTATTATGGACAGCAAGGGCAGCAGAATTATGACCCTAAAGGTAAAATCTACGGGGAAGAAAACTATGCAATGGAAGGAGAACAGTATGAAGATGAAGGTGATGAAAATTATGATGAGGAAGAGGAGGCTGAGGAGGAGGAAGAAGAAGGTGATGATGAAGAGGAAGAAAGTGAGGAAGAGGATGAAAGTGAGGAGGAGGAGGAGTACAGTGGAGATAATGAAGAATTCAGTGAAGCCCTGAAATCACTGGGAGATCTTGGTATGTCATTTATCATTTAACAGTATTTGTCATGGCATGATATTTATGAATTTAAGTCAATAAAAAGAATCACTATGATCAGTATAAGATAAATTTTACATAAGAAAGGCAGTAGGAGCCCGTTTAAGGGATCAGCAAAACTGGTCTTTTAGTGCAAGTGTTCTCTTAATACAGACTCTTTGCATTTTAGTTTAAAATGGTACAGTTTAGTTCTGAAAACTGCCATCAGTTGAATACATTATGAACTCTTTAATTTTATAAAAGTATTGGTAAAAAAGATTAAATTTCCTAAACTGAATTTTAAATGACCGTTGGTTGGTGAGGGATTTCTTATGCTACAATACCTGTTTTATAATGCAGCCAATTTTAATACATTTCAAATACTGATGAAATCACCAAATATTTGGCTGTAGATCGGGATTTATTTTATTTTTTGGACTGTAAGAACATACAAAATACATGTATATTGTTTCTCAAGGGAATTTTCTTCTTAAAATTATTATCAAAATCAGGGACCACTACATGTATATATTCAACATCAATATATATATGGTGTGTTATAGAATCCTTGGTGGAAGATACTGGCCCTGGACAGTCTGGATCATCGTATGATGATCAAGCGGGGGAAGAACCTACATCTGGAATGGGTGGCAAAACCCCAGCTACAGAGGCCACACCTTCAGGTATCTACACAATCTTCCTGTTGACTTTGTGCTTGGTGCTGTTGTTAATTTGTCTCATGATTAAAGTGACACACGGTAACCTTGATGTTTTAAAAACTTCAGTGTCACTTGAGTTGTTCTTCATGACTTGCTTATAATAATTAGTATTAATTATTTGACCAATAATATGTTTCGATCTATGTTAGAATAATGAAGAAACCAGGAAAACAACAAATTACGCCCGTAGGGACGTATTATGTTGTGACGTCTGTCCGTCTGTCTGTTAACTTTTACCTGACAACTGATTGTGGCTAATAACTTCTAAAGTGTAAGGTCTACAAAAATGAGACTTATTAAACTTCTTCAACATGATCCATTGGATACTTCTGATAAAGGCCCATAACTCTCTGGTTCATATTTTTTGAATCATTCCCCTTTGTAAAAAGGTTTAACCCTGAACTTAACCTGGCATTTTACAAATGATTGTTGCTAATAACTTCGCTAATAACTTCCAAAGTATTTGGTGTACAACAATGAAACTTTGGCTACAGCTTCAGTATTATCCAATGAATACATCTTATAAGGAAGGGCCCATAACTCACTGATTCAATTTTTTTTTTAATTATTTCCCTTTGAAGCAGGTTTAACCTGGAACTTAACCTTGCCAACGATGGGTGTATACATCCCGCTAGGCAGTGCTCTTGTTATTTAATCATTTGCAAGCTGATTTAAAGTCAGATTGATACTGCATAAATATATTGATATACTTATTGGGAAAAATACTTAAAATATTGCCTTGTGTCCCTTTAATGTACTCATCTGTTCTTCCAATTAAAGCTCAAAACTAGTTTGATAAACTGGTGTCATACATATTTGTCATACATGGTTACTCGCAACAGTTTTGTGTCAACAATTAGTAAAATAGAACAAACAAAAAAAATGTTATAAGCTTAAATGCTCATTTTAAAGCATTTGTGCAAAAGCTGTAAAAATTCTATGAAAAGGTTTGACAATTTTAAATATCAAGTACTACCAAAGAAAAGATAACTCCAGAATCATCTATCTACTAACATACACTCTTCTACTTTTCTTTATAAGGAAATCCACCCGAGGGTCAGAAGAAAAAAAGAAAACGGAGAAAAAAAGATGAGACAGCGGGAGAAAAAAGAGAGAAACCAAAACGAAAACGGAAAAAGAAAGGAGAGAAATCCGAAGACGGTGAAAAGAAAAAAGCTGAAATAGGTGCCAGAAGAAATATCCGGTGCGTTTTAATAACTTCTTTTTGATATTAAAATCCAAATATTCCTAATCTGTTCTATTTCATGATGTTTAAGTGAGAAGGAACTCACCACTCATTTATATATTACAGAACATACCTGTGTTATTTATTCATCTTAAAGATGGCTTATATGCAGATTTGTTTGTTTGTATTGTGTTTTAGTCATTTTCAACACATGTAAGGTTATATATGACGGTCATTTTTAGCTCTACTGGCCAAGGGCCAGCAGAGCTTATGGGATGGTGTGTTGTCCGTCTTCCGTCGTCTGTCGTCCGTCGTCCGTCGTCCGTCCGTCGTCCGTTAACTTTTCTTCAAACGACTTCTCCTCAGAAACCGCTTAGCTAATATTGACCAAACTTCACATGGATGATCCTTAGATGAATGCTTTTTAGATTTGTTAAAATTAGTTTGGCGCTACATCCAAGATGGCTGCCATTACCATATATGGTCGAAACCTTAAAAAATCTTCTTCTCCAGAACCGCTGGACAGATTTCAACAGTTCTTCTTTTAAAATGATCGCCAACGCCTAGACTATCAAGTTTGTTCAAATAAAGTCCCCGGGATCAAAAATGGCCTAGCCCCGGGGGTCCAAATTTTGTATATTGAGGTTTTGCATGTTTTTCATGTAGACATATAGGAAAAACCTTTAAAAAATCTTCTTCTCTGAAACCACAAGGCACAGAGCTCTCATGTAATACATGTAGCATCAGCTTATGGTCCTCTACTAAGTTTGTTCAAATGGTGACCCTGGGGTCAAATTTGGCCCCGCTCTGAGGGTCACAGTTTTACATAGACTTATATAGGATTTTTTTTTTAAAAATCTTCTTCTCAGAAACTACAAGAGCCAGAGTTTTAATATTTTGCATTTGCTATAAGCTTATGGTCCTTTGCCAAGTTTGTTCAAATGGTGACCCTCGGGTCACATTTGGCCCCGCCCCAAGGGTCACATGTTTTACATAGACATGTATAGGGAAAAATTTAAAAAATCTTCTTCTCTGAAACTGTAAGAGCCAGAGGTTTAATATTTTGCATTTGCTATAAGCTTGTGGTCCTCTACCAAGTTTGTTCAAATGGTGACCCAGGGGTCACATTTGGCCCCACCCCGGGGGTCACAGTTTTACATAGGCTTGTATAGGGAAAAACTGAAAAAAAATCTTCTTCTCTGGAACCACATGTCACAGAGCTCTCATGTATTACATGTAGCATCAGCTTATGGGCCTCTACTAAGTTTGTTCAAATGGTTACCCTGGGGTCAAATTTGTCCGCGCCCTGAGGGTCACAGTTTTACATAGACTTATATAGGATTTTTTTTTTAAAAATCTTCTTCTCAGAAACTACAAGAGATAGTAGGTTTAATATTTTGCATTTGCTATAAGCTTATTATTTTGCATTTGCTATAAGCTTATGGTCTTTTACCAAGTTTGTTCAAATTGTGACCCGAGATTTGACCCCGCCCCAAGGGTCACATGTTTTACATAAATTCTTGTATAGGGAAAAACTGAAAAAAATCTTCTTCTCTGGAACTGCAAGAGCCAGAGGTTTAATATTTTGCATTTGCTATAAGCTTATGGTCCTTTACCAAGTTTGTTCAAATTGTGACCCTCGGGTCACATTCGACCCCGCCCCAAGGGTCACATGTTTTACAGACATGTATAGGGAAAAATTAAAAAAATCTTCTTCTCTGAAACTGCAAGAGCCAGAGGTTTAATATTTTGCATTTGCTATAAGCTTATGGTCTTCTACCAAGTTTGTTCAAATGGTGACCTATTTGTCACATTTGGCCCCACCCTCGGGATCAGTTTTACTTAGGCTTGTAAAGGCAAAAGCTGTTTTTTTTTTAGTTTTAGTTTTTAATTTTTTATTTTTTATTTTTTTTTATTTTTCAATTTCAATTATTTTTTTTATTAATTTTTTAATCTCTTTTTAATTTTTTATTTTTTTTATTTTTTAATTTTTTTAATTTTTTATTTTTTTTTCCTTTATTTTTTTTTTTTTGATTGATTTGAATTTTTTATTTTTTTTTATTTTTTTCATTATCTTTTTAAATACTTGACACTTACTTTAAAGTGTTTGTCGGCGCTACTCATCCTATATGCCTTGTTGAATTTCGACGAAACTTGGCAGGAAGCATCGGTAAGATGTCTAGTTGTGCATATCACGCTTTTGTTCCAGTTTGCTGATTTTTGACGGAGTTATGGCCCTTTGACATTTTTATTTTAAATTTCTTGTCGGCGCTACTCCTTAAACGGCTTGTTGGATTTCTACGAAATTTGGCAGGAAGCCTCAGTATGATGTCTAGTTGTGCAAAGCGCGGTATATCAATGAAATCTTGGACAATTTCGAAAACTAGCTAGATCTTGTTAGTAATAACAGGGTTATGGCCCTTGATTTGCTGAAAAATGCTATATTGTATTTTTCTTTGTTAAATCTATAGGAGAAGAGAGCTATATCTAGCTATATCTATCTAAATCTATAAGAGCTGTTTTAGCCAGTAGAGCGTCCACAGGCCCTCTTGGGCCTCTTGTTTTTGTGGTGGAGGCAGACTACCCACTTTTCCTGGGTAGAACCAGTACTGTACACCTCCCGCCATCCGTAAGAATCGACACTTCCTCACGCTTATATGAAGAGGACCCTCTTTTCCTGCCTCTTTTTCTGATTGTGTATGTCGGGCATATTAATTTGTTCTTTGACAAAGCGAATAAGCTAGCTGCACTTTCCTTTCAAAGCTCTTGTTTCAGATTGAGAATTTATATTATTGGTGACTATAGATATAAAAACCAAGACAACCTCAAGCTTGCGAAGCCTTAAGTTCAGATTCCGTGTAACTTGTAATCAGTAGGGTAAATAAGTGCAGTTTTTTTTGTCATTGTTCAGAAAAATCCTATCCGAGAACAAGTTAGAACAGGAGACTATAGACGCCCAGCAGGCTGAGTTGGAGAGACAGCGGCGCCTGTCTGAGCTCAAGAAGACTCTACAGGCGCAGCAGATGGGCATGATGCCACTCATCCCAGAGAATGAGATTAAGAAAGAGAAGGACAGTCAGCTCAAGTCACTTCTCCAAGGTACGTAGTCATTGCAACCTAGAAAATAGTTCACGGTCCGGTGTTCTACAGTTACCATTGCCACAGTATCCTGGAAAATAATCAGTTTCTTGAAAATATCTTTGCAGTAATATCTTTATCACATAACATGGCTTACTTATCATAACACTAGTGTATTATAGATGCTAATGAGGACCGAGTCACCATGTTTGTATACAGTAAAACATTCAGTCCCAATTATTTTCATGGTATACTATACGTTTAGACAACTTAAATATTTATCATTATTTGAAATTTTACTTAAAATAATAAAAAAAAATGCACATTTAATTTGGTTCCAGTTGTCTCATTATTTGTAGTGTGATCGCATTACAGCCACGTAACAAAGCTAGTGTCATGTAAACAACAAAACGATGTCACGATTTCTCTTACAAGTTGTCGCCATATAAAAGATAAATTGACAGCATTAAACTGAAACTATCATGCCAAAGGTGTGTTATGAGATAAATAGAACCTTAAGTACATTCATGACTGTGTATTATTGACTTTAATAAACTTGTTGGATAAAAAGATAGGATACTGGGCAGAGCATCGTATCCTATCATTTTATCCAACTTGTTTATTAAAAACAATAATACTACAGTCACTCGTAAAATCCTCTATGTATATAATAGACCTACAAGAAGTGAATAAAAAGCTATCTGGAAAAAAGTCATTTTCAGGCAATGTTCATATAGAAATCTTACTTTTTGTTCAGCTGCAGAAGAAGATGCAGAGAAACAAGACATTGAGACTCCAGAAGAACTAAAGAAAGAAGTCAAACCTAAAAAAGGTAGTTTGTGTGTCTAGGCCAGGTCGGCATTATAATTTGATTAGTTTTGGAGTAATCATCATGTTTTTTGTTAGTGGTAAAATAACATGACAGTCAAAAAAGACAGTTAACCACGGCTTAAAGCTATAAATTAAGGTCAAAAATGAAACTTATGAAAAATATACCAAAATTGTTGATTTTGATATTGGTGTTGGAAATACGAATAATGAAGGTTATAAATAAAAAAAAATTACCATAATGCAGATTAACGACTGTTTCGCTTTGATAGGCTTGATCTATTGAAATTTCGCATCTAAGTTATAGCCACTGTCTTATTTATCTTATCTTTACTATGGTTTAGTAGGGTTTCATTTTGACTAGCTTTTAGGCCCTTTATTTACATTGATCTACTGTTACTTCATATCAAATAGGTTTAAGGCCCTGTCTTTACATTGGTCTGCTGTTACTTCGTATCAAATGTGTTTTAGGCCCTGTCTTTACATTGGTCTGCTGTTACTTCGTATCAAATATGTTTTAGGCCCTGTCTTTACATTGGTCTACTGTTACTTCGTACCAAATATGTTTTAGGCCCTGTCCTTACATTGGTCTATTGTTACTTCGTATCAAATATGTTTTAGGCCCTGTCCTTACATTGGTATGTTTTAGGCCCTGTCTTTACATTGGTCTGCTGTTACTTTGTATCAAATATGTTTTAGGCCCTGTCTTTACATTGGTCTGCTGTTACTTCATATCAAATATGTTTTAGGCCCTGTCTTTACATTGGTCTATTGTTACTTTGTATCAAATATGTTTTAGGACCTGTCTTTACATTGGTCTGCTGTTACTTCGTATCAAATATGTTTTAGGCCCTGTCTTTACATTGGTCTACTGTTACTTTGTATCAAATAGGTTTTATGCCCTGTCCTTACATTGGTCTGCTGTTACTTCATATCAAATAGGTTTTAGGCCCTGTCCATACATTGGTCTATTGTTACTTCATATCAAATAGGTTTTAGGCCCTGTCCTTACACTGGTCTGCTCTGTTACTTCATATCAAATAGGTTTTAGGCCCTGTCTGTACATTGGTCTGCTGTTACTTCATATCAAATAGGTTTTAGGCCCTGTCCTTACATTGGTCTACTGTTACTTCATATCAAATAGGTTTTAGGCCAAATAGGTTTTAGGCCCTGTCTTTACATTGGCCTACTATTACTTCAGATCAAATAGGTTTTAGGTTCAATCCTTACATTGGTCTACTGTTACTTCATATCAAATAAGTTTTAGGCCCTGTCATACTTTTGAGCTACTCAAGCTTTTAGGCCTTGTATTTATGATGTCTACCATAATCTGTATGACAGAGCCTGGTGTGATAGACATCAGCAGTGCGGAGGATGATGATGATGATGATGACGATGTTGTCATGGTCCAGAGCGAGGAAGACGATGACCTCTCCGACGAGGATTATGCTGAGGCAGAGGATGTGAACAACAGTGGCGGTCACATCAATGACGAATTCAATGTACCTGATGACCAGGGTCGGGTTCTGGTCAATGTTGGTCATCCCACGGCAGACCCCGATATCTACCTGTCCAATAATGTTTCCATGTGCATAAAACCTCATCAGGTATGAAAGGTCAACTTTCGCTAGTTCACTTGTAATTTATTGTTAAGAAACTAGGTAACTAGCAATTTGAAAAAAGAATGGAATTTTCTGAATCTTTTAAAAAAAACTTTTTTACATGTATTTTTTTTACTGTTGCGGGTTTGGATCCCACTGGGAGCTTAACTTGTAAGGAAGTGTTGATTCTTACACGGATGGCGGGAGGTATACAGTACTGGGACTAACCAGGAATAAGTGGGTTTTCTGCCTCCACCACAATGGAGCTATGACCGTCATACATAGCCTAAAATGGGCTGAAAAATTGATGTTCGACACCAACAAACAAATCATTATTCATGTGTATGGCGTTATTTAATTGTATGCATTTTGTTATACATTTGAGTTTTGTAGGACTTTTCATTGTCGTATTCTATACTATTCTAATACACCCGCACTATATAGCCTAGTTTAAAATATCTCGTTATATTGAACGATATATCACTGTAATTTTTGCAACGTTAGGAGAATAAGCATTGCGCATTGCGCATTCCACATTGTAACGTATGCAACGTTAGGAGAGCAAGCAAAGCAATGCGAAAGATTTCAGATGTGTGCGTTATTTTTCACATTTTAGGGGTATTAGAAAAGAAATAGAACATCGGTTACGGTAAATTATCTATAATATATCACGGTTTGTCGTTCAATTGTAAACGATAATTTCACTCGCACTTCGGGCTCGTGAAATTATTGTTTACAACTGAACTCCAAACCGTGATATATTGAACGATAATTCACAGTAAACGATGTTCTATTTCTTAAGTATAATCTGTTCAGTAACTCAAACTTCCTTTATACTTCAAAATACCGCTTCCATCGTATTTCATTCACAGTCTCTATTTTATTCTTTCTATTTGTTTAATATAATTAGACTTCTTTATTATAATACATGTATGACCTAATAAAAGTTTGTAAAATCCTATTGATTCATTATGGTTGTTTCATCATACTGTTGTATTACTATTTAAGATTGGCGGTATCCGGTTTCTGTATGACAACTTGGTGGAGTGTATTAACCGGTTCAAGACGAGCAGCGGATTTGGCTGCATTCTAGCTCACAGCATGGGTCTCGGCAAGACCATTCAGATGATAGGTTTCATCGACATATTCCTACGACATACCGGCGCCCGTACCGTCATGGTTATTGTGCCCATTAACACCCTGGCCAACTGGATGGCAGAGTTCAACATGTGGGTACCAGACAAGCAGACCTGTGAGCAGAACAACATGACTGAGGAGGATGTGGTGCCCCGTCCCTACAACATTTACCTGCTTAATGATAACTTCAAGAACACGCCCTCTAGGGCTAAGCTTGTTGGTAAGTTGTCCTTTGGAATATATTCTTCCCATTCAACTTGAAGTAGCTATCCAGCCAACAACAGCCGCATTTTAAAACATATGTACACCATTTCTGAACCTTTTGATGATGAGGTACGTGTATAATTTACCTATTTTGAGAATCCAGACTCTATACACACAGTTTATAAAGGCTAAACTCCCAAACTGGAATTCGAATTAAGAGTCAACCAACTCATAATTCATTTTACGCATATTCAGTCTATAGGTTTATTCACGAGTTCTTGAATAAACCTATAATTTTAATCGACTCATATATACATTATTATATGACCTGAACACCTGGTTCGGGTTTTGATAAACAGTTTTCTAGTGTAGTTTTTTCGTTATTTGGCGGGTTAGTAAATAATTTGTACGTTATCAGAAGACTTCTTGAAAGTGTAACCGACCTCCTTAGCAGATGTAGCCTCAACATTATCAGTTTTCAGGTTGCCAAACCTTAAGTCTAGACCCAGAATGCCTTTTTAAACTAACCTATTTAGTTATAACAGCTGTCATGAAATTACTATCAAATGTTATAAAACTTTCTTTAATACCTTAAATATAGTAGTTTTGTTCACGTATTTTTAGCATTTATTACTTTTCTATAGGGTGTATGCAAACTAGGACTTTCGTAAAAAAAGGCATACAATTCAAGATCACAGGTATTTTTTTAACTAGGAAACATTTCAACTAACTCTGAAGAAAAAACACTACAGATTTGGGTCATGACCTTAATATTAAGCTCATCGAGATGCTCAGACAGCAATTGCAGATAATGAAACTCACTTTCATTGAAAGGCTAGAGATAGGCTTCTAAACAATGTGTGAATTTTAGATTATTTTTTGATGGAAATGTTGCACATTATAAAATTAATAAGTAGGCAGCATTTAAAAATGCATAATTGAAGATATCACAACTCCATCATTCAAAACAATCATCACTCTGCTTGAGAATTTGGCAGCTTCAAAAAAGTTGAATTCTTCGATTTCATAATAAATAAAAATTGTCTTCATCCGTAGATACGTGGTATACAACTGGTGGCGTGCTGTTGCTAGGTTACGAGATGTACCGTCTGCTGTCCAGCAAGAAGGTTCATCTGCAGAAGGCTAAGGGTCGCAGGAAGGTGCCAGGATCAAACGTGATAGACGTAGAGGAAGAGGACAGGGATAAGAGACTACTGCATAGTACGTCCGATTTTTCGTAATTATTACCTTTCTATGAATAAAAGATCAGGACTTTTCAATGAAAGAAAATTTATAATCACTTAATTTCAATAACTAACTCTGAACACAAAAATAACTGACATTGAGTCATGACAGCAATATTAAAGTGTTGAAGATGTTTACATCATTTGCCAAGAATAAAGCGAAATATTACAAAAATCATGCACAAGCTGATTTAAAATGTAATAAATAGATTAACTGCTTGCTTCAGTATCCCCTGATTGTAGGCATTTTTCACAGACTCCATGGATTTTCCTGCAACTGAATTCAGCAGTTAAATAATCACTGTTGTAGTAGTCCACACTGCTACATCCATGTCATGGATGTAGGATGTAGGTGCTATAAACCATGGGGTTGCACACTGTGACAATTGTCAGAAGTGTGATGAAGTTACACTTGTACACTTGTACACTTGTACAGTCCCTCATATGGACAGAAGTTACACTTGTACAGTCCCTCATATGGACAGAAGTTACACTTGTACAGTCCCTCGTATGGACAGAAGAATTACAACCGTATTCGCTTTCTATCTACCGATACTTCACACCGTCAGTTCTGATTGTCAGTGTCATAAAGGGGGTGTAGTAAGTAATTAACAATGTAGGCCAAGATAGGTGGCAAGGTGCCTCATCTTTTTACCTGTATTCCATTTCGTTAATCTGGCTTTCTTGTAGTGCATTTTAGTGCATTACATGTATTATCTATTCATTATCAAAATGCTATAACTCATGGTAGTCGATAACTTGCATCTTAAATTCTAAGGTATATTTTATTTTTACTTGTCCTATTCCTGTTTATAAAGCCTTATACGTGTATTCTTTTGTAAATTACAGGCATACATGAGGCACTGGTAAACCCTGGTCCTGACCTAGTGGTGTGTGACGAGGGACACAGAATCAAGAACTCCCATGCTGGCATCTCTCAGTCCCTCAAACAGATCAAAACAAAGTACGTGAACCAGGCTCTGTTATCATACCTTCCCCCTTTTTGTTTTTAGAGCATGCAATAGGAAACACACCTAATTTTTCTTTTGACCTAATAGATTTCTCTAAAAACATTAACCATACTGTTAATATTACAAATGTGACATTGATAGACCACCACAATTGCAATTGAAATCAGTGAAAACTTAAAATCCAGTTTGCTTTTTATTTGCAAATGACCGCGATCTTTCACGTAAAAAGGGACATGTAGATGATATATATGGAAGGTTTAAATAGGGGAAAGTGCATCTCCTACATAAACATACTGTCTCCTGTATACACATTATAACTTCCTGTATCTGCTTCTGTATAGACATTTTATAAAACTTCCTGTATCTGTCTCCTGTATACACATTATAACTTCCTGTATCTGCTTCTGTATAGACATTTTATAAAACTTCCTGTATCTGCTCCTATATAAACATCATAACTTTATATAACATCTCTTTCTAGGTCATTTTTATCTAACGTGTTGACTATTTATCAGGAGAAGAATCGTCCTGACCGGTTACCCGCTTCAGAACAATCTTATAGAATATTGGTGCATGGTGGACTTTGTACGTCCTAACTTCCTGGGAACCAAGACAGAGTTCTGCAACATGTTTGAGCGACCGATTATGAACGGTCAGTGTGCAGACAGTACGCCACAGGATGTCCGCCTAATGCGATACAGAGCTCATGTACTTCACAGTCTGTTGGAAGGATTTGTACAGAGGTATAAAGAAAGTTTGTAAAACTCTCATTCTTTCAGCAATTTAAAGCTTGCCCTTTATGATATTTATATTGGGCTGTGTATGTTGTAAATAGTTTTCTTTTTTTGTACTGCAAGTAAAGTGTCTACTTTATAACACTTTTTTGCCCCAACATTGTTTCAGGCACTGTTTTGAAGCACCATTACATTGGGTCCGTTCAGGGTTCTCCCATGGGTTACCGAAAGCACTCTCGGTAACCATCAGCTACCATCGGTCACCGTCGTTTGCCGATAGGTAGAACGTTGGTAAGCAATCTTCCCGCGTATCTACACCTGAGGTAGTATCGGTGGCCTCATTGGTACCAAATGTTACCATCGGTGGCCATTGGCAACCAACGTGGTTGCCGAAGGGAGAAACCTGAACGAACCCATTGTCGTATGGCAATTTTACATTCCAAGTCAATAATTGCAAAATTTGTTGTATTTTACAGTGTATGTTTATGTTTGTTTATTGAGTGTGTATTGTGTTGCAGACGAGGTCACACAGTATTACAGGCAGCTCTACCACCCAAGCAGGAGTATGTATTTCTTATCAGAATGTCGCCCATACAGAAACAACTGTACAACAAGTTCATGGAGTCCATCTCTGAGTCAGGACAGAATGGATGGGTGAACAACAACCCGCTGAAGGCTTTCTCCGTTTGTTGTAAGGTGTGTACATCATGACTTGTCTAACCATTGCCTCCCCCTTGAGGTTGGCATATAACATTTCGCTTGTCTGTCTATCCCCATTTGCTGTGTGTGTATGTCAGCTGGATCGAACCTGTAAGACAAATAACATTGAACACAATTGATCCTTGAATTGATATTGTTCAGTTATATAAAATTTGATCAATGCCCTTAGCCCTTAATCCGCTACATATTTAAAATGGACTGTGCTTTCTTTGAATTAAGACCATTCCATTTATGTGACAAAGGGGTGTTTTGGGGAAAATGACTGATCAGCCGTTACACTAAAGCTGATCTGATTTTACAATAAATGCAAAGGCTATTGTAGTTAGCGGGTTAAGGGTTAAATATAAGGTATTCCCCGTAATTGTAGCACCTTCCCTGATAGAAGCGCCCCCCACTTTTTTAATCCACCTCAAAATCAAATACATCTTCGATAAACAAACAAAAAATAAAAATTCAATATATTTTCGATCTTATCCCTAGTAATAAAAAAGATTTTTTTTTTTTTTAATTAAATAAGAGAGGTCCTTGGCATTTTGCATAGAAGTCGGGCACCTCTATTAGGGGAAATACAGTGTATATATATATGATAGAGTTTTACAGAAATAAATCTCGTGCCTTGTATTCCGCAGGTCTGGAACCACCCAGACATTCTACACACATGCATGAAGAAGAGACTGGATGACAATGACCTGGACATTGAGACCGGAGAGCCAAAAAAGAAGGGAGGTCGGTCCCGGGTCAAGAAAGAGACCCCATCACCCACTCCTGCTGGACCAGGGGAGGGAGGGATACCAGGACAGGGGCCAACCTTTTTCTTAGGGAAACAGAATGAGCCCAGCATTACTTATGATTGGGTAAGTACAGAATTAACTTGGTGTGTGCAATATTGAAAGTAAAGCAGAACTATGTATTACTCATAAATGAAAAATCTGTGAACAGGTATTTATCCATTTAAAACATTTTAAAGTCGAAGACGTCTGAAAAAACATGCTAAAACATACCAGTGACTATTAATTACTTCTGTTACTGAAGCCCACTTTTAATATTGATGAACCAGACTGCATATGTTTCTATAAATGGGTACAAATACAATTATGAATTTCATTTGTCTTTTGAAAATGAGATATTTACTTGTTATACATGTAGTACATTAACATTTTGCAGTGTTTGATGGTTTACCTTTTGCTCATGCTATATTTTAATACCTATTTCTCATCCATATATGTTTACTTTTTGCTCGTCTATATATGTTTACCTTTTACTTGTCCATATGTTGTCTTTTACTCGTCCATATGTTACCTTTTACTCGTCCATATGTTACATTTTACTCTCGTCCATATGTTACATTTTACTCGTCCATATGTTACATTTTTACTTGTCCATATGTTATCTTTTTCTCATCCATATGTTTACCTTTGCTAATCCATATGTTACCTTTTACTCATTCATATGTTACATTTTACTCATCCATATGTTTACCTTTTACTCATCCATATGTTTACCTTTTACTCGTCCATATGTTACCTTTTACTCATCCATATGTATACCTTTTACTCATCCATATGTTTACCTTTTACTCATTCATATGTTACATTTTACTCATCCATATGTTTACCTTTTACTCGTCCATATGTTTACCTTTTACTCATCCATATGTTACCTTTTACTCATCCATATGTTACATTTTACTCATCCATATGTTTACCTTTTACTTATCCATATGTTACCTTTTACTCATCCATATGTTACATTTTACTCATCCATATGTTACATTTTACTCATCCATATGTTACCTTTTACTCGTCCATATGTTACCTTTTACTCATCCATATGTTTACCTTTTACTCATCCATATGTTACATTTTACTCATCCATATGTTACCTTTTACTCATCCATATGTTTACCTTTTACTCGTCCATATTTTACCTTTTACTCATCCATATGTTTACCTTTTACTCGTCCATATGTTACCTTTTATTCATCCATATGTTTACCTTTGCTCGTCCATATGTTTACCTTTTGCTCATCCATATGTTTACCTTTTATTTGTCGATATGTTACCTTTTACTCGTTCATATATTTGTACCTTTTGCTCATATATGTATGTTTACTGTTTACAGGCAAATGACGTGATGAAGGACTATATGAGTGGATTGATAGAAAATGGAGGCAAGATGGTTATAATGTTTGACCTGGTACATCAATCACTCGCCGCTGGGGATAAGATACTGGTCTTCAGGTATTACTTTTTCTCTTTAACTCTGTTGTGACGTTTAACAGAATTATGGCATTTTTGTCTCGCCCACATAGTGGGTAGCGAGACATAGCAGTCACTTCTCAGGCGGCAGCGGCAGCCACATTTTAAATCAACTATATCTCGACAACCGCTGCTCGAATTTTTCTGAAACTTTGTCAGATGCTTTGTTGGTCAAGGGACATCACTTAATGCCAAAATTACCAAGGTCAAGGTCATATTTGCGTTATTTTCCCAAAACTTAACCTTAGTTAGGTAACTTAACCTCAGTTAACTGTATGTGATTGTCATATTTTCTTTGTTTGATATTTGGTCATATTTATTGTTTGCATTGGTGGACATCACTGAACGACAAAAATTACCAAGGGTCAAGGTCATATTTTGCTTATTTTCCCCAAACTTAACCTTGGTTAGGTAACTTAACCTCAGTTAACTTTATGTGATTGCCTCACTTTATGTCTTTGATATTTGGTCATATGTATAGTTGGCATTGGTGGACATAACTGAATGACAAAAATTACCAATGTCAAGGTCATATTTTGCGTTATTTACTCTAAACATCAGTTTGGTTAGGTAAGTTAACCGCAGTTAACTTTTTCTGATAACTTTAATTTCTTTGTTTGATACTTGGTCATATGTATTGCTGGCATTGGTGGACATCACTGAACAACAAAAATTGTCAAGGTCAAGGTCATATTTTGCGTTATTTCCCCGATTTTAACCTGGGTTAGGTAACTTAACATCAGTTAACTTTATGTGATTGTCTCACTTTATGTCTTTGATACTTGGTCATATGTATTGTTGGCATTGGTGGACATTGCTGGATGACAAAAAATACCAAGGTCAAGGTCATATTTTTCATTATTTTCCCCAAACTTAACCGTAGTTAGGTAACTTAACATTGGTTAGGTAACTTAACCTCAGTTAACTTTATGTGATTGTTTAACTTTATGTCTTTGATACTTGGTCATATCAGGGTCTTCTACAGGCCATTTAAGAGCATATTCCCACTATCCCTTAATTCTAAAATTTAATTCCCCCCTACTCCTTAATTGACCCCATATCCTTTAATCGCTCTGCCCTATCCCTTAAAAACACCAATAAACATGCAAAATGCATTATACCTGTCTATAAATAGCTCCTTGTAGGCTATACTTCTTAAAAATCCTTTCATTTACAGTTGAAATGTACTTCCAATGGCATCTAAATAAATCATGATCCCTAAAAATATTGGTCACATGATATTCAAATTTGATTTCCCATATCCTTTAAATTATTTCTGTGGAAGACCCTGCATATGTTTTGTTGGCATTTTTGGACATCGCTGAATGACAAAAAATACCAAGGTCAAGAACATATTTTGTGTTATTTTCCCAAAACTACACCCTGGTTAAACCACTTAACCTCAGTAACTTAACTTACGATTACCTCGCTTTTATTTGTTTGATACTTGGTCATTTGAAGTGTTGTCTTTGGTGGACATATTTCATATGCCGTTTGCCGCGGTAGGCGGAACACCCTCAGACCGAGATCTTGTTCAACTTAGTTGCCCAATAAATAGACTAGGCCTTGAAAGTCTGACAAGCAGGGTGTATCAATGACTTCTAGTCTGACAAGCAGGGTGTATCAGTGACTTCTAGTCTGACAAGCAGGGTGTATCAGTGACTTCTAGTCTGACAAGCAGGGTGTATCAATGACTTCTAGTCTGACAAGCAGGGTGTATCAATGACTTCTAGTCTGACAAGCAGGGTGTATCAATGACTTCTAGTCTGACAAGCAGGGTGTATCAATGACTTCTAGTCTGACAAGCAGGGTGTATCAGTGACTTCTAGTCTGACAAGCAGGGTGTATCAATGACTTCTAGTCTGACAAGCAGGGTGTATCAATGACTTCTAGTCTGACAAGCAGGGTGTATCAGTGACTTCTAGTCTGACAAGCAGGGTGTATCAGTGACTTCTAGTCTGACAAGCAGGGTGTATCAATGACTTCTAGTCTGACAAGCAGGGTGTATCAATGACTTCTAGTCTGACAAGCAGGGTGTATCAATGACTTCTAGTCTGACATGCAGGGTGTATCAGTGACTTCTAGTCTGACAAGCAGGGTGTATCAATGACTTCTAGTCTGACAAGCAGGGTGTATCAATGATTTCTTGTTATTATTTGTTTGTACTCTGAATTGCAAATAGAATTTTTAAAAAACGGTGTCGACCTGAGTGGTCTGAACAAACCGCAAATGGTCAACTGCTTTCTAGTTATTTTTCTTCTGGATCTTGTCATGTCTGAGTGTGGTAAGGAATCCAGTCTATCTTTACAGTAAGACACTTCACGGTCTTTGGCCTCTTGTTATTATGCCCTGTGGTTTTAAATATGGTACATATTAATGCTCTGGCAAGTTAAGTGTTTTACGGTTTCCATCATTATGATTTAAGTGTTTTACGGTTTCCATCATTATGATAAATTTCTAGCAACAGGCTTTGAACATTCTGAAACCCGCATTCTTATATTTACAATGTGTCATGAAACATATAAATATGTATGGTAAGGTAAATATGCTACATATTACTGTTACACTGTTCATTTGAATGAGTTTTGTGCAAAAGCTGCATTGCAAAAAAAATATCATAGAGAGTACGTAGAAATATGTTTTTAATTGAACAACAAAGTTAACAGTTTTTATCTCGACTTTTCAAAAGAGACGTGTTGCTTTTCATCGGCGGTCTTTGATATTAGCTCTGTTTCTATGGAAATGAATGCAGCATAAGATCAACCAAACTCGATCATGGAAAATGCAGCTCAAGGAGTTCCACTAATGACATTGACAATGTAATGGGTCTGATTAAGATCCAATAGATCAGGCTAGGGAATGTTTTTTTGCCTATATAAATGATACATTGCTTTGGGGTGTATAGAATCATCAGTAGTAAAGAAGCATTTTTTGTTTAAATTCAGTTTTCTCAGCTCATGTATTTTAAATTATTTTAAAATTTTGCAGGCTTGAAGATATATAAATCAGCATACATTTATCCAGCGGTGAAATGATTTGGTGCATTTTTTGATGGCAAAATGTATCTCTAAGTTCAACACCTCAGAAAAAATGATGCTTTACTGACTGAATGAAGTGTGTTTTTGAAAAGAAAAAATCATACTGTCGCAATAAACTGAGATATAAATATTTGTTGTTATAACAAATGTTAGAGACAAAAGACAAAAAGTTATCAACAAATAAGTTGTTAAAGTTTGGCACTTCCAGGGATACAATGAAATAATGTAAATATTGCTGCAAAAAAGCTTATTAAAAAAATCACAGTTTTGGGACAATAAGTTTTAGAAATGTTGCTATCATAGGACTAAAAGGGTAAATCTAAATCGGAAACTAAATAGACACTTTGCTTTCATTTTAAATTTAGAATTTAACCCTAGTGATTTTATACCCACTATAACTATAAACCCACTGTATACCAAAAAAAGACAAGTGATGTGGATTCTAAATTCACCGTGCTATCTACTAAGCCAGTTTATAAGTTTCATCTGTTTTTCTTTTCAGTCAAAGTTTATTTACCTTGAACTTAATAGAAGAGTTGTTGTCCAAAAGAAAGGTGCCCAGACATGATTTGGACGAGTATTGGTGTAGAAACAGAACTTACTTCAGTAAGTTGTTGTATTATGAAGTTAACTTATTAATTTTCATATTGGCCCAGTTATTGGTCCAAGTGTCGTACTGGCCCAAGGCCGATTTGATTAATTAACTTCCACTACAGTAGAATTTTACTTTAATAACATTATTTTGACATGATTTGCGTTTATTTACATTGCGTTAATTAGTTTTGTGTATAAGTTTGTATAAAGTGAGCGTGAATGACATCACTTAACGTGAATGACATCACTTAATGTGAATGACATCACTTAACATGAATGACATCACTTAATGTGAATGACATCACTCACTTAACGTGAATGACGTCACTTAACGTGAATGACATCACTTAACGTGAATGACGTCACTTAACGTGAATGACATCACTTAACGTGAATGACGTCACTTAACGTGAATGACATCACTTAACGTGAATGACGTCACTTAACGGTGAATGACGTCACTTAACGTGAATGACATCACTTAACGTGAATGACGTCACTTAACGTGAATGACATCACTGAATGTGAATGACATCACTTAACGTGAATGAAATCACTTATCGTGAATGACATCACTTAACGTGAATGACATCACTTAATGTGAATGACATCATTTAACATGAATGACATCACTTAACGTGAATGACATCACTTAACGTGAATGACATCACTTAATGACTTAAACGTGAATGACGTCACTTAACGTGAATGACGTCACTTAACATGAATGACATCACTTAACGTGAATGACGTCACTTAACGTGAATGATGTCACTTAACGTGAATGACTTCACTTAACGTGAATGACGTCACTTAACGTGAATGACATCACTTAACATGAATGACTGACATCACTTAATGTGAATGACGTCACTTAACGTGAATGACGTCACTTAACGTGAATGACATCACTGAATGTGAATGACATCACTTAACGTGAATGAAATCACTTAACGTGAATGACATCACTTAACGTGAATGACATCACTTAATGTGAATGACGTCGCTTAACGTGAATGATGTCGCTTTACGTGAATGACGTGGCTTAACGTGAATGACGTAGCTTAAAGTGAATGACGTAGCTTAACGTGAATGACGTCGCTTTACGTGAATGACGTCGCTTAACGTGAATGACGTCGCTTAACGTGAATGATGTCGCTTAACGTGAATCGTGAATGACGTCGCTTAACGTGAATGACATCACTTAACGTGAATGACGTCACTTTATAAAGTGAATGACTTCACTTAACGTGAATGACGTCACTTAAGCTCTTATTGGCGAGTTTCTTCGTATTGGCCTTGTTTTCTCATATTGGCCTTGTTTTCTCATACTGGCAAACTTTCAGTTCGTATTAGCCGAGTTTGCATCGTATTATGTGTAGAGTTTCTAGTAAAACACGCCTAATATAGTAGTGTTTTGAAAAAATATCTGTATTCAAGAATACTTCATCTGCATTTAACAATAGAATTACATAAGAGAAAAACAAGACAAAATCACTAGCATTGCATGCACACTTTTTCATGACACGAGTTGTTGAACTGCATTCATATTCAAAAGTTTTTTTTATGTTAAGTTTCTTTCTATAACACATTGCTCTTTCATTGTATACTGGCTATTTAAGTGACATAATTCCTCGTATATTTCACATGCAGGGTTAGATGGCAGTACACCAAGTACAGAGAGAGAAAAACTGATCAATCAGTTCAACAATGATGCCACCAAATGGCTGTTCCTCCTTTCTACAAGGTAATCATTGCTTCCTCTATTTATTCATAGACAGCAGTATAAGTCCAGGCCTGGAATTCACCAACCATTCTTGAGAATATTCTTAGACTTCAGCTCAAGTATGAAAATTTCAATCACACATATGTCTATAAGTTTAAAGAATAAACGTTTATAACAAGCTGCTATGTATAACTGTGATGCATACTAATATATAGCAACTTCTTACGATTGTTTATCTTTAATAAGTCACATACTTATTTACATCCTGCTACAGGCTCTCATTCTTCCATTGATTTAACAATATGCGATCCAACGCTTTTGATGGATTTTTCGTGGAGTGTTGGAGACGACCTCTGTGGAAGTGACCACTTCCCCATATTTCTTGAAAATATCGGCCCTCCACTTCTCGAAAAAACGCAACGATGGAAACTTCGCAAGGCTGATAAGACTACGTTTCAATCTCTTTGCGAGGAACAATTAAAGCCTTCCGTTTTCGAGGATGTCGAAGACGCAACTGCTCTTTTTACAAAAATCTTCACGATATAGCTGATCAAACCATTCCAAAAACCTCGGCAAATCCTAAACGCCCACATAAACCATGGTACGACGATGACTGCAAAAAGGCAGTCAGCGATCGTAAAGCTGCATTAAATAATTTTAACTTGCGGCCAACTCAAACAAATTTAGATAACTTTAGAGTTTTTCGTGCGAAAGCCCGTACTATTAAGGATAGCAAGAGGAAATCCTGGAGATCTTATGTCTCTGGGCTGAATTCTCGCTCATCTCTTAGGAAGACATGGGACATGGTCCGGAAAATAAGTGGTAAAGGTAATTCCAGTTCTGTAAATCATCTTAAAACAGATAATGGAGATATAACATCTGTCAAAGATATTACAAACACTTTGGCAGAAACTTTTTCAAAAAATTCTTCTTCTGAAAATTGTCAACCAAATTTTCTGAAAATTAAGAAACAAAAAGAACAGAAGAAGCTGAACTTCAAGTCGAAAAACTTGGAAAAATACAATAAACTATTCACTCTCAAAGAACTTCGAGAGTCCCTTAAAAAGGCTCATGATACATCAGCTGGTCCTGATGATATCCATTATCAATTACTAAAACATTTACCTGAATCCTGTCTCTCTACCCTTCTTGATATATTTAATAAGGTTTGGGTGACGGGAATCTTCCCCGATTCTTGGCGGGAAGCAATCGTTATTCCAGTCCCCAAACCTGGAAAGGATCATACGGACCCAATAAATTATCGCCCTATTGCTTTAACGAGTTTAAATGAGTTGTATATGTAAAACCATGGAACGAATGATTAATGAGAGACTCGTTTGGTACCTGGAATCCAACAAGCTGATAACAAAGTATCAAAGTGGATTCCAGCGCCAACGAGGCACAACAGACAATCTCATTCGATTTGAATCATTTATTAGGGAAGCTTTCGTAAAAAAAGAACATCTAGTTGCTGTATTTTTTGACTTGGAGAAAGCTTATGATACTGCATGGAAGTATGGTATTTTTATAGAGAAATTCTTAGATGATAGACAATTTCGAGTCCGAATGGGTTCAACCCTCTCTGATATTCATGAACAGGAGATGGGTGTTCCACAGGGCAGCATACTCTCTGTCACACTTTTTAAAGATTAACAGTATAGTAAAATGCATCAATCCAGGTGTGGATTGTTCGCTGTATGTTGACGACTTTGCTATATGTTATGGTGCAAGAAACATGAATACTATTGAGAGACAATTACAACAATGTCTCAATAAACTTCAGACCTGGTCTGATGAAAATGGTTTTAAATTTTCTAAATCTAAAACTAATTGTATGCACTTTTGTCAACTTCGTAAACATCATGAAGACCCTCATCTAACACTGGATGGGTCACCAATACCAGTAGTGGATGAGACAAAATTTCTTGGTCTTATTTTCGACCGTAAATTAACGTTTATACCACACCTTAAATACTTGAAGGCCAAATGCCTTAAGCTCTTAACTTAATTAAAGTTGTTGCAAACACTAATTGGGGAGCAGATCGAAAAGTCCTCTTGCGACTTTACAGATCTCTTATCAGATCCAAGCTGGACTACGGCTCGATAGTATATGGATCGACTCGCAAGTCGTACTTGCAGATGCTCGACCCTATACATAATCAAGGATTACGACTCGCCTTAGGTGCCTTACATCACCAGCCGAAAGTCTATATGTTGAAGCCAATGAACCATCACTGTCTCATAGACGAGACAAATTAGCTCTTCAATACGCCATTAAATTAAAGTCTAACCCTTCAAACCCTTCAAACCCAACTTTCGATTATGTTTTTAATCCTAGTTGTGAACCTCTTTTTGATCGAAAACCGAAGGCCATTCGACCATTTGGTCTTCGTATTAAACCAAAATTAAGAGACACTGAAATCGACTTAAATTTGATTGCCAAGTACAAAGTACCACAAATTCCACCGTGGACTTTGGAAACTCCAACAATTATTTTTGATCTTTGTAATAATAACAAATCCAGTACAGACCCTTCTGTCTTTCAAAGCAAATTTAATGAAATTAAATCGAAATACAGTGACTTTCAACATATCTACACAGATGGCTCTAAAGATGGAGATAAGGTAGCTGCAGCAGCTGTTCACAAACACAGCATAAAGAGCCGCCTGCCTGACAAGGCCTCTATCTTTTCAGCTGAACTTAAGGCAATTGAACTTGCCTTAAATTATATTCAGGAATCTGATGATGACCATTTTGTAATCTTTTCTGATTCCCTTTCATCTCTTCAAGCACTGGGTAATATGAAACATGATAACCCAGTTGTGCTTCAACTTTTAGAAAAGTACAATTCTCTTATAATTGATAATGTTATTATTTTCTGCTGGCTTCCAAGCCATGTAGGAATACGTGGTAATGATAGAGCTGATAGTGCTGCTAAGGCAGCATTAGATTTACATATATCTAATACCAAATTACCTTATACTGATTTTAAAAGTTGTATTAACACATATATTCGTAACTTTTGGCAAACCGCTTGGGATTTATCTGTTAACAATAAACTCCACCCAATTAAACCGTTACTCGGAGAATGGCGTTCTTCTAGTAGCCCGTTCGTCGAGAGGAAGTTGTCCTAGCCCGGTGCAGGATAGGGCATACACGTTATACTCATTCATATTTATTACAAGGTGAGGAATTACCAGAATGTATACCCTGCTTTGCACCGTTAACGGTCAAACACATCTTATTGGAATGTGTAGACTTTGATCCTATGCGTCAAAGGTACTACAATGTTAATACTATGAAAGAATTATTTGATACTGTAGATTTTAGTCTTGTTTTAGAATTCCTAAAAAATATCAGACTATATAAATCATTGTAATGTGTTTTTATATATATTTACTTGTTTATATACCCGTTGACGGGCATTCGTTGATTTACATACATAGTTTATTGTCTCGCCTTTTCGAAGAAAAAAAGAGACATAGGTGTTGCTTTTCCGGCGGCGGCGTCAACATTCAAGTTTTGCGTTTAGGTCATTTTCTCACAAACTGTATGCACTAGCTCTTCGAAACTTTGCTTATAGTTGTATCATGGGTGATACATCGCAACGTGACAAAGCAAATGTGGAAGTGACCTTGACCCTCCAAGCAAAGGGCAGATAACTTGCTAATTTTTAGGTTCAAGTTTTGCGTTTAGGTCACTTTTTCACAAACTGTATGCACTAGACCTTTCAAACTTTGCTTATAGTTGTATCTTGAGTGGTACATCGCAACGTGTCAAAGCAAATGTGGAAGTGTCCTTGACCCTCCAAGCAAGGGCAGATAACCTTATAATTTTTACCTTCAACTTTGGCGTTAAGGTCACTTTTTCACAAACTGTATGCACTTAGACCTTTCAAACTTTGCTTATATTTGTATCTAAGTGGTACATTGCAACGTGATGAAGCAAAAGTGGATGTGACCTTCACCATCCAAGCAAAGGGCAGATAACTTTAATTGTTACATTTACATCACTTTCTCATGAACTAGAATTATGCTCTAGATGTTTTAAACCTAATTTATAGCTTAATCTTTAGAAGAAAACATATTCTATTTTGACATAGTTGTGTCTTCGGTAGTGCATCTTTTTAGCTCTACTGATCAGAGATCAGCAGAGCTTATGCCGTGGTGCGTCGTCCGTCCGTCTGTCCGTCCGTCCGTCTGTCCGTCCGTTAACTTTTATTTGTAGCGACTACTCCTCTGAAACTACTGGATGGATATTCATAAAACTTTGCCCATGAAGTCTAGTTGATCCTAGCAAAAATTCATGTTGATGTGAAATCCAAGATGGCCGCCAAAGCTAAAAATAGATTTTTTAAATTCAAGTTTGTAGCGACTACTTCTTGAAAACTATAAGTGATATTGATATGGGACTTTTTCTAAAATGATCAGCATGACATGATGTTGGTCCTTGTCGAAAATCGTTTTGATTTGACGTTAAACATGGCTGCCAGCGGCCATCTTTGTTTACATAGAGTTATATAATGAAAACTTGTAGCGACTACTCCTCTGAAACTACTTGACGGATTTTCATGAAACTTCACAGGAATGTTGCTCTTGATGTCTAAATGATCCTAGCAAAATTTCAGGTCGGCCGGAAATTCAAGATGGCCACCACGGCTAAAAATAGATTTTCAAAATACAAGTTTGTAGCGACTACTTCTTGAAAACTATAAGTGATATTGATATGGGACTTTTTCTAAAATGATCAGCATGACATGAAGTTGGTCCTTATCAAAAATCGTTTTGATTCGACGTTAAACGTGGCTGCCAGCGGCCATCTTTGTTTACATAGAGTTATATAGTAAAAACTTGTAGCGACTACTCCTCTGAAACTACTTGGCGGATTTTCATGAAACTTTACAGGAATGTTGCTCTTAATGTCTTATTGATCCTAGCAAAATTTCAGATCGGCCAGAAATTCAAGATGGCTGCCACAGTTAAAAATAGATTTTTAAAAAATAAGTTTGTAGCGACTACTTCTTGAAAACTATAAGTGATATTGATATGGGACTTTTTTTAAAATGATCAGCATGACATGATGGTTATCCGAGTCGAACATTATTTTGATTCGACATTTAACATGGCTGCCAGTGGCCATCTTTGTTTACATAGAGTTATATAATGAAAACTTGTAGCGACTACTTCTCTGAAACTACTTGACGGATTTTCATGAAACTTCACAGAAATGTTGCTCTTGATGTCTAATTGATCCTAGCAAAATTTCAGGTCGGCCGGAAATTCAAGATGGCCGCCAGGGCTAAAAATAGATTTTCAAAATACAAGTTTGTAGCGACTACTTCTTGAAAACTATAAGTGATATTGATATGGGACTTTTTCTAAAATGATCAGCATGACATGATGGTTATTCAAGTCGAACATTATTTTGATTCGACGTTAAACATGGCTGCCAGTGGCCATGTTTGTTTACATAGAGTTATATAATGAAAACTTGTAGCGACTACTTCTCTGAAACTACTTGACGGATTTTCATAAAACTTCACAGGAATGTTGCTCTTGATGTCTAATTGATCCTAGCAAAATTTCAGGTCGGCCGGAAATTCAAGATGGCCGCCATGGCTAAAAATAGATTTTCAAAATACAAGTTTGTAGCGACTACTTCCTGAAATCAAAATCAATCAGTAGAGCTTCAAGGTCATTGACCTCTTGTTTTTAGATGCCTGGATTTCATCTATGACCTTGACCTACTTTTTGGAGCTGATGATTTTTAGCTCAACTTGCCATAGGCCTTCATTTTTCATTCGATCTTTACCAAACTTTACCAGATTGTTAATATCAATGAAAGCTCACACAAGTTCGAAAACCAGCCAGATCGGACCAATAACAGCGGAGTTATGGCCCTTGATTTAGTTAAAAATGCTATATTTTGCCTCGTTAATACTGATAGGGCTTTCATTTTGCATCTTATCTTTACCAAACTTTACCAGATGTTTTGCCTTTTTTTTCTTTTTATTATTATTAGTATATATTTTTTTTTTCTTTTTTTTTTTAATAGATATATATATTTTTTTTGTAATTTTTTTTTTTTTGTATTATTTTTTTTTTAAATTTTGTTTAATTTGTTGATTGGTATTTTTTACTTTTTGTAATTTTTGTTAACGCCATGTTAGCAGGAAGCATTGCTGTGCCTATTGCATATTTTTTATTCCCTTTTTTTTTTTTTAATTTCTTGTCGGCGCTTCTCCTCCTAAACGCCATTTTGGATTTCGACGAAACTTGGCAGGAAGCATCGGTAAGATGTCTAATTGTGCATATAGCGCTTTTGTTCCTGTTTGCTGATTTATGACGGAGTTATGGCACTTTGACATTTTTACTTTAAATGTTTTGTCAGCGCTACTCCTCCTGAACGGCTTGTTGGATTTCTACAAAATTTGGCAGCAAGCCTCAGTATGATGTCTAGTTGTGCAAAGCATGGAATAGCAAATGAAATTTTGGATAAGTTCGAAAACCAGCTAGATCTAGTTAGTAACGGCAGGTTATGGCCCTTGATTTGTTGAAAAATGCTATATTGTATTTTCCTTTGTTAAATCTGTAGTTACTTCATTTTTTTTCTGATCTTTACCATATTTGTTTAGAATGTAAATATAACCCCCCACCGCCCCACCACCAAAAAAAACCTACCCCTTGGGAATTTTATGTCGACAACCTTGATATAAGAGCCGTTTTAGCCATCCAGAGGCCCTCTTGGGCCTCTTGTTTTTAATAGAATGGCATTTTGTTTTTAAACAAATGCACTTAACTGTCATCTCAGCGAACGGCAAACTCGATTGTTTTTAGTTGCTAAAATGTTTACAAACTTTCATTTAAGCATCATTGACCTTTTTATTTTTAAGTCCAGCCCCCATTAGGCGAGACATGTGAATCCACGGATTTCTTGTATTACACCTTATCATCCCTTATTTTTTAATAGTTTTATCTTTATATATTTACATTGATTTTTAATTAATACTTCATTTCTTCATTTTTCATCAATTTTTGCGCACAATATGACCTATTTATGTGTCGACGTGCCGTAAAACACCATTCATTCATTCATTATCTTTGAAGGTCATGGAAATATTTGTGAACGAATTTTCAGTACTTGAGCTCAAGCCTAAGAATAGTTTTAAGAATGGTTGGTGAATTCCAGGCCAGCTGGTATTTTAGCGGCATTGCTTGGTCTGTATGAAGAAAAAGATACAAACTGTTGGTTCTAAAATCTGTTAAGAAAAAAAAAGTACAAAGTTTATATAGATTACAACCAAAACTAGCTACACAGCTAATACAAAACGCTCTCTAATGTCATTTTTAAAGTGATCTTGATGTGGGAGGAACCTGATGAAAAATCAATTCATGAGAACAAACGATGTTGGAGGAACCTGGGGGGTGATGGGGGGTTGGAATCCATGTCGAGGATGAGAAATTAGAAGATATTAGTTCTGGATTGAGTTCTATTAGCAGTGTTTTTTGAACACGTATAACACGTTAATTGGAGGAAGTTAAATTTTCTCATTTACTACAATCCTGTGTCCACAGTTCACTTTTTAGATCCTACTCACCACGGCATTGGCATCCCCAGCTTTTGTGCTTATAACTTCAGTACTACTGAAGCTATTGCATAAAAACTTTATACTAATGTTTCCCATCTAATTCTGCACCTTAGGTTTTTAGCCAATGAAGTAATACATTGCATTTTAGTTGCAATAGAATCGTAATTTATTTTCTGTGTATTTACTATATCTTACCTTCCACAGGGCCGGATCCTTGGGTATCAACTTGGTTGGTGCTAACCGCGTGATTGTGATGGATGCCTCGTGGAATCCATGCCACGACTGTCAGGCCATCTGCCGTGTGTACAGGTTCGGTCAAATAAAGGCTAGCTACATCTACCGCTTTGTCACGGAGAACACAATGGAGAAGAAGATCTATGACAGACAGGTCAACAAACAGGGGATGTCAGACCGAGTGGTAGACGAGCTCAACCCACAGAGTCAATTCAGGAAGGAGCATGTGGATAAACTTATGACTTACGAGGTATTTCATTGTAACTGTCTTTGCTATGATCTAGGGTTTACGATAAATTAAAGTTAAACAATATAAGTTGCAGCTGCACTTTCCAATCAGTATGAGATTTTAATATCTGATTTTAATATAAAGTTAATGATAGTTAATATAGTAAGCATAGTTTTGAATTTGAAGGTCTATTGCTTTCTGGTAGTTGGAGATGCCATATTTCTATATTTTTATCTAGTCACTTAAGAGTTAAAATATCAAAGGCCTTGGATTTTTTGGCATCTTTTGATAGTTGCTACTTCTTACCAGAATTCAGTTTAATGGCTTCTCTTTATGTGGCACTTGGTGCCTACAGACACGTGCATGGTCCAGTTTGACACCAGCTACAATTTTGTGCCTAGATAAATCTGTAACTACTATATGTGTGTTGTAGTCGTACTTGATGACATTCTTTATGTGAAAAAATAAACGTTTTGGTTCTATGGCACTTAAAGGGCATGTAGGCATATATTCAAACGTGCTTTATTATTGAGAGTTCTGAAAACTTTGAGAATGGTAAAAAAATTATCAAAATCGGATGATATACAAAGAAGATATGACCATTTGAAAATTGTTTATGGAAGCCACCATTTTGAGAACTATGACATCATAGTTCTACATCATAGTTCGAAAGTATCATATTGGTAAATATCATTAAAAGCAATGAATATGGCTGTAATTATTGAAATAAAAACATAACTGATCATGAATGATACAGTGAATAATTTCAGTTTAGTTTTCATGCTTAAAGGAACATTGTCCGTAATTAAGCAGATATTGAGCATAGCCAAATAACTGTCTGATTTTTATTCAGTGAAATGTCGACATGAAAACATTAGCATAGACCCAGATAAGCCTGTAGTAATACATTTGTTAGTTCGAGAAAAAAAAGTTATATTTATTATGATCACATGACATCCTTTAGCGCATTACCTTTTATATAGTGTATCTCTTACGTAACACATCTGGCCCGGTTATCTCAGTCGGTAGCGACGCTCGTCTATTATTACCTACAAGTGTAATTTTAGTGTACTGTTACGAGTTCAATCCCATGAAACAGTTATTCTTTTTTTGTACCGCTATTGAATTCCGTCAAACAATCTTGGTTTTATTTAGTAAATATTCAATAATGGTTGATGTGTTATGTTTGTCAGCGTAATTATTTTGTGTTTTATGGGCTAAAAGTTACGGACATTGTCCCTTTAAATGATCATATCTTCTTTGTTTCACATCCGATTTGGATAATTTGTTCACCTTTTTCCAAGTTGTCCAGAACTCTCAATAATAACGCTTGTTTGAATATGTCTACGTTCCCTTTAATTAGAGCAAGTGCAAGATGGGTAATTTTTACTGTTGAAGCAGGAGTTCGGGATATATGTCACTTTATTAACCTTCGGATGTATTGAATGCCCCTTTGGGACAAGACAAACATGTATGTCTCCTACAAAGTGTATTCTTTTTTCAGGACAAAGATTACCCGGTAGAAGACTACTCAAATTGTGAGGAAAAGTACACGGATGAGGCGATGATCGCAGTACTAAAGCGCCATGGCAGCTGGATGGCTTCTGTAAGTCTTCTAATGGTCATTCTCACAGATCACACTGAAATTGTCAAATAATTGAAATAAAAAATAAAGCACTGAGAAAGATAATGGGGAGAAAATTAACAAACAGCTGATACAATATCCCGACTTGTATCTATTCTGGACTTTTTTTAATTTTGAACCTAGCAAGTGAAAAAATATTGTAGTAAACAAAATTTGATTTCACTACAAATATAGAGGTTGGAATATATATGTATGAGAATCCTGAATGATGTACTTCAAGTTAATACATTTAAATGTATGTATCCAATTAACTAGAAACATGAATTAACTAATTCATGGGAGTAATTTACGCGTGAATCAGTATCATTGGATTGATGCAGAAGAAAACATGATTGATAAATGGAATTAAAAATCCACGAAACTTGTCTCCTAGCAACCTTTGTTGTGTCATTTTGCAGAAGCCATTTACCCATGAATCTTTGCTGATTGACCGAAAAGAGTTGAAGCTGACCATGAGAGAGAAGCGACAGGCGAAGCAGAGTTACGTAATGGAGAAGCGTCTCAACGTGTCGTACAGTCGACCGTCCTATGCAGCATATTATCCCAAGGGTGTTCAGCCACCCTACCAGGGAGTGATGGGGTTAGTGTATTTGTCAGTGACATTCCTTTTGAAAATGTTGATATAATTTAATTTGCCACTCGATGAATACACATAATTATTGTTTATAAAAGATAACACATTGTGTGTGATGTGGATATCCAACTTGAGTACATTAAATATGTAGAAGAGCAAGCCGCTGAGGTGTGGATGGTCCTTTCCACATACCTTAGGTAAGTGAAACTAGTTTGATGTGTACTGATACAGTAGGATTATTATGTATTAATCAACTACAGTTAGTATGTGATTTTAGTACGAAGTATAGGATACCAACAGTAAGGAAATAATGTATCTGTGAGAGGTATATTATAAATAACAGGTATTCATAACTGCTTGTAGGGGGAGAGGCATAAGTCGACCCATAGCCAGTGTGAAGCCGATGATTTCTACTCCGGTACCCATGAAACCAAAGATTCTAGCCGCACCACAGATACTCAAACCTGGAGTTTCTGTGCACCAAGTGTTAACCACCACAGGTACGTGTCTATCCATCTTCCAGTCTTTTTGTTATTGAATCCTCCTGTTGTGGGTTAGTGTTGCCTAGTGGAAAGCACGGCGGACTTGAAACGTGTTTAGCCTCACCAGCACCACTGAGTTTCATCTGTGTATGTTTGGGCAAGATACTTTATTTCCTTATATTATATATTCTGTGATAATTATAGAAATTTCCCAGTTTGAGAAAATCTATAACATATCCCTTCCTCTACTGTGCTATCTCGCCTAGTGAGCAAGATAGCACAGTAGCCAAATGTTATGAACTAAACAATAGACGTCACGATATTACGTCACGAATTGACGTCATGATATTACATCGCGCTGTCGCCAAAGGAGTGACAGAAGAAGGAATACTTGTGTCAAAAGACGATTGGAAAGAAATTCATCACAGAATATATATTATATAGTTTAATTAACATTTTTGTCTTGATACGGAAAATAATTCACTCGTGAGAAATATTCTTGCGCTATAGAAACTCGTGCGAAAATGCACTTGTTTCTATATCGCAAGAATCTTTCTCACTCGGAAATTATTTCCCGTATCACTTCAACAATGTTAATTAAACTCTATTTATAGCCTAGTATGTTCGATTGGGACATAAAACAGGCAGTCCCGTGTATCGGAGGCGATACTCGAGCATGTTTAATAAAAAGGCTTAGGAATCTGTAAGTAAGAGTAGGGCAGACACTTAGGGATCTCTTTGTCCATTGTCCGTCCGTCACACTTTAACCTGCAACCTAACCTTGGCCATAACTTGAAAAGTGTTTGACCTATGTTCATGAAACTTTACACACATCTTCATCTAAACCCAAGGAATGTTGTTACACATGTCCAGTAACTTTGACTTTAATTTTGGCAAAGTTATGCCCCTTTTCATAAAACTTTAACCTGCAACCTAACCAAGCTGAAATAAGCACACTTGCAGGCGACACAAACGTTTCGTTGCACACCCTTCTAGTCCCTTTATAGCCTAGTCTGTTGGATGGGGACATAAAGCGAGCAGACCCATGTATTGGAGGCGGTCCTCGAGCATGTTAAAAATGCATAGGTAAGTAAGAGTAGGGCAGGTTCCTGGATTCCTGTGTATCCTTCCCGCTATCTGGTAACATTGTTCCTGGTACCAGTCATGTGTGATGTATGAGACATAATACCCTATTTAATATAATTTCTCTCCTCACAGAGATTGTTCTGCCTGGAACCAACACGTCCACCGAGGCTGGTGTGTCTGCACCAAAGAAGATCCCTGCCGGTCAACAGGTCCTTGTAATCCGTACACCCAAAGGGGTGTACATACGCACGCCTGATGGCAAGATATTTGCTGTGCGGTCCAAACCGCAACCCGACTCTACCTCACCTCTCGATACCCTGGCTAATACAGGCAGCAATGTGGGAACAGTGACGGTGGTACGGCCAACAATGACAACAACAGCAAATGCAGTCAGTAAACTGCCCAGTGGTGTTTCAGTGATTAGACCTAATACTCCTGGTGCAACCAACAGTAAGTATAAAGTATAAACCATCATCCTATCTACAATATATTTTTGAAAACTTTGCTGAATCATGTGTCCGACTTCTTTAAAAAAATGTCTTGACAAAACATAAATTATGTAGTTTTAACATAAAATAATGGACTGTTTTAAGTGTTTAAAAACCTATCTACACGTTGTTGTGCAAGTAGTAGAAACAAGTTCAAGTACTTTTTCTCCATTTCAGAACCACTGACAATCATCAGACAAGGTCCAGGTCCAATCAGAACCATAATTCCCGTCACCCTGGGTTCAAAGTCTGTGGCTGGTACCAGCATGGTCAGCACCACAACACCTCAGATGATGGCCACTATCTCTTCACAGTCCCAGAAAGTAAATGCAGCTATCAAAAGTGGAACAACAACTATACGTGTAGTAACACCAAACACAGACGGCAAGCTAGGAGTCCACTCTCTTGCCGCTCTAAAGAATCTCAGTGAAGGTAAAAAGGTGATTTCCAACAGCCACAGCCCCGCATTCAGCGGGGGAAGTGTGGTAACCAAGATATCCCCAAAACCTACAGCCACAGTGCAAACAATAAAACAAATAGGACTTCCTTTGTCTGTCAGTGCTAGTGACTTAACAAACGAAGGAAAAGACCTTGCGTCTGCTACAACTGGATCGAATAGTGAGAGAAACGTCCCAGAAAAATCGGACTCATCATGGAATCTTCCGCCAATCGATCTTAAAGCTTTGAAATTACCAAAACAATTAAACGTAAATGACAATCTAGAATCAAGCAAACAAAATACGAACAGTTCAGAAAGTTTGAAAGAGAATCTATCAACAGAAATGCAAGGTATTAATACTGATAGTAGTTCTAACCAGTCTAACACATCTCGACCAAAGTTCAGTTTGCCTGAAAGTCCCTCCATGTCATCAATGTCAGATCTCTCCGAGTCCCAGTCATCGCAGTCTCCAAAAGGGCAACAGACATATAATCCATCACAGAGGACGCTGAAGCATCCAGGTTTTGCCGGATGTTTGTCAACGCGTCCTTCAGATATTGATCTGCATGAGTTAAATCTAGCCAACAATCCCAACTCCAGTCAAAAACTGTCACAGATGATGATGACGGACAGTAGCCAGTCTGGACAAATGAGAAACCAGACCATGAACCAGTCTGCTGCATTCTCAGCAAGCAGTAATCAGCAGCAGACAATTTTCCCACAGCAGACTCCACGAACAAAGAGTACCAGCACAGTGCAGCATATGCAAAAGACGCAGTCACAGTTGAGTATAGCACCACAGTCACAGTCTAGACCAATATTCAATCCTGGATTACCATCTCCATCGGTGAGCAATAAACAAGGTCAGATGTTAACCTCAGGTCAACAGCCGCTGCAAAATCCTGTTCAAAGTCAGAACAATTTCATGGGCAACTATTCCGGAGCAACAGCTGGATTTTCGGGAATGCCAGCAAACAATCCAATCCAGAACACCAGTATGAACTACAAGACGTCAGCGTCAACTCCGAATTTGTCCGCAAATCAGAACAATACATCTGACTTCATGGGTTTGTCCGACTTTGGCAATATTCAAAACAGTAACAGCTTCTTATCAGAACTGAATTTCTCGGAAACAGACGACAATTTCCTTTCTCAGCTTGGAGTAAACTCGGACCAGGGGTCGCAAAATTCCAGCGATGCGAGCGATTTAAACAACTCACAGATAATGAATAATTTTACTAACACAAGTAGTTCGAGTGGAACAGCAAACTTACAGAATGCAGGTGTAGGAATACCGTCTTATCAACATTTTGACATGTTCCCCAGTTCGCACCACCCACAACAACAACAACCTCAACAAAACACTGGGTTCTACCCCAACTTCAGTAATAATCAATTCCCAGGGAGTAATTCATACGGCAGCAACCAGAACATGAATATGTCCCAGCCGGGAGGCTACCCTGGGGGCTCCATGTATCCCATGGGGGGCATGATGCAGCCCAGTATGTATGGCTACCCCGCCTACCCGTACCCTTACCCACCAATGATGGCCCCAATGCCGTACTATCCCATGCCCTTTCAGCCCCAGTATGCAGGTCAGTCAGGCAATATAGCAGGTCCCCAAGGGGGCAACATGGGAATAGGACAACAGGGTCAGTCGGGATCCAGTAATTCCGGATTAGGAGACAGCAACAACGTCTTGTAAATAAACTTGATAAACTTTGAAATTATTCTAGAGTCAACTTTTGCTAAAAATGAGATGATGTGCTGAAACTGATTTTTGTACAGAAATTTATTTTATAATTTCCTCTCTGCAACAGCTGTACGTGGAATACTCAAAGTAGTTAAAACTAAAGGACATCTTCAAGGCTCTTCATTGGATTAACCAAAAGTAGATACATGTAATACAGTTTTTCGGTATACATTTTGAGTCTTCGTAAAACATTTCCTTTTATTCAATCTTACGGCAGTATCATTGTCACTTGCAAATAAAACTATAAACAATTGTGCGTAAGATATTCAACTGTTTATAAGATACTTGTTGAAAGCCCATACCTTGGTCACAGTTGTCTCCCTTAAATGTAAACGGAGGCTTATAGTTAAAGGGGCACAAGGCAGGCTTGATTTATTTTCATCCAAAATAAATATACATGCTTATGTAGTAACCTTATTCCTGAAAGATGTTCTTTGAAAGATATTTTTTCCCATAATAAATTAAAAATAGATTTCTAGAAACGGTCATGCCAAAAACGTCAAGAACTTGACTCTTCAAATTGGATTTTTTTTATGTTTATATAGCCCAAAATATATTGTTTTCACTTATAGCCAATATTAATGATTGAAAAATTATTATTTAAAAAAGCAGTCACTATTAAATTTAGCTCTACTTTAGCTTATGGGATGGCGAGTTGTCCGTCGTCCGTCCGTTAACTTTTGCCTCGTTAACACGATAGGGCCTTCATTTTTCATCTGATCTTTTTCAAACTTGTCCAGATTGTTGATATCAATGAAATCTTGGACGAATTCGTCAACCAGTAGCACCAGAGTTATGGCCCTTGATTTAGTTAAAATTGCTATATTTTGCCTCTTTAACATGATAGGGCCTTCATTTTTCATCCGATCTTTACCAAACCCTACCAGATTGTTGATATCAATGAAAGCTCGGACGAGTTCGCCAGATCTTACCATTTACACCAGAGTTGTGGGCCTTGATGTTCTGAAATATGCTATAATAATTGGCCTCAATTCGACAGGGCTTTTATTTTTTATAGGATATTTTCCAAACTTTACCAGATTGTTGATATCAACGAAAGCTCGGACGAGTTCGAAAACCAGCCAGATCGGACCAGTAACACTAGAGTTATGGCCGGATTTGAACGAAATTTGGCAGGGATGATCAGTACCAATTTATGGTTGAATGATTTCTGACAAGAGTTATGGCCCCTTATACACAAAACTTCATCTTTAGCCAGTAGAGCGTCCACAGACCCTCTTTGGCCTCTTGTTTGAGTTTTCTTAAAGCTAGAATAAATAATGATGTACAAAAATTACAAAGTATTGTTTGTTTTTATTCAAATATTTAGGGATATAGGAATATGATCAAAGGATACATTTGTACATGTTTAATGTGTCAAACTGCGTAAATGATTGCCATGTATCCTGCTACTTGTGGTGCCAGTGGGGTCAAGAGGACAAATAATGGGGACCACTGCATAATCATTGCATGATCTTAAGAGGCGCAGTTGGAGTCACAATTACTGTGTTCGGTTGTGAAGTTTCTGAATCCATAGATTTTTTTTTTTATCTCATTGTAAATATTTTTTTATTATCTCATTGTAAATGGAATTAGATTGAAAAAATTATAAACATGTGTTGTGGATCCATAAAACCCAATTAAAGCTATTGAATGTTTAAACATTATTTACCTACATTTAGGGATATCATACCTTACTAACTTGTTTTATATTAAAACATGAACATTTGTATTTATACAATGCTGTAAATATGCTCTGTGTTTTTTTTACAACAATTCAGTTATTTCAAGAATGAATTGCTTAATATGTACAATTGCTTATGTTGAAAGATTTTACTAATTTCTTACTAATTCACCAATGAAGTGCAATATTAAGTACAGTAACATCATGTTATTATTTCTCACATCAGTAATATTACATAGCTTGTATGTAGCATAATAGTATGTAGCATTATCATTGCTGAACTGCTCAGTTTTGGGAGTTACAAAAGAGTATCCTTTGATATTTTGTATTCCAGATGTTAAAACAAATTCCATATAGGTGGTTTTAGGTTTTAAGGTTTACCTTTACCAGGGGGTTCATATACTTTTATCAACTTTGGCAACATGTTAGACAACCCATCATACGATACATAGTCATGCGACAAATTACGCAAAGGGTCCTTCATATAGAGAAGGCCTTATCTGTCAACAACTGTGCTGACAGTGGCCACACATTCCGTTGTGAGGAACGGTCATCTTTAGTTGTTGTAACGGCCATCTTTAGTTGTGGCCACATCTTTAGCTGTCATCACACATGTTCCGATGTGAGGAACGCCCATCTCTAGTTGTCATCACACATGTTCCGATGTGAGGAACACCCGTCTCTAGCTGTTGCCACCTGTTACAATGTGAGGAACGCCCGTCTCTAGTTGTCATCACACATGTTCCGATGTGAGGAACACCCATCTCTAGCTGTTGCCACCTGTTACAATGTGAGGAACGCCCGTCTCTAGTTGTCATCATACATGTTACGATGTGAGGAACGCATATCTCTAGATGTTGCCACACCTAAAATCATCCCTCGGACTCCATTTACGTTTCTTCCTGTATATTTATAATAATTGGTCTGGTTGTACGAATTATTTTCTTTCTGTTCTGACTACATACAAGAAAAACACACATGGAAGGATATAGGCCAGATTGATGGGGATATTTCAAATTCGCAGTGTACTTGTTTACATGTCCGAGACTATATGTAAACTTAAGAAGCTTCCGTCCTGCTTCTAATTACTGTTTCCTTTCAAACACCATGAATTGTTTTCTTTTTGATACAAGTAGAAGTACTACAAAATGGTAATATTATATTTGAACCATTTAGCGCACTTTCAAATGTAATAATTAGTATTTCTCTTATTTTGGTTGTATATGATTGTTAAAGCACCCATAGTATTGTCACAATCATGTAATTGTTCGCAAAATAATCCCACCTGTTTTTCTTTCTGTCTTGCCTTTTTGCCATCAATTTAATATCAAAATTTGCACAATTCTCTGTTTTATGCATGTCTGTTTTTTTTCATTTGTAAATGTTTTCATCTGTCTACCTGTTGACTGTTGCTGTTCATGAATGCTAGTCATTTTTAATTGTTGGTTGTACATAAACTAATTTAAATCATTAATTTACCCATATTTGGTGTCGTATATATGTACTTACACATTGTGTGTTGAATGTACAGACACATTGTTTATTGAATGTTCATACATATTATGTATTGAATGTACAGACACATTGTATATTGAATGTTCATGCACATTGTGTTTTGAATATACATACACATTGTGTGTTGAATGTACAGACACACTGTGTATTGAATGTACAGACATATTGTGTATTGAATGCACATACATATTGTGTATTGAATGCACATACATATTGTGTATTGAATGCACAGACACATTGTGTATTGAATGTACAGACACATTGTGTATTGAATGCACATACATATTGTGTATTGAATGCACAGACACATTGTGTATTGAATGTACAGACATATTATTGAATGTACAGACATATTGTGTATTGAATGTACAGACACATGTATTGAATGTTCATACATATTATATATTGAATGTTCATGCACATTGTATTTTGAATGTACATACACATTGTGTGTTGAATGTACAGACACAGTGTGTATTGAATGTACATACACATTGTGTGTTGAATGTACAGACATATTGGGTGTTGAATGTACAGACACATTGTGTGTTGAATGCACAGACACATTGTGTATTGAATGTACAGACATATTGTGTGTTGAATGTTCATACATATTGTGTATTGAATGTACCGACATATTGTGTGTTGAATGTACAGACACATTGTGTGTTGAATGTACATACACATTGTGTGTTGAATGTGCACACACATTGTTTAATGTACAGACACGTTGTGTGTTGAATGTACAGACAGGATGTGTATTGAATATTCATAGTGTGTGTTGAATGTGCATACACATTGTGTATTGAATGTACAGACATATTGTGTATTGAATGCACAGACACATTGTGTATTGAATGTACAGACACATTGTGTATTGAATGCACAGACACATTGTGTATTGAATGTACAGACACATTGTGTATTGAATGCACATACATATTGTGTATTGAATGCACAGACACATTGTGTATTGAATGTACAGACATATTATTGAATGTACAGACATATTGTGTATTGAATGTACAGACACATGTATTGAATGTTCATACATATTATATATTGAATGTTCATGCACATTGTATTTTGAATGTACATACACATTGTGTGTTGAATGTACAGACACAGTGTGTATTGAATGTACATACACATTGTGTGTTGAATGTACAGACATATTGGGTGTTGAATGTACAGACACATTGTGTGTTGAATGCACAGACACATTGTGTATTGAATGTACAGACATATTGTGTGTTGAATGTTCATACATATTGTGTATTGAATGTACCGACATATTGTGTGTTGAATGTACAGACACATTGTGTGTTGAATGTACATACACATTGTGTGTTGAATGTGCACACACATTGTTTAATGTACAGACACGTTGTGTGTTGAATGTACAGACAGGATGTGTATTGAATATTCATAGTGTGTGTTGAATGTGCATACACATTGTGTATTGAATGTACAGACATATTGTGTATTGAATGTACAGACACATTGTGTATTGAATGTTCATACATATTATGTATTGATAGTACAGACACATTGTGTGTTGAATGTACAGACACATTGTGTATTGAATATTCATACATATTGTGTGTTGAATGTACATTCACATTTTGTGTTGAATGTACAGACATATTGTGCATTGAATGTACATACACATTGTGTAACGAATGTACAGACATATTGTGTTTTGAATGTACATACATAGTGTGTGTTGAATGTACATACACATTGTGTATTGACTGTACAGACATATTGTGTATTGAATGTACAGACATATTGTGTAATGAATGTACATACACATTGTGTAATGAATATACAAATAAATTGTGCACATTTTTTTGTTAACATTAAGATTGTAATTACTGTAGACAGATGTGTGTTGCATTTACATATGTATTAAGTGTACACACATTGTATGTAGGCCTTTACATAGATATGCAGTGTACACTGTGTGGAAACATTGACATACAGTGTACACTCTGTGGAAACATTGACATACAGTGTACACAGTGTGGAAACATTGAAATACAGTGTACACTGTGTGGAAACATTGACATACAGTGTACACAGTGTGGAAACATTGACATACAGTGTACACTGTGTGGAAACATTGACATACAGTGTACACTGTGTGGAAACATTGACATACAGTGGCATAGCTGTTGTTCTTCCTGAGCAAAACAATATTTTTTGGTGTAAAACGTGCAAGCTTGGTGTTGTGGTATAATGATGGCTATGCCACTGACGTGTATTCAATATACAGACATTGATTGTTAACATTTATATATTTATTAAATGAAAACAAATTGTGTGTAGGCATTTACATTTGTATCGAATATACAGACATATTGTGTGTTAACATTTACATATGTATCGAATGTACAGACATATTGTGTGTTAACATTTACATATGTATCGAATGTACAGACATTTTATGTGTTAACATTTACATACGTATCGAATGTACAGACATATTGTGTTGTGTTTACGTATGTATTGAATGTAGACATATTGTGTTAACATTTACATATGTATCGAATGTACAGACATATTGTGTTGTGTTTACGTATGTATTGAATGTAGACATATTGTGTGTTAACATTTGCATATGTATTAAATGTAGACATATTGTGTTGTGTTTACATAAATATTGAATGTAGGCATATTGTGTGTTAACATTTACATATGTATTGAGTGTAGGCATACCGTGTGTTAACATTTACTTATCTATTGAATGTAGACATATTGTGTGTTGTGAATTTGTATTGAATGTAGACATATTGTGTGTTGTGTATTTGTATTGAATGTAGACATACCAAGTGTTAACATATGTATTGAGTGTAGACATACCGTGTGTTAACATATGTATTGAATGTAGACATATTGTGTGTTGTGTATTTTTATTGAATGTACAGACATATTTTACCATACAGAGTAGTTTAGTGCTGTTTTTAGTATCATTTATTGTTTATTGCAACTATTATTTTATGTATGTATATTTTGTCATTTTCATTTATTAAATTAATAGCTCCTTCATAAATTTAACAGCTGAACAAATGGCCAATTTACATGAAATAAGAAAACCTGCAATGTTGTATGATTGTAACTCATAATGCCCGCCATTAAAAGTATTATGTATTTATTGTATGTGGATGTGTCTGAAATGGTGTCTGGAAGTTGCCATACTGAACAAAATGCATCCTGTACATCTGTTTTTATAGTGTGTTTTTTTTTTATTGGTAAAAAATCACTTTGCATACCTGCTGGGTGGTGTTAAAAGTTCATGATTTTGGATTAAGACCTTTGCATACAGCAGTCTTTTACGGTCTTTGTGATTTTGGTGTGAGATCTTTGCATAAAGAAATCTTCTAAGGTTTTCGTGGTTTTGTGAGACCTTTGTAACCTGTTCAGATCATAACCTTATCAAGTAAATATTCAAGACTCAAATATATACTGAAAGGAAAAAGAAATGTGACACAGGAATTTCCGCTATATATTGTATATACTGCACACTTAATTCCATATACACTATTAAACTTTTACAATCGGTCACCCAGGTTTTTGGAAAATAACACGAATACTAAAAACTGGAAATCACCGAAATACATACCAATATTTTATTAAGTTTATCAACAATAAAATTTTAGTCCAATCAAGGCAGATTAAGTTTTATAAATCGCTAACGATATTTGTTAAACAACATCAGTTAAAATTTCAAATGAAAATATGAATTATTAAAAAATATATAATTTTTTGAAAAGTGACGATTATAAAAGTTGAGTAGTGTATATTTCAAGGCAATCCCAAGATGTTTTGTAAAAAAATGAAAGTTGCAGTTAGAGGAAGGACACAACTGTGATGTTATAGACATTTTAATCACATTACACGTAACCAGAAATTCATAAATGTTGAAGTTCCTCTTTGAAAAATTGAGCCAGTTCAGTACAGTATTTAACGTAAGGAGTTTGCAAAAATTTTCATCCTAAGTTTGCTCACATGCTTGAGCCAAACGCGTTCTCTGTCAATAAAGAAACTTTGCAGGAATACTATTTGCTGTGTCGCGTGTTGTTTTAGTCTTTTTTCCGAAAGGAAAGATCTTACTTAGCCATGTACCAATAGCAGAAATTCCCATGTCGCGTTCCTTTTTCCTTTCAGTATACATCACGGTCTTTTATACTGTATAACAAAGAAGTTCGTATAACAGGGATTAGTAACGTACATTGAAAAATATGTCGCATAATTTCTCATATAGGCACATTTTATAGGAATTAAGTCCAAAGAGAAATACTTTTATACAAATTAATTGCATTTGAAAAATATTTTATTTTACTAAATAGTAAATTCATCTATGAATGTTTCATCAAATTAAGTTGTGTCTGTTTTATGAATCGTGAAATCAAGATAAATATTTGGATATGATAATGTTGACCGTCACCTCTGATATTGTATATTTATCGTCTGCATGTTAAATGGTGTTTTGTACAATGTGTCTGTATTTTGTCTCCATATTAATAAAACGTTAAATTAGTTAAAACAGTTGTTATATTTCTTTCATTCCATTTAATTTGTACCCATTTTTGTGTCACCTTTTCGAAGAAAATACGATACATAAGGATCACTTTGTCGTCCATCAGTCCATCACGAAAACTTAACGTTGGCTATAACTTTCTCATTTCTTGATACTTTCAATATATAATCATCATGACAAGTCGACATGACCATACTAAAATATAAAGGTCAAGGTCACACTGTAGGTCATTATATGGGTTAAATACTCTTATTTTTTTCTTCACTGCAACTTAAAGCTACAGAGTCCCTATATCAATCGATTTCTTCTTTGTAGGCGTGTCTTTATTTGTAACTTCATGTTCACCAGCTCATGTCGAAATCAGGTATTTAAGCGAGCAAATATAGCGCAAGAAGTCATTTACTGTATATACATCGACCAGTGCACATCGTACCTATACACAGGTAACAGTATTTTTTACAGAAAAAAAAAGTAAGCTTCTTTCGGGGCTCGAACACACGACCTTCTGATTTCAAGTCCGGTGCTGTATCCACTGAACTATAACGCTACTTGAGAAAATAATATACTAACTACCATATATTATGAGGCAAAATAACTAAACATATTTGAACGCAACTAAAGATGGATCAATAAGTATGCAGTCCATATTGTCGCACGTGTAAATTAACATTGCCTGGTGTAATACTGTATCTGATCAATATGAAACTAATACTTCCCCTCAAATCAACCATATCTCGACTTGTTATTTAGCGCTTGATGAGTTTGTGCGCGCGCTTGTTATTACGTAATGCCTATTTAGTGTTAAAAATGCTACAAAATACCAATAAATAGCAGTGGTCTAGAGGTTCAGCGTACATCTTTCAAATCTTACAAGTGCAAGGCTGTGGTTCAAATCCCGTTCCGGGAAACTATTTTTTTATCACATATTCTGGAGCCGTATATTTATCGATGTTACCTGTACGGAGGCTAAATAAAAATGTGAAATTTTACGTATCGATTTCTCCTTATATACCGACTTTTAGGGTGTTCGTCGATTTGAAACTACTTCACACGTGACTCATTCATATTCATGAGTTATTACCAGTTAAAACAGGGACTGTACAGCTTTAAGGTTGGCTATAACTTTCTCATTTCTTGATATTTCTTCATCAAACTTTCAATATATACACATCATGACAACATCGACACTGAAGGTCATTATATGGGTTAAATACTCTTTATTTGTTTCTTCACGGTAACTTAAGGTTGGCTATAACTTTCTCATTTCTTGATATTTCTTCATCAAACTTTTAATATATACACATGACCACATCAACATGACCATACTAAAATATACAGGTCAAGGTCACACTGAAGATCATTATATGGATTAAATACTCATTTTTTTCCCCACAAAAACTTAACGTTGGCTATAACTTTATCATTTCTTGATATTCCTTCATCAAACTTTCAATTTATACTCATCATGACAACATCGACATGTGCATACTAAAATATAAAGGTCAAGATCACTGAAAGTCATTATATGGGTTAAATACTCATTTTTTTCTTCACGAAAAGGCTACTACTTTCTCATTAATATTTCTTCATCAAACTATCAATATATACTCATCATGACAACATCGACATAAAGGTCAAGGTCACACTGAAAGTCATTATAGGGGTTAATACTCCTTTTTTTTTTCTTACGAAAACTTAAGTTGGTTGTAACTTTCTCATTTCTTGATATTTCTTCATCAAACTTTCAATATATACTCATCATGACAAAATCGACATGACCATAACTTTCAATATATACTCATCATGACAAAATCGACATGACCATTCCAAATTTATTCAGGTCAAGGTCACACTGAAGGTCATTATATGGGTTAAATGTTCATTTTTTCCTCATGAAAACTCAGGCTAGTTTGTCAAGGTCATTTATCAGGGTCCAAAAAACCTTCTTATACTGACAAAGCGCTGACAGGCGGGAACACCCGTCTAGTTAACTCTACTGGTTTAAGTAATGGTGAGATGTCCGTCCGTCCGTCCGTCCGTCCGTCCGTCCGTCCGTCTGTCTGTTAACCTTTCCCATGTGAACACGATAGGACCTTCATTATTCATTGGATCTTTACCAAGCTTTGTCAGTATCTTTATATCTTTCTGCTATCACGACATTGCTTCTTCCTATCTCTTCTCTGTATACCATATTTGACAACAACTAATGGAACTGATCTCAGGTATATTTAAGTATATGTTAATTGTTAAACCAACAAGGTATTCGGAAGGGCCGTAACTAATGTTGTTAGAACGTGTGGCCCAACCCGTTTGCAAATTATATGGCAATACAATATGTTTAAATCTATAACTTGGAAATCGATGAGATCCCCACCCAATAATTAAGAACTTTTAAACTATGGAAGGCATTTTTTTAGCTCACCTGATCTGAAAGCAGGAGCAATTGGGGTCATTCTTTGTCTGTCCGGCCATAGGAATCGGACATATTGTATTTGCATGTAATAAACCAGATTGACTATCCACTACTAGTATATTAAAATATATTTTTATGACAGGAATTCAACGCGAAAATTTCAATTCCGTTTCCGACAGTTTTACCACCGAACGCACGTCAGAAATCGATACTACTGTCTATTTTTATATAAAATTATATACATGCGGGGACCTACATACTGTACTATGTTTACTATGTTTACAATACGTCCGATTCCTATGTTTACACGCGGTAAATTTTCAAAATAATGGCTACTAATGTGCCACCATATGAAGATGTGTTTGAGATTCAAGAAGAATTGACTGCAGATAAAAGAAACTAGAGCTGTTAACAGCATCCTGGGACAATGTGCATTCGTACAAATTCCCAGCCAGGTAAAAAGAAAATCCATTGGTCTTAACGTAAAAATAACATACATAATCATTCGACACCCCGATTCATCAAAACTGCAGTTTTCGATAATATATTGTTATAACTGGTTACCTTTATTCATTCAAGTGTTAACTTATTTTGAAATGCATGAATTAAAAAAAAAAACACTGAAAGTACATCATTACTATCTGAAGGACACGTTTATTTTATTTAGATGTATAGTGCACCACGAAGATAACGTTACCCCAATGTTCTAAGTACTTCCAGTCTTTATAGCTAGATAGTAAGATATTAGTAATGATAAAAAAACTAGTAATTTAGTTATAATATTGGAATTTAGTGACAAATAATGAATATGAAAATTGAGTGTACTATTTCGGCTAGTTACAATTATGTGGTTGAAAAAAATAGGAAAATTCTGGTCAGAATAGTTGAGGCCATTGTGTTTTGTGGACAACAAAATATTGCTCTCAGGGAACATGATGATGAAAAAGGTAATTTTCGAGCGCTTTTGTCGTATCAGGCCAAGTACGATGATGTCATTAAGGACCACCTTGAAAATGGCGACCCAAGGTCTATGTACCTATCCCCTGAAATAAAGAATGAATTGATAGAAATATGTGGGAAAATCCTGGTGGACGATATCGTTGGTGCCTGTAACGAATCCCCATACTTTGCATTTATAGCTGATGAGGCCACTGATGCTGCTACTATGGAACAAATGGCACTTTGCTTAAGATTTTACGACACCAATGCAGCTCAACTGCGAGAGGAGTTTGTCGGCTTTGCTGAATGCGAGTCAACCACAGGTGAATCTTTGGCGAATGCGTTCATTACAAATCTAACCAATCTTAACGTAGAAATCGGTAAAATGCGCGGCCAGGGATACGACGGGGCGGCCAACATGTCAGGAATACACCGTGGGGTACAAGCGAGGATTTCTGCGCTAGTCCCAAGAGCAATATATACGCACTGCAAAGCACACAGTCTGAATCTGGCAATTATACATGCGTCTGAAGTGGTTCATGCGAGAAACATGATGAATACAGTACAAACAATAGCTTTTGCTTTTAACTATTCCGCCAAGAGACTGCTTAGATTCACAGAAAACCTGAACAACGACGCCCAATGTCGAGACGATATGGACAGAAGGACAAAGCTGCAATCGCTTTGTGAGACGCGTTGGGCTGCCAGATCGGATGCCTTACACACATTCCTGAGCTCATTCAGGTATGTATTCTTTGTATTAGTTGTATTAGTTAGTATTTTATCATGCTCATGATTTTGCGGACTTAACTGTTTAGAAATGCAATTAAATTTACACACACTAACTCATCTAATGTTTGATATATTATCCACTACAGTATTATTTAAATACCTTATATGCATAACGATTGCTTCTTTTAATAGTAATTATTACGGATAGGTAGATCCATTGGAAGCACTATATTATTCCAAAATACGAAAATACCAGCCTCAGTTTAATTGAGGCTGTTCATTGACAGGTTATGCTAATTGCACCACTGTCAACATCCCCTAGCATCGACTAAGCGGTATTTCTATTTTCAGAATTAATTATAACCCATGAAATGATCCCAATTAAATGAACAAAAAATAATAAATACACTATGAATGAAGTATGGGCGACTTTTTAAGTTGACACAGACGGCAGCTAATTTATTTGTTTAGAAAAAACGAGCAAGTTTGTGTTAAATTATACATTTTTACAAAACAAATGGCCTGACTCGACAGAACAATTGTAGTCTGCTCTTAAAATCCGTTTGATAAGGAGTCTTCTTTTTTAAAATACAAACCGTCTCTTTCATTAGCTTTTAGATGAGCGAGCGACATACCTTTCAAAAATAAAATATGTCTTAAGCCGGTACTAGGGGGCGTTAACGGTGTTGCAATTACCGTTACTGTCAATGAACAGCCTCAATTAAACCGAGGCTGCTATTTTCATTGTTTGGAGGTATTTTGTGCTTCCAAAGGATCTTCTCTTTTCAGAACGTATTATCACATAGTTGTGATGGTAAATATTCAGGCATATTTCTACCGTGGTCAATGAACGGGTTAAAATATCAATACGAAATACTTCATGTGATTTTGTATTGCTCAGAGTGGTGTCGGCATCTTTAGATGAGTTGGCAAGTGACTACAATGACGCGAAGGCAGCTGGATACAGCAATTCCATACGGAATTTCGGATTCATCGTTTCACTGGTAGCTGTAGAGCATGTGCTGCAGTCACTAGTATGTCTCTCCAAGACGCTCCAGGACAAGTCCTGTGATCTTATCGAGGCTGTTACTGAAACTCGGGTCATCACTGGAATGTTACAAGTAAGTTGGGTATCTAAATTCAAACACGAGCCGCCGAATGCCAAACGGTCCTTTTATGACGTTTGCGATTAACAAAGGCCCAGTTAAGTCAGGACGTAAAATTTGAACGGACATTATTTAAACAGAAACGGCAAATCGCAAATAACAGTTTACTGATTTTGTAAATATATACGGTTTCCGTCCAGTCCACTGTGTAAATCAATTCATTTAATTTCAGGCTGATCGAGCCGACGACCTCGTCTGGGATGCTCTATATGACAAGTCAGTAGAACTAGCCCGTGATGTTGACGTTGCTCCATCAATGCCAAGGCACAACGGGCGCCATCGCCATATGCCAAACGCCCACGCAGATACACCATCGCAATATTGGAAGACAAACATGTACTTACCATTCCTGGACCATCTTCTCACAGAACTGGACACACGTTTGTTACAGGGACATGCCAGATACGCCGCACAATATCTTATTTCGACAAAGGTAAAACGGGCGCTCTGAATGCATGTGCAAGTCATAAAACACAGTTTGGTGAAGGTTTCATGAAAACGTATAGAGTTGATAGGGTACAAAATTATTTCTTTTTGTATTTGTTTCATTGTGATATGGAATAATGAAAATAATACATCAGAGTTATGTTCACAAACTATGTAAAGATATGAAATTAGTGACAAAAACCCGATAAGAAATCAAAATGAGGAAATAAATTACCGGTGTTAGGCTTCCATACAGTGTTAAGGTCAGACTGAGTTGGATGCATTTGTCTACGGTATTTGCGAATTCTATGGCTTTACATAAATATTGTTTTGTTTAGCCGTAATACTGATACAAATGTATTAATGATTATGTTCAATGCATACAATCACGCTTCCATTTAATTTCTCTGTTTGACCATTTTGGATGTGGTAAAACGTAAGTTACGTTTGTTTGAAATCGACAAAGCATTTAACTATATTAATAATTTCAGATAAGCGTGGCCATTTTATTGCAGATTGGTCAGCTGAATGATGAGCTGGTGTCTGACATCTTCGCCGAATTCCAGCTTGACCTTGTTGACGATGAGGCCGCATTTATTCGGGAGTGTCAGCGCTGGAAGGCCAAGTGGCATTCCTCTTCACCATTGGAGTATGACACGCTGGAGAAGGCATTAATTCCCGCCACCACAGCCTCTTATCCAAACATACGATTGTGTCTGCTTGTCCTGCTGTGTATGCCAAGGCTACTGCCACCGCGGAACGATCGTTTTGCACAATGCGACGTGTGAAAACGTATTTGCGGAGCACGATGACCACCAGCCGCATGTCTGGTCTTGGCTTACTTAACATCTATCGCGAGCGGGAAATTAATGCTGAGCAGGTTGTGGATGTGTTTGCTCGAAGAAAAGAACGTCGTCTTGCTCTTATTTTTAGAGTATAAACATTCATACTAGTATACATATACAGTGCTTTATATGTTTATTATCAATAAAACCGGCAGATGTAAAGTGAATTTCATTTTTAAAAGCCATCATTTTTCCCCCACACCCACTTTAAAATCGTTTTTATTTTTTTTACCTATTTCTTTGTTGTTTTAGTCAATTCTTAAACATGTTGCCCCCTTTCCCGCCCCGCAATGCTTGCGGCTGGCCGTACCAATAATTTCTACAGATTTTTTTTAAATTTATTTTGCATGTTTACACTTTATTGATAAATTATAATTATTTAAAGGGAATGTAGCGACACAGCCAATTGAGCTCTTTCATTTTGAGTTCTGTAAATCTTGCAAACAGGTGAACAAATTATCAAAATCGGATAAAAAACAAAAAAGATATGAACATTTGAAGGTTGTTCTAAAATGGATATGGGAGCCGCCATTTTGAAAACTATGATGTCATAGTTCTGTGTGGGAATACTGATAAATATCATTTAAAGCAAAACAAATCACTGTAAATGAATGCAAACCCATTAACTGGTCATAATATAAAGCATTATTGCGTTTAGTTATACATATTCTTCATACAGTTACTTTTCCCCGCCCACCTATAAATGAGTAAATATTCATATTTATCAATATTCCATATATGGTCATTTAGAACTGTGATGTCATAGCTCTAAAATGGCGGCTTCCACATCCGTTTCAACAGAACCTCAAAACGATCATATCTTCCTTGTTTATCATTCAATTTTGATAATTCTTTCACCCTTTTCCAAGTTTTTCAGAAACCTCAATAATAAAGATTATTTAGCTATGTCGCTATATTCCCTTTAAGTAACATTTGCTTAGACGTTATTAAGATAAAAGTTTCGTGGCCGTACCGATTCCGTTATATCAACTTCCGTCATTTGTATTCGGTCAGACCATGTCAAATTTATTATTAAATTAATTGTCATGATCTTGATCACATGACACATGGAAAAGACTGCATGTATGCAAACGTAATCGTAAAATGCAATCTAGTACATCGGCATAGCTACTATTAGGCCATATAGGCCCGGGCCTATACATCAATTTGAAAAATGAAAAAAAAAATGAAAAGTCAAAAACTGCTATAAAATCTGAGGCCGGAAGGGGTATGGGATAAAGGGTCAAGATGTATTTTTATTTTATTTTACAGTGTAGGTAATTCAACTTTGTCAAATGTTAATTCTCAAATTTGTCAAAGAATATGCTCTGTCGGATATACACCAAAATGCACCATTACATAGCTATTTAAAAAAACAACGCCAGGGGAGCATGCCGCCGGACCCCTGTAGTTTTTCGGGCCTATATATGCATTTCAGTCAGCTACGCCCCTGGACATAACATTTTCGGCAGTTTTAAGATATACCAATAGAACAAAGACATTATCAGTACTGAAGATTATGATGTGACGAAGTTATTGGATACAATAAACTGATGAAAACGATCAAAACTGCGATAAATAATATATGAGTATAGTATATACTAGTTAATATTGTTCTGTCGTTATTTATAGTTTCTTATGCTTTTAACAACAGTCAATTGAATAATTTCATATGAAACTCAGTCTCCAGTGGCCTGAAATATACGCAAGAAAGCATGATTTGGGATCTTGCAATAAAAAAGCAACTCGCGCATATATTTGGCCGTACCCATAAAAAATAGCAACTCGCGACTTACGCCACTCATGATATCTTCTCGCCTCTCACCGCTGCGGGTTCGAATCCCACTGGGAGCTTGACTTGTGAGGAAATTTCGATTTTTACGGATGGAGGTGTACAGTACTGGTTCTACCCAGGAAGAGTGGGTGGTCTGCTTCCACCACAAAAACTCGACCGTCATATATTAGGGCCCATCAATAATTTCGTGAACTAATTTCACTATTTCATAACGCTTTCACATAGCGTAATGAAATTTTGTATGATCAAAGATAAATCATTCTCCAATTAATGCAGCATGCGCCGACATTGATGACGTCACAATTAATGACGTCATATCAATATTCTGACGTCACATCAAGAGCGTTCGTTGTAAAATGGCGTCGCACAGTGTAAACGAGCAACGTGTTGTGATAAAGTTTTATACATTACTCGGAAAATCTTTATCCGACATTCGGGAGGATTTGCATACAGTTTATGGGGACTCTTGTTTATCGAATGGTGCTATTTCAAAGTGGGTGAATCGCTTTAAGGACGGTAGAGAAACAACCGAAGATGATAAGCATACTGGCAGGCCAGTGACTGTTACAAATGAAACGAAAGTGGCTGAAATTCAGGAATATATTCTTGAAGATAGAAGAGTAGGGGAGACCGGGCCACCATGGGACAAAAATCACATTTTGCTATTCCTACCACACTTGTTTGAAGACAGCGGAAGTAAAATGCAGCTTAAGTATAACATACTATGTGCTTAACATTTTAGTATATTAAGTATTACCATACCATGAATGGTTTGAAAGATACACGCCTCTTAAGAAGGTCGGTAGATTGTCCCATGGTACCCCCAGGACAATAGTTGGACACCATGGGACAAACTATTTTATTTGACGTGAAATCGTTCAATAACAAATCAAAACAAGGTAACTCTATAGGACAAACTATTTAATTCAACGTGAAACTGTTTGTTAACAAAGCAAATCAGAACAGGATAACTTTAACTTTGACTACACAGTCACAGTGCGCACAAACACGAGTTTTGTGGTCATTCATAGAACTTCTGATTCTGAAAGTCTGACTAAGTCAACTAAAAATAACCAGTTAAGTCGATGTGAAACCTTAACTGTTTTGCAGCCCGTGCTGTACCACCTACAGACGTTGGTGGTGGTAGTTTCATTACCATATCCGCAAACTCTATATCATCAACATCTTCCTTTTCGGGATAAGTAAATTGTGATACTTTTTCTTTCGTGAGTTGGCGTTTTAAAAATGTTATCTCATAGGTCATTGTGTCTTTCAATAGTTGGAGGTATTTGCCTACATAATATTTCGTGCATTTCTTTGTGTTGTACTTGACAACGACAAAATCTCCAGCATTTAAATCTTCCGGTGTGATATTCATATAACATTCATCAACACAATTCAGGGATGGAAACTAACTTTTAAAGCTTGGTTGCCCAAACGGGCAACCATCTTCTGGATTTTGGTTGCCCAGCTGAAAATTTATGAGCCCAGATTTTCTGGATTTTTCTTTTCGACACACTAACAAACACATTAACAAACATGATTTTAACAAATTTACTTTATTTAGGCCAAACAAAAAAATAGGTGTGTTTCCTATTGCAAGCTCTAGGGTCAGTATGTAGGCATATTTATATTCTATAGTTCACTAGTCTGATCATGGCCATTACAGTTACTCTGGCATGGTATATATTTCACCCTTTTCCTGTGAAAAATTCCCCTCTTAAAAAAAAAAAAAATATATATATATATATTAGAAAATGTTAAACTACAATACAGGAAAACAGCATACTTTTTGCAATTCCCCTTCCTGAAGGCCCTGGCCCCAGTCACCTAAAAGCTGACTAGTGCCCTTAAAGATTCCCCGTGAAAGTGTTATTTGTATAACATCAAATACCGTAACGTTCGCGCTCCGTGAAATTAGAACGGGAGCCGCATTTTAGAATGGCCCAAAACGGAAATGCGTCAATTTCCCAATATCCGGTTGACTTAAATTGCATTTTATCGTTGAATAAACAGAGTTGCGACTATTTACTGCATTTAATCGCTTAATACACTGTGTAAGAAATATTTTCTTTGTTGTTGTTTTCTACTGAAATGTTATTCGTCCCGTATTGACGAATAATGCCGAGGAAATCGACTTTAGCTTGTCGAAAAAGCTAGTCGCCCGGGCGGACTACCGACTTATGAAATCTACTCGCCCAGCTTGAAATTGAGTCGTCCCGGGCGAACGGGCAACCGTTAGTTTCCATCCCTGAGGTCAATTGTCATCTATATCAACATCCAAATCCGAATCTGACCCAAAAACATCATCGATTAAATTGTTCCCATTCCCAGTCTCAGTTTCGGACTCGATGTCTGAACTCTCTACACTTTTTGTTTTATTTGTCTTTTGAATTTTGGCTTTACACTCAATTCTTTTCTTGGCGCGTTTTTGGGGCTTTAACTGATCCAGAATCGATCTTCGTACAGGTGTCAGAGTTAACTTTTTCTTTCTGTTAGATGTCACTTTTATGGGTCCAGCCTTCGGAAATGGGCGAATTTTGCTCGGTGGAATGTGCTGTGTCGAGGTCGATGTACTGGGTGTTTGCGACTGATCCATGGGTGTCACATCAGATACCTGAATAAGTAAAACACAGGAAAAACATTATACAATTAATAATTGCGTACTGTTTCTAGTAATTGCCCTGAAAGTTTGTTTATTTGATGATTTTTTTGTTAAAGGGACACTATCCGTAACTTTTAGCTTATAAAACACACACAAATTATGTTCGCAAACATTACACACCAAACATTACTGAATATTTACTAATTAAAGCAGGATTGTTTGATGGAATTCAGTCGCGGTACAAAACAAAAGAGAAACCATTTCGGGCGTTTGAACTCTCAGCCCAAACTAAAATTACACTCGCGGTAATAATAAACGTAAAGTGGTCGACCTAGCTCCCAACTGAGCTAAGCGGGCTATACATATTAGCAATAAATACTATGGTGAAAACCTAATGCGCTAATGGAAGTCACGTGATCGCAGAAAAGGTAAATACGGTGGGTCCCACTTTATTTACAAATAATAATTTAAGCTTTTTTTTTCCAAACTCACGAATGTATTACTACAGACTTCATAGTGTCTATGCTCATGTTTTCATGTATATATTTCACTGAATAAAAGTCAGACAGTTATTTGGTTATGCTCAATATCTGCTTACTTACGGACAGTGTCCCTTTAATGTTGATTATTCTTTTGTTGATATTAACTACTGAATGGCTGGACCATAACTTTGTTCATCTTTTCAGGAATGTTTATTTACATAAACAGTCCTGATCTGTTCTGCTTCCGAGTTGTATTTTTTGCAAATGTCTATTATTATTTTTGTCTGGTAGATGCATTCTATCTAAGTAATATTTGATAATTTGTCACAAAATGCTTGATGTTCAGAAATACTAGATTCAGCTTGGTTGACAACAATCATAGGCTGGGTCTCTGCTACATATAGCGACTGGTACACATATTTGCATATGTATTAAGTACATGTAATTACTTGGTAAACTTGCTTATTCAATATTGAGGTTTAATTAAATAATAGTTTAATATTAATACACATCTTACATATGAAATAACCTGATTATTTTAGAAGTTTATATTATAAAAATCGAAACCTTATTTGAAATATCGTCAGAAGCATGATGACCAGTCACGTCATTCATGGTCTGTTCCTCTGGCATAAACTGGGTGGCCTGATGAGTCTCTGGCATGGACTGGTCAGCTTGGATTTCTGATATGGACTGTGAAGCTTCTGCTGTCTTACCCTCTAACATGGACTGTGGCTCTGGTATGGACTGAAGTAATATAAAAGAACACATTTTATTCATAGTGTTGAAACTATATTTTTATTGAATTTTATCATAAGATATTGCTGTTTACACAGTGAACTAGATTTCGACCCGGCGAGATTGAGAAGTTAAACATTATTATTAAGTATCTATGTGAAATATGTAGAAACTTTGCAACTTGCATTTTTATCTCGTCTTATATTGTGTAGGCCTTTTTATAAATATGTTCTGTGTGTACTATATTGTATATGTTTGCATATATATTTCTGTGTAAACATGATGATACGGAGTGAATGAAGATTACCTATCCATCTGACATCCTTATAATTTACTTATACGGTTAATAGTGTTAAGTGTGTACTTACTTGCATCAGAATAGGTTCACTTCTGTCAGTTACTGCAGATGGTAGAAATTCCTCTTCTCGAAATACGTTCCGATCAAACGGAAATATACCAGTAGCTCTGAACCCATTGATAAGGTTTTCTGGAGTGAATGCTCGAGGGTAGGCTGTACCTAGCAGTGAAGCTGTCTCGTAAATGCTAATTGTCCTCCCAGGGTGAGCTAGTTGCCATGAGTCGCATGCAGCATAGTAATATCTTTTCAGGGGACCGTACACAGTCCTGTCTAGTGGCTGCATCTTATGACTGCAGTGGGGTGGTAGGGTTAATATTGTTAAACCATTTGCTCTTGCCAAATCTATCACTTCAATAGAAATATGACTTTCATGATTGTCAGTAATCAAAAGAACGGGATTGTCTTGTGAACAATGGCTAAACTTGATGAAGTGATTTAGCCAAATCACATAATTTGCTTTGGTCATCCATCCGGATTGGTAGGCTACACCTTTAGTTCCTGTCGGTGCACCATTGATCATGTGACTTTTCAAATTAACCCTGGGGAAAATAAGAAATGGAGGAATGGAATTTCCAGTTGCATTTATAGCCCCATTCATGGTGACGAGCTGGCCCCGTTCTGCCGATGTCACCTGGCCAACTTGCTTTACCCCTTTCCCAGCTATGATCTTTGGTGGGTTCTGGACAGTCACTAGCGCTGTTTCATCGGCATTGTATATTCTATCTGCCGAGAAATCATGCCGCCTGACAACAGTCTCCAGATTATCAAAGAACTCTCCAACATTCTTGCGGTTGAAGCTAGTAGCGCGGCTAAGACTGACGGCTTCAGCACGCCTACTAGACTCCGCAACCGCCTCCAAAAAGAGGTGATAATACGACGTATCGGAGACACTTCCGATGCGGTTGCGGAGAGTAAATTGAAGCAGCAACGGTAAGTGTGAATTTAATATTTTCGATTTTTTCGGCCCCAACTTGATCTTTTTCAAAAATCGGGGAATGTGGTACGATGTAGGAATGTTTTCTCTTCCTGTTTCATGTGTTGGTTTCGAAATGTATTGAACAATGTGGTCTGTAGAATTGTCATAAGTCAATCGACGAGTGTAATTTTCTCAACTGGGCATGGTTTTTACTTCGTTTTTCTGCTGTTTTATGAGAAATCTGCCCACGAATGAGGTCTATGACTTTGAAATCACCTATCTTTCATCGTTCAATGAAAAAATTTCAATCGAATATAAATTGAAAAGAATTATGGTCATTTTTTATGAAGAGGCGGTGTCGGAGAGTAAGAGGCGGATTCGGAGAGGAAGAGGCGGTTTCGGTGACATAGATAAATAATACGTAAATGTTTGCAATTATTGTGAAAATTGTAGAATTCAGTACTTTCAATAAATGCTGTTGTTACTGTTTCGTCCAAGAATATATCTTCCGTATCACAAGTCAAATCAAACTTGGTTTAGTCATGGTCTTTTTTTAGACCTTATTATATTCTTACGGAGACAGACGAGGAAGCCCGGTTTGGTTTGAACAAAAGTTGCATTATACATACAATATACCTCTAAAGAACACACTTATAAAACCGAGTCTGCTTCCTATAGTTTTCAGATGTCTTCGTTGTTTCCAGTATTAATTATGTTTTATCGAGGAAAATTCTGGAGCGAGCTTGAAAGATGAGAATATTTTAAAAAGTCATTTTTTCTGATATTGTTTAAAATTTACAACAGTGTATCATTTCGTTTAAAAGAAAAAAATGATACTATATTATATAATAAAAAGTATATCTGCAGAATATCAGTCATTATTTACGAAAATCGGACAATTTAAACAGCAAAATAAGAGACTTCTTGGAAAAGAGGGAACATTGACAGGTATACTTATTCATATACTAGTAGTACAGGACTCCCAGTAAGTGTTTGCTTTGTTTGTTTCAGATGGGTAAATTCAAAGGTAACAAGAAAAAGGGACAAGCGTTATCTATAAGAAAGAACTACAAAGCAAGAAATGTTTTCAACCTTTGAGCAGCACGCCCAGAAAGACAATTTCAACCAAAAGAAAACGCCTAAATTCCACACTTTCACCACACATGAAGAGACAAAAATATTTATCTCCAATAAAAAGTAAAACTTCAACTAGAAAATTTGATTCTAGCATAAAAAGAAATCTCCACTTTCGAAATGTAAACATTGAAAATTATACAAATGATAAGGAACAGTGGGAAACGACAGTGAAGACAGTCTTTGTGAAATGTTGGAGGAGACATGCCTATATTCTGATGGTCCATCTCTTCATGAAGAATCATTTTCAAGCATCTCCGAACCTGAAGATTTAAATGACAAAATTGAATCAGAACTAGATAATTTTCAAGTTAATACCATTCTTGATGAAGTTATAACAGTTTTCCGATGTTTCCCACTGTTCCTTATCATTAGTATAATTTAAAATGTTTACATTTCGAAAGTGGAGATTTTTTTTATGTTAGAACCCAATTTTCTATGAGTTGAATTGGAGATAAATATTTTTGTCTCTTCATGTATGGTGAAAGTGTGGAATTTAGGCGTTTTCTTTTGGTTGAAATTGTCTTTCTGGGCGTGCTGCTCAAAGGTTGAAAACATTTCTTGCTTTGTAGTTCTTTCTTATGGATAACGCTTGTCCCTTTTTCTTATTACCTTTGAATTTACCCATCTGAAACAAACAACAGCAAACACTTACTGGTAGTCATGTACTACTAGTATATGAATAAGTATACCTGTCAATGTACCCTCTTTTCCAAGAAGTCTCTTATTTTGCTGTTTAAATTGTCCGATGTTCGTAAATAATGACTGATATTCTGCAGTCTCCCTACGTTGTATTATATAATATTGAAAATCTAACCTAGTATTATTTTTTCTTTTAAACGAAATGATACACTGTTGTAAATTTTAAACAATATCAGAAAAAGTGACTTTTTAAAATATTCTCATCTTTCAAGCTCGTTTCAGAATTTTCCTCGATAAAACATAATTAATACTGGAAACAACGAAGACATCTGGAAACTATAGAAAGCAGACTCGGTTTTATAAGTGTGTTCTTTAGAGGTATATTGTATGTATAATGCAACTTTTGTTCAGCCTCCAAACCCAACCGGGCTTCCTGGTCTATCTCCGTAAGAATAGACTAAGGTCTAAAAAGGACAATGACTATACCAAATGTGATCTGACTTGTGATACGGAAGATATATTCTTGGACGAAACAGTAACAACGGCATTTATTGAAACGTATTGAATTCTGCAATTTTCACAATAATTGCAAGGGTTTACATATTATTTATGATATCTATGTCTCCGACACCGCCTCTTACTCTCCGAATCCGCCTCTTACTCTCCGACACCGCCTCTTCATAAAAAATGACAATAATTCTGTTCAGTTTATATTCGATTGAATTTTATTCATTGAACGATGAAAGATAAGTGATTTCAAAGTCATAGACCTCATTCGTGGGCAGATTTCTCATAAAAAGCAGAAAAACGGAGTAAAAACCATGTCCAGTTGAGAAAATTACACTCCTCGATTGACTTATGACAATTCTACAGACCACATTTTTCAATATATTTCGAAACCAACACATGAAACAGGAAGGAAAAACATTCCTACATCGTACCACATTCCCCGATTTTTGAAAAAGATCAAGTTAGGGCCGAAAAAACGAATATATTAAATTCTCACTTACCGTTGCTGCTTCAATTTACTCTCCGCAACCGCATCGGAAGTGTCTCCGAAACGTCGTATTATCACCTCTTTTTGGAGGCGGTTGCGGAGTCTAGTAGGCGTGTTCAGGGGATCATATTGACAAGTATACATGGCGCTTCATAAACCCGTACAGCCATTCAACGCCTGCCTCTTTTTTCTCTTTCCAAGTTTCGGGCATAATTTTCTCATTCTTAAGTGCATATTCATATGCCAATTTTCTGGTGGCCACGGTTGTCAAACCATGATGAAGTCGTGAAGCAGCTAACAAATAATCAGCAAGTTCCTTCTCTTCACTTTCTGTAAAGATTCGTCGATGATCAAAAGATGCCCTCATGCTAATGTTGATGCCTTCAGCTCTAGCTTTTGTAACATATCTTTGAAGCGTGGATTTAGATAGATTCAGGGTACTTGCTACGTCTCGTAAGCTTTTGCCTTCAAACACCATTTGTACGGCGTTTTTCATCACTGTTTCAGGAGTTGTGCCCTTATTACTCTTTCGTTTGCGATTTCTTGACATTTTAATTAAATAAATATGTTTAAGGTTTTGGATGACTGTTTTCAAATGTTCAGTCTAACAATAAACATGTCACTAAATGGAATATTCAATGTATCCCATGTACACTGAAAGTATGTTTTTGAAGATTTTTGACAGACTATAACTGGAGAAAATCCTTCAATGGTATATAGGAGATAATGGCAACAATTAACTCGAGTGGAAGGTCAAGCAGTTGTTTGAATTGACCCATCAACCTGTAAAGAGATAAAAGTGGAAAAATTATAAAATGAAATAAAATAAAACAATATTTAGGCAAATATTTAGCTTTAATATAATATTGGGGTACCATGGGACAGTGTCCCATCGTGCCCAATGAGAAGTGTCCCATGGTGGCCCAATCCCACCCACTATTTTCTTTCAGTATTTCTCAAGGACAAACAAATACATACTTTTAATTTTGCCAATAAAGTTTGCACAAGTGATTGATGTCTATGTTATTAAATGTTTGTCTTTTGATACATCTTCATAAAATGTTTAAGGAGACATTATTCACATTTTCAAATATTTACTTAATACACAGAAAAAGTTATTTTACTCACCAACTTCTTCATTTGAACTTCTGCCGCCATTAAACTCTAAGTGATAAAGAAGCGTTATAATTTCATTCCTCGGGGTGACTCTGATCAATTTTCTATTCTTAGTTACAAAAGTTATTAATGCTGTCCCATGGTGCCCATGTCCCATGGTGGCCCGGTCTCCCCTAACTGTTGAAAATGTTTCGGGACACTTTGGTATTTCGTATGGTACAGCTCAGGACATTATGTCTAATAAGCTTGGAATGCGCCGTGTTTCGGCAAGATGGGTACCGCGCTTGCTGCTTCCGGATCATATTGGGGTAATGTTCAAGAGGTGCCGCGAATACCGCCAACTGTACAACGACGAGGGTTATGCCTTTCTCAATCGAGTGGTTACGCGTGATGAGACATGGATACACTTTTTTGAGCCGGAAAGTAAACAACAGAGTTCAATTTCGAAGCATCCTTCTTCGCCTTCACCGACAAAAGCGTTGATTTCCAAGTCTGCCGGTAAAGTAATGGCCAATATATTTTGCGATATACAACGTATAATTTTAAATCACTTTGTTCCTCCGAAAACTACAGTTACTGGAAACTATTATGCAATTATAAGGGTAACCCTGTAAAAACTGCTGCTGTGTACGATGATTATAAGGGTAACACTATAGCAACTGCTGCTGTGTACGATGATTATAAGGGTAACACTATAACAACTGCTGCTGTGTACGATGATTATAAAGGTAACACTATAACAACTGCCTCTGTGTACGATGATTATAAGGGTAACACTATAACAACTGCTGCTGTGTACGATGATTATAAGGGTAACCCTGTAAAAACTGCTGCTGTGTACGATGATTATAAGGGTAACACTATAACAACTGCTGCTGCTGTGTACGATGATTATAAGGGTAACACTATAACAACTGCTGCTGTGTACGATGATTATAAGGGTAACACTATAACAACTGCTGCTGTGTACGATGAATATAAGGGTAACACTATAACAACTGCCTCTGTGTACGATGATTATAAGGGTAACACTATAACAACTGCTGCTGTGTACGATGATTATCAGGGTAACCCTGTAAAAACTGCTGCTGTGTACGATGATTATAAGGGTAACACTATAACAACTGATGATTTAAGAGTTATGAAGACTTCAAGTTGTATTTGCATTAATAACGCATCTGTTTAGAAAAGTAAGTGCACTTCCATAAAAACAAATGGTAAGAAATTAGTATTTCTGATCGAATTAGTCATAATTATTTTCTGTCAAGCAATGCATCAATTTGTATTAATTGCATACATACTTTAAATTTGCGCTTTAAAAATAGGTAATGTGAAAATCAAGTTGCGCGCTCCAAATTTTCATTTAAAAAGATTAAGGCTCTCCCAGTGAGGCGGGGGAGGGGTCCTAGTTCCCCAGATACCTTAAAGTAATGGCCATTGTTCCTCAGATCCCAAAAGTATTTGCCAAAGTTCCCCAAAAATATTTTGTCCATGTTCCCTAGATCCCTAAGAGTATTTACACTGTTTCCTAGATCCTCAAACGTGTTAAACACAGTTTCCTAAAAGTACCAAATATCATTCACTTAAACACAAACTTTGTGCTTCTCTGGGCTGCTTTTACGTTTTACACATCATCATAATAAAAAAAAAAGGTTCGGTCTTTTTTTCCTGATCCTTTCTGACCTTCAGTAGTCCCCCATCCCATCAATTTCAAAGAAAGAAATGGTGTTTGATTTCACTAGAGATGACATACAGGATATCTTCAGATGAAATGCACTTTTCAGTCGCATCTGCCATGAACTAAAGTGGGTTGAAAGGGTGTTAATGGAAGACTAAAAAGCCTTGACCCTTTTCATGACAACCTATACATCTTCCCTCAGAGAATGAACCTTGCCTCTCTCCTTCACACAAAAAATATACCAATCAAGGATACTATATCGTGGGTTTGGGAGTGCGGTGTTTACAAATTATCTCAAATCGGGGGTGGGGTGCTACCAAAATCAAATCAGAAGTAACTGATAAGAGCAATAGAGGGTGTGGGGACGGGTAAGAAAACGATGGACTGCGGTGGACTGCAGTGGAACGAGCAAGAAAGGAAAGGCTGCAAAAAAAAGACCAGAAATGGAAACAGAATGGAGAAGCTAGGGAGCAGTGGGAGATGGGGGACAACACTAACAAACTGTACAACCCATCCGCCACCCCAGATAGCTGACCAGACTCACCAGTGTACTTACCAGTTAGTACCTCTCTTGATTCATGGTTTTGATACTTACAATTATTTTCAACAGTTCTCAAATGAAAATCACTTTTGTAAGAAGAGTAACTTAACATTCCTGTAAAGTTTTATGAAAATCCTTCTAGAAGTTTCAGAGAAGTAGTTGCCACAAGTGTTTCCTATGAAACCCTGCGTAAACAAAGATGGCCGCTGGTGGCCATGTTTGACGTCAAATCAAAATACATGTTTAATTAGGACCAACTTCATGCTGTTCCAGTCATTTTGGTAATGGTACCAAATCAACAACACATGGTCACCATGAACTTGTAGTTTTAAAATCTATTTTAGCTGAGTGCAGGACGACCTGTTCTTTACTTAGGACCAACTGGACATCAAAAGCAACATTCCTGTAAAGTTTCAAGAAAATCCATCGAGTAGTTTCAGACACAGACCTAATAAGAATTTTGTTTCAGAGGAGTAGTTTGTCCTATGTAATTCTATGTAAACCAAAATGTCTGCTGGTGGCCATGTTTGAAATCGAATAAAATGAATTTTGTTTAGGACCAACATCATGTCAATTTGGTAAAGCTTCCAAATCAATACTCCTTATGTTTTAAGCATTAGTCGCCACAAAAGTGTATTTATAAAATGTACTTTTAGCTGCGGCGGCCATCTTGAAATTATGACCGAAGTGACTTTTATTTAGGACCAATTATATATAAAAAGCAACATTCCTGTAAGGTTTCATAAACATCCATCTAGTTGTTACAGAGGAGCAGTTGCTACAATATTTTTCTTTTATAACTCTATATAAACAAAGATGGCCGCTATGTCGCTGAATCAAACTCATTTTCGTCAAGGACCATGTCATACTGATCATTTTAGTAAAGGTCACATATCAGTATCATTTGTAGTTTCGGTGGCATTGTGACTTAATTTTATGAAATGTGTGCCATGTTTTACTTCTGATACCCCATCCGCAACCACCCCGCTTTTCGCCAGTATTTATTCTTCTACATTTGATTTTATACAGTTTTCAAGGTCATAGAATAATCACAGACCTAATAACAAATTTATTAATATGTCTGTGGAATAATATAACATTGACAAATTTAACAAAAGCTCAATGTCCTTGAACTATTTTTGATATTCAGATAAGACATGGCCATTGGTAGAGAGAATAACGCGTATGCTTTGCCTCCAAAGCACTCACCCCCAGCGAGGTTAACTATGCGCAAATAGAAAAAGAACTTTACGCCATACTGATTGGTTGTAAAAGGTACCATCAGATGCCATGGTATATGGTCACCCAAAACCCATTAAAATACAAAGCTAGAATCTATATTTAAGAAAGATATACACTTAGCACCCCCTCGACTAGTGCATAAAATACTCGTCTACGAACGGCGAGACGATTTTTGACATACGCCGTCCTTATAAACGTTGGTGTGTATAAAAAATAAAAAAATAAAAAAGCACCCAAAGACGTCAAATAAATGAGATTACCCCTCGACTGCAGCGCTTTCTGTTACAATTGCAGAAATTGAGGTGGTTAGACCAGTGAAGGTCCTGGTTAGACAGTTGCACTGCGCATGTCCGTTTTTCACAGAACGATTTTAATTGTCGGCTGTGGAGCAGTTTAATCAGCGGTAAACATTCCGTTTTATTATACCTCACTCAAAATTCTCTATGTAATTTCCCCATTCCCGATCAGTCAACAATTGGTAATGTTTCATGGTAATGTTTCATGGCATGAAACATTATCTCGTGCATACCGATCATTATCTCGTGCATTACCGATCAGTCAACAATTGGTATTATTATATAACCTATAAATAGACGCGTTTTCATTGGCTAAAAAGTAATTTTTTAGAAAAAATATCTAGCGATATTGACCTGTTTTTTTGATATTGACCTGTTTTTTTGATATTGACCTGTTTTATATAATTGTTTTTTTGATATTGACCTGTTTTATATAATTGTAAATTGAGGGTTATATAATAAAACAGTTATGGACTTTTCAGCTGTTATACATGATGTTGATATGTACCAAAAAATCATTATTGACCTCGGCTATCGCCTCGGTCAATAATGATTTTTTTGGTGCATATCACATCATGTATAACAGCTGAAAAGTCCATAATTGTATAATGTTTCATGGTAATGTTTCATGGCATGAAACATTAAATCTTGAAAATTTGTTTCAAGTTCTTTATTGTTGTTAATAAAAAATAATTGCTGATTAAATGAATTTTGATGTTTGGTATAATAAAATAAATATCACATACCACATCGAGGGTTGACAATATGTTCTATCACCCTCCATGGGATGTGATATTTATATAATAGCAGACACTCTGTCCAGGAAATATTTACCAGATACATACCCTCAACTCTCTGACAGAATGGATGACTACATACATGCGGTTATGGCATTAATAAGTCTTCAGTCAGCATTTAAAAGTATGCATATTATAAATAAATGTGTTTAAATAAAATAATGTTAAAGGCACGTGCTATATGTTTACCGCGTGTCTACAACCTAGGATCAATTTTTCAACTATGTTTTTGGTATTTATTAATTTATCAAAATTGTATTTATTATGTATTTTATATTAATATGGTTTCATGTATTATAATTTAAGGGCACTCTTGCTATGTTCAAACATAACCCTTAATCATTATAAATTATGTTTTATTATTTTGCAAGTTATTAGGACTTTAAACGGACACACTCTGCAATCTTGAAGTGTTTTTCAAACAATGAATGAATGAATGAATGAATGAATGGTGTTTTACGGCACGTCGACACATAAATAGGTCATATTGTGCGCAAAAATTTATGAAAAATGAAGTATTAATTAAAAATTAATGTAAATATATAAAGATAAAACTATTAAAAAATAAGGGATGATCAGGTGTAATATAAACAATGAAAAGCAACGTCTCGATGTATTTATTCAGTATTTTTTTGAATTTACAGCTGCTTGCATATACTATAATTAAATAAACGGTTTATTTTTATTTTATTCTACCACAGGTTTATTGGTGTAATATAATCAACAGATAATAATATGCAAAAACACTTTGCTTTAAACTATTCTTATAAGTAATACTAATGACTGAACAACTGCAGGTTATATAGGGAAAAAAACTCCATGGGTTAATTAATATGTTTAGGCCAATAAATAAATGCATCTTTAAGAAAAAATATTCTGTCTAAGGTTCTTATTATTCTGTACAAATTCTGAATTATTCCCGTTTTGTTGCCCATGAAATAAAGGACAGAAAAGTCTGTCGCCTGCGTAGCATGGCAAACACTTATGGATAACTTTGTCTGGCGTCAGTCGCCTGTCACACTTTAACCTTCAACCAAACCTTGGCCATAACTTGAAAAGTTTTTGACTTATGTTCATAAAACTTAACACACAAACTCATCTTACCCCAAGGAATGTTGTGAACCATTATCAACAACTCTGACTTTCATTTTGGAAGATTTATGCCCATTTCACAAAACTTTAACCTGCAACCTAGCTAAGCACACCCTAATGAGAATATGTAATAAGAAGAACATTCACATTTCTGTCATTTCCTTGGTGCAGAAAGGTACCAAGTGTGTCATTATGGTAGCTTTTTGCATTAATAAAACAATACATTATATATTATTTATTTTGTGCAAAAAGGTGCCAGCTGACATATGCCATTATATGGTACCTTATTGCACACACTAGTACCTTTGTGCATTGGTGTTTTTGGTTAGTAGAACTTTGGGCAAGGGTAAAAATTTTATTTTAGAATTAACCTGACGATTGACAATGCCGAAATTGTTTCATGCAAAAAGGAACCAAGTACACAAATGGCAAAAAACATCTTTAAAAAGAAAGATTAGTGAAATAAACATTTACTATCATATTCCTAATAGTATTTTCCCAGTTGTGCAAAAACCATATTTAAATAGCAGTATGTGATTTTTCGCATCAATCCAAAACTTCAATTGCGTTTTTTCTTAAAACTATGAAATTTTACTTGGTACCTTTTTGCACCAGTGGGACGATATATCCATATACGTTACATATTTTGAGAATCTTTAATTCTATATTAACCAGACAGAATAAACCCCAAAACTGGAGCGTCAAATTAAGAGAACTCATAATTCATTTTAAGCACATGTAATCACGAGTATTTGAAGAACCCTTGAATGAATCTATACTTTTAATCGGCAAATATACCTCAATATGTGACCTGAACACCTAGATAGTTTTGGTAAACGTTTTTGCAGTGGACTACTGTGTAAGTTTGGTTAAGATCAGATGACAAATGGAGAGGCTAGAATGCCCACACGGCAAAATTTTGCATTTTTGCAAATTCAAGGGCAGATAACACAGCTGTCAGCAATCGAATATAACTGGTTCAAGAACTCGTCCGAGATCTTATGGATATGGAGATCTGATGGTATTGGATGAAAAATGGAGGGACTAGAGTGCCCACAATGCAAAAATTAACGACGGACGGACGGATGACGGACAACACAGCATCCCATAAGCTCGACTGGCCTTCAACCAGTAGAGCTAAAAACTGATTTTGTTTTTACTGCGATCCTAATTCTAATGTTATTTACGTATAGTACGCGCTTTACAACAGCTCATCCACGCAGTACCGGTTAGTTAGAGCCGATCCAGAGACAGGGTTATAATTTATAGGCATCGGGGAATTCTTACTAACGGATAGTAACTTTATATTGGATGAAAAATGGAGGGACTAGAGTGCCCACAATGCAAAAATTAACGACGGACGGACGGATGACGGACAACACAGCATCCCATAAGCTCGACTGGCCTTCAACCAGTAGAGCTAAAAACTGATTATTTTTTTACTGCGATCCTAATTCTAATGTTATTTACGTATAGTACGCGCTTTACAACAGCTCATCCACGCAGTACCGGTTAGTTAGAGCCGATCCAGAGACAGGGTTATAATTTATAGGCATCGGGGAATTCTTACTAACGGATAGTAACTTTTTTTTAACGTGTTCAAGAGAGATATACTCCGATAAACGGAACAGTCCGGGTTACGTCCCATCTGATGAACGAGCCTGGGGACGGGTGTTGCTTAAGAACATTCCAACGAAACTTGTTTTGCATGTGAAGCTTGAACCAGGGACCGCCAAACCGGCACCCATATAATATATCAGATACTTATTGAAGGTATCAACAGTTGATATTCCTTATCAATTGACATTCCTTATCAATTTGCATTCCTTACCAATTGACTCTATAAAATACCATGTTCAATTTTGGAATTTTCATTTAACAAAATCGTAAAATAGGAGTTTTCAGCTTTGGCATCAGGATGTTTCGTAACTTTCAAAATCAGGACTGTAGACATGGTTTCTATTATAATCTTGAATGTTTATCTATTCCAATTGCATGCATTAAACAAACGTTTCAACAGTATTTTGGTCGACATGAAAACTACCAGGAAAATAAAAATAAAAACACTTTAAAAAAAATGACTTCAGAACTACGTTAATAACGTTATCTGCGGTATTTACAAAAAAAGTTAGCAATCCAAACATAAAGATATTAAAGTTATGTTTAACGTACCATACACCACTACATAAATGTTGTTATCTAATATGAACTGAAAACTTACAAAAGCTATCATGGTAAATTTTCATTTTCAACTAACAAAGAAAACGTGAAATATGGTCATGCCTTTTAACCTCGATTTTCTCTCGTCACGTGCAAAATCAAGGCAGAACACGAGTACCATGAAACAGGCCAGGGTGTTTACCAAACACTTTGATCCTTGCAAAATGTTGAACTCGAGCCTTAACTAGAGCGACAGGCTAAAGTGGTATCTGGAGTAATTAAACGAAAACATTTGAGAGCTAACTGAATGTAGTGTACACGGTATTAAAATATTGAACACATTACATATATTGTTTAGGATAAAAAGACACGGGATCATGATTGCGTTATCAGTAATCTGTTACTTGCAATTGAAGTTTAAAGCAATTCTTTGAGCAATTCATTTCGGATACTTTACTGACAAATATGACGCCGAAACAATCCACTTTAGTACATATAGAGAATATTATGTCAGTGCATTTTACTATCAAGTTTATTAGGCGAGGCTTTGAAAACGGAGAATGGCGAGGCTCCATTCTTCGTTTTCGTGCCGAGCCTAATAATATGTGGGGTTAGTGAGATTTATAGGGGGAGAGGCGATAGCCGAATCCCCCTATACATCTGACTGACCCCACATATTTCTGTAGGGGGTCAGTAACAAACCCAATAACTGATTTATTGCATCGAGCACCTTTTTTAAGGTAATCGCCGATATTTAACATTTTAATGGAGCGTCAACTTCATTGAGACGTTCGCACAATTTGACTTCATGAAGTTGACGTCACGACCGGTAGGCCTACAGTTTGAAAACATTATTAAAGTTACTTATTATGTGTGTTACTAACGCCTTGAAGAACTATTTGCAAATGATTTAAACTTTGAATCGGAATTGTAGTCCATATTGTTTTAGTGACCCTCTATGAAATCTAGAAGAATAGAGGGTCACCATGTGACCGCTCTACTCCAATGAAATTCCTAGGATTTTGTGCGAGGTGCTTCTTAAATAAAGCACATGTTTATAAACAAATATTGCAATATGTTGCATGTTCCAGGACTAAACAACCTAGCGTTTTCACCAGATATGTGTCCTGTATCCAGCATTGCAGACAACGTCACGTGTACTAAATACATGCAAACTATTACACCGCCATCATATGAATGCAATATCTATTTCAGAGTCGAGTGAAGTAAATGAAGACACCACATGATTTAAAAACAGGAACACTATAATTATTTAAATCATTACATGCAAAACGTTCATTTATAAAAATGTACAGTATGTAGTATATTTGTAGAAAAAGTGTCAATTCTTACGGATGGCGGGAGGTTTACAGTACTGGTTCTACCCTGGAAAAATGGGGGTGCGGTGGGTGTAGGAGGGATTGACCGTCATATATGGCATAACATGTGCTAAACATGACGTAAAACACAATTCAAACACACAATTTGTGGAAATGTTAAGGTTTACATACCAGGCAACCATACCTTCATTTTAAGGCAATAAAGCAAGGCTCCGTTTAAATAAAAATAAAAATAAAAACAAACTGTGAAAAACAAGTCGCATAAAGTATTCATCGTACTGTAAACCATTTAACTTATTTTACACTGATGGTCTAACACGACCATTGATTGTTGTTATTTGTTTTATACGTAATAAAATTAAAATGCAATTCTAGGCATATGTTAAGTAAGAATAACTTGCACTCTCAATTAAAATTACCCATATTCTGCCAAAACAAACCCGCAGAAAAGTGGGGCTCATGTATCTTCTAAAAAAAGTTCTGCACATTATGTGTTTAATTATTCACATTGCTGGTTAGGCATCCGATTAGTCTAAGCTAAAAGAGCATTGGCTCAAACCCACTTAGAGCTGTGAAAACAACTAAATGCGTTGAGCTTTTCCGGCACCACTAAAATGAATGCTAGTCGATACTTAGCTTAGAAACTGGCGTAAACAGAACTCACCAAATATATAATAAATAAAATATAAAAACTATTCGAAAAGAACAATTGAAAAAGAGGTCAATATTCAACGCGGGGGCGGGGGGTGGGGGGGGGGGCGGGGTGTGGTCGTTAAACGACGTGAACGTATGTCGTAATATTATTGGTCAACGAGGACGAGTCACTTTCTACATAAACAACTGTCCCCCTTTGTCATTGAAAAATGACACCCCCAATCAGAAATACCCTCAATCAGAAATCTACAAATAGGAGTTACCGGGAGTAATTTTCTTACAGATGTAAATTTTTCGCGTTACACCGGCTTTCATTGTTTTTCTTTGTTGTTTATTCTCTATGAAGATTGTAGATCTACCTAAATATTATAGTAAAATACTGTAAACATGTAATGATGAAAAAATAACGATGATGAAGAACGAACTAATAAATGATTAAATGAACGAAGGAACAAACAAAAATATAAATAGCCGAATGTATGATTGATTGCTGGCAGGAAAGAAGGAAAAAAGGAAGGAAGGATATAGTGTCAGGAAAAAATGTGCATTATTTACAATTCTAATACACCTGCACTTTATAGCCTAGTTTAAAGTATCTCGTTATATTGAACGATATATCACTGTAATTTTTGCAACGTTAGGAGAATAAGCATTGCGCATTGCGCATTGTAACGTATGCAACGTTAGGAGAGCAAGCAAAGCAATGCGAAAGATTTCAGATGTGTGCGTTATTTTCACATTTTAGGGGTATTAGAATAGAAATAGAACATCGTTTACGGTGAATTATCCGAGCCCCAACAATAATTTCACTCGCACTTCGGGCTCGTGAAATTATTGTTTACAATTGAACTCCAAACCGTGATATATTAAACGATAATTCACAGTAACGATGTTTTTTTCTTAAGTAAAAACATGAAATGAACACAAAATCAATATTTATAAACAAAAGCATGTTTGGAAATGCATCAGATGACTGTGTTAAAACAATATTTTATTTATATAACGTTTTTTACATATAACTTTTCCCGCAATTACCTTACACAAACTATAACTATGTAAAACTATAGTCCGTAGTGAGCAACAAGTTACACACAACATGTCATAAGGTGATACGCTACAGCCAAAATGCGCACCCCAGTTGAAAGACTAGGTCTGTCTCTTGCTGTCGTTGGCAGCATCCTTTTTCAAAACCTGGAGTGCTGATTGGACAGATAATCGACGTGTATGGACAACTGCAAGAGTGACGGAGCGAGTGTCGCGTGAGTTCTTCTGGCGTTGCAGCAGGTCCTCCAATAAGGTTTGGAAACCACCATTTTCTCCTGACGATCTCTTTACCCTTGGAGAGAAAAAATAAATATTTATGTACAACACTCGTTGCAATATAGTATATTCCATTTAATATGCTATAATATATTCTATGACGGATGAAGTGTATTTTCTATTTCTTTACAGGAATAAGGTCATGTTATCACGTCTTCGTATTACTTCAAAAGCATTCGCATTTATTACATACATTGCTCACAAATAAAACAAATGGATTTCATTTCAGTTGAGTTTAACATTATTATTAGAGCCGATAGGCAAAATACAGTTTCCTTCTAACAGGAACGTATTGTATGGACATGAACTATAAATACTGAAATGGAGATCCCTTCGAAGCTCAGCAAACGTAAACACTAGCATATCCATAGCAAAGGCTTAGTCGGTATTCTACTTTAAAACCACAAATATTGGGCACGGTGGGCCTAGAACCAGTAAGTAATACAACTACTGATTTACAGTCGGTGTGACTTTTTACAGCCGCCACACAGAACTGAATGTCACTAAATACTGAAAAGGGATCTCTTGGAAGTAAGAAACACAAACAAGAGAACAAGGTAGATGACTCGGTTTTAAACATTAAACACATGTGTTTCTTAGTTTTTGGTTGACTGTCGTCCTTGAATGTTACATTTTCTTTTCTAATGTCATATCCTTTTTTATTGCGTCTGTTCATGAGGGCTAATATAAGAAGCAACACCTCTCAGGCACCTAGCACCGGCTAAAGCGATATTCTACTTCAAATATAGATATAAAAATCGAACAGGAAAATAGCATTCAACAAACACACACTGAAACAAAGAACAACTATATATAAAAATGAATAAAAGGCAAAATAAGACATCACAAACACACAAGGGTTGACAATAGGGCTACCGCCTTGGAACGGTCAGTGGCAAAAAATGCCGCTGGGGTTTAAACCAGGTTCTAGGGTGCACCAAAACTCACACTTACCCTACTGTCATCCCAATAAAACGGGACAGTGTATATAAAGAAGCCTTTTTGATCCCAAATAACCAGTGAAATAATACAACTACTGATTTGTAGCTGGGGCGACTTTTTATAGCAGCCACACTGCACTATACAAATACTAGTGTGAATGTTAACAGTTACTCAAAGCGGGATCCTTTTGAAGCGAAAACACAAACAAAAGAAAAATGTAACGAACTCCGTTCCATTATTTTTCTTCGTATTTTGGCACGAAGCAAAAGATACACGTTGGCTCATAGCCTTTTCAGTCCTGTCTGTGTATTTACATTTGAGGGAAATAATTAACCGGTCATCCAAATCGCGATTTTGATATAATTTATAATTGATAAGAAAACAAAATGGTATATGAAACATATTGCAGAATCTCTCTCTCTCTCTCTCTCTCTCTCTCTCTCTCTCTCTCTCAGTTTGACAACTGGACCAAACAAATATAGTGAAACTACTCACCAACCACTGACGGTTGTTATGGCAATACGTTTTGCGTCATAATAACCAAGGCGATCAAAGGTTGTCATGAGAGTTTCAATCTTGTCAATGTCACTGCCTTTCTTCGATCGGAACAGTGTAAACATCTGATTATAAAATAAAATATGATTAGGTCACATAGGAGGTACACCAATTTCTCAGGTTAAACATGATAAGTGGCGTCCATCAATACTAGATATCAATAATAGGAAGACGAGAAACACACAAGAGAAACACCGTGAACGCCGCCTCTTCAAAACTCATTTGTTCACATGTATACGCATACTTACTGTGATTTAATAGTCAGTTGGGTTAAGTATCAAGGCGTTCTCAATGTAAAGAAATATAAAAAGATCGGACAGGGAAAGTAGCATTCAAGGAGGACAGTCAACCACAAAACACAGAAACAAACACGCAAACAGACAAACAAGAAGGTAAAGTAATAATAAATGCAAACGACCTCATAAACACAAAAGGGTTGACAATAGGGCTACCGCCTTGGAACGGTCAGTGGCAAAGTAGGCCACTGGGGGTTTAAACCGGTTCTAGGGTGCACCAAACCTCACACTTACCCTACTGTCATCCCATTAAAACAGGACCGTGTAAATAAATAAATCCCCGCCATGATCTAATCTCTAACCAACAAGGCAGCATCAATAGGCAATATAAGTAAAACACAAATATGCTCGTGTAAATATAATACAAAAAAACAATAGCCTAGAAAGCCACAATGAAGGTACTCAATGACTTGGCAGAAGCCAGAGCAACAAGAGAATAAACCATTAAGGGCACGACAAGAAAGATCACATACAAACATCAAACGCCACCCACCGTCCCAATGGGCTTTAGGTAGGCGTCATCATAGTAACACATGTGTAATTTACACTAACCAATGGTTTGATTGTTCGGATTACACAATGTAAATGTGGCCATTAGAATGTTCACAACCTGCACCACAATCTGTCTAAGGCGAACATAGTTTACATTCTGCTGACGTAAGATCAATGAATGACACACTAAATCAAGGACATAAAGAAGACACGACAAGAAGGTTAATAACATTCCGAGATAGGAAAGCATTAGATGCAATATCAACTAATTTTAAATCAAAGATATGGGGAAGAAGCGATGAGAAGGCATTGTTTTGGGTTAATAGGCATCCGAGATAAGCAAACTTCAAAGATAACAGATGCGATGACCTATACAAGTGGCATTATAATTTACATAATTATATAGTATATTTGACTTTTTTAACGGTTCCAACGAATGAGCCTACCTTCATTACCGCCAGTATGTCGTTTACGAGGGCCTGGTTACGTCGGAGATCACTAAATTCTTCCATTGATAACGACAAGGCGCTACCGAGTTCAACTGACGGTTGGACGTGCGGGGCAAGCATCACGAGGAATTGGTCGGATAGAGGTAATGGATAATCTGACAACGAGAAACGTGCATACTTCAGAAAATATACTTAATCTTGATTGCCGGTGATCTAGTAAAATAAAACATAGAAAGGGTAACATTACTAGATATACTAAATGAACAAGGGTACCATTACTAGATATACTAAATAAACAAACCATATACGTTTAATTCGTTTTTGAGAGTTTGTCCAGGCTAACTTTCCACCGATAATATGTGACCCTTAATATGTCCTTCTCGTTTAATAGTGATCAATTGGGTCTCAGTTTTCAATGGTTTAATCAACAAGAATAGATGATGGTTATGAACTGTTTATCAAAGAAGAAGAAGAAAAAGGTGATAATGATGATGATGATGATGATGATGATGATGATGTTTAAATACTATTGCAACATTGGCAACATTGAAATGATTTAAAATGCATTAATTCATGTGACATGGCTCAAATTAGGAGTAGTCGTTCAAATGGAAAAAAATATTTGTTACTATGAGTAGCTTTGAAGACTGAAATAGATTTCTTTAGATATGCTGGTATGTCTTTACATTTATCTATGCATCTATTTTGTCGATTACGGATGATGACAATGGGAAATACATAAACTAGCCTCGTCCGTTGTCCGTTGGTCAGACAAACTGTGGGCTAGAAAAGGTTTATCGTTTGCGACAACGGTGTCGTTTCCAAAAACGTACCTGATTATAATTACAATTCCTATACTATTTAAATCTGTCTGAAAGTGAAACATGTCTGATGTAACATTATAGTTAAGTTGTAATTATACTCGTACAACTGACTCTTGTACATTTGTAAAGTAATGTGATTAGAATTTTTATTCTGTGTGGCAGATGAATATATACTTTAAAAAACTGCTTCAAATTTCACGGACAATGAAGTTTAAATGCTTTTTGAGTTGAAAAATATATATTTACTTCAAAGAAATCGATTTAGCTGGTTTAATACACGCTTACCAATGTATTATTATGATATGATAGGCATGAATGAGCTGCACATCTATTTGGGTGAGGATTATTTGCCAATATTTAACGCATGGATGCGTACTATAATATGTCAGTTTTCAACTAGCAAAATGTCATATTTCAACGTTGAGAAGTTACTTCGTAAGTGTTCATGTTTTAAAAAATAAACTGAGCCATGTGCTTTCATATTGAAATTATTTACCTCCTGGAATGAAGATGTCGGGATCCCTGTAAGCTCGCTCTAACCACGTGAAAAAAGGATCCCCCGCAGCAAACGGCTGGTCATGCCTAAGAGTGATACAGAACATATGGTCAAATGTGAGAAAGGGTTACCACCACCAATTGCATATAAACCTCAAATATGTAGTCGGATGTAGTTCCTATATTAAAAAGTAATCCCTCCTTTTTTGTTTTATGGGCATTAATAGCCCATTTATATTCATTTTGTTGTTGTATGTATAAGAAGTGTATTAATAGGTTTTATTGGATAATTGATGAACATTAGAATCTATAAATACACGTTGTAAGCATAAATCAATGAAAACAGCTGTACCCATTATCTGTTTAGTAAAAAAACGAACACGTTCTTACATATCTTGTGACCACACATTTTTTCAAGCGGAAAACTATTTTTCTATATGAAAATTACACTGCTGCATTATCCATACTTGAGTTGAAGTTGCAGCAAATCATTAACATGTGACATTTTAACATAGCTGTCAATGGGGAAACTAATTGGTGGATTCATACTAATATGGGTTCATTACGCTCCTATTAAATCCTCTCCTATATAAAAATAAAACCAGTATAAATAATAAATAAGCATTCTTCATTAATTCTGACGGGTTTGCACTGCACGGTTAGGTACCAAAAGGCGGTACAACAGTTATGTTCCAATATATTATCCCACTTAAATTGATCTATGCTTCATTCTATCTACTACAACAGCGACATGTCTCTCGCACGTGTTTATTACCAGAGTTTAAGATGCCTCTGCACCGAAACGCTGAGCGCCCACTGTCCACCTTTCCTCAAGGCCGAAAGTAGTATTGGTACCCCTCGGTCAACACGGTTAGAATTGTCCTCACGCCACTGGCATAACAGCTGAAAAGTAAACATACACATATATTAAGCAGTTATTTTCTCGTAGTTATTTTTTTCTCGTGCCCAATTTGAAAATGTAATTGTAATTCGTAAGTCTTATTACTATACAAATAAAGGACTTGCCATTATTGTCTAAATATATACAAAAAATAAATAATATTATAATGTTTAAATAATGCACACATACAAGTACATTGTTAGTTGTGTCTAAAAACTATACAAATAATATACAAATATACAAATAAAGAACACTATTGTCTAACTATAATACATTATTGTCTTAATGTATAAAATACCAACACTGACATTTGTGTCTAAATAACATAGAAAAAAAAAGACGTTGTATTTGTTGTCAAAATATGTTATTAGTATCTAAAAAGTATGCAAATACAAGTCAATGTTTTATGTTTGTTGAATCGATCCCATACCTGATCATCGAACGTATCTATTACAAGATCTAGTCAGTCAACACAGGAGTAAAAAATGGGAAAAATGGTCCTATAGAAACCACAGCAATCAAACGCAATGGCACTGTAGATCAGCACTGCAGCATAAACCGAAATACATGTATGAGCATATTGAAAATGTCAATGAAAAGGACAATACGTAACATAAAGAGTAGTGAAGAAGGGTTACCGACTTGAAACGGTCACTGGGCAATAACGCCTTTAGGTTAACTTAAATCAGTCATAATAGTTAATAAAAAAGAACATGTTATATAAACAGAATGCCAGTTACCTTCAAACGGGTGCTTTGTAGCTCTTGTTCGTCCTGAAATGTCGTCAGATTTGTTTCTATGGTTTCAAAAGAAATGCCCATCAGAATCATAACGATACTCCAGGCTTCCCCTATATCGTCTAAAAGCCTTCTAAGGTAGTTATCATTTAAGAAATTCTTCTCAACTGGCAATAAAAAAAAACACAGTCATAATAATACAATTTAATTATTCGCCGTGCAGGAAACAAGATAGCAAAAGGGACAGGGAGTCACTACCTATACTCGGATAAACTCCTACATGTGTACCATATTCCCAGATGTCAATAAATGAATAGGTGAATGGTTTAAAAGGCATACATACACTTATCTCTTTTCAGGAACAAGTAGTTTCACGTTGACGGAATTACAATGTATGTATTGCGCCGAACCGATTTCAACATTTTCTCGCTGAACTTTCTAGACAATCCCATCAAATATGCATATACTTAAACAGACACGATATTGACGGTTACTCTGACAGCATCTAGTTCACTAAATGAAATAGGTAGTTTCAATATTATTAGTGTTCATTACATGTGTACCTGTTGTCAAAACATCGTTTTCCAAAACGATAGATCTTGTGGTGAGTGGATTTGACATCGATGGTTGTTCTTTACCATGTTTGCTTGACGGGTATGTGACTGAGTCTCCTCTGATCTCTTCAATGTCATTATGCATCCCTTCGACGGTAAACACGTTGCCATTAGTGTTCGATTGCATGCTTAATTTTGGAAGTGTGCGTATTTGTTTTGTGTCGGAAACCAAATCTGTTATCGCCATATGTTGATTTTTCTGACCTCTGCTATGCAGTTCTAATGCATCAGGTATGTACTTTTTCATTTCGAGAGGAACTTCGACACAAAAGTCGGTAAGAGTTCTACCTTTATGTGTATAACCCTTTCTTAAACCAAAGCAATTCGTTTCGACAATAGTATTGTTTGCTGATAGTAACACATCAAATCTTATCACATTTTTCCTCTTTGGATGAAACTGCAAAATATCGTCTTTGTTTCCATTGCAGAACTGTATGGTTTTATTAACAGTAATAACGAACGGCTGTTTTGCGTATGTTTTACACATCTCAGTGCAACTCTGCACAGCGAAGCCTTTGTCTGTCCAGGTAGTCACCGTATCTTTTACCTCATTCTCCACGCAGCACGTGACAACTACCTCGTGCCTTTTTGACAGATTATCAAGAAGTTTGGTCATAATGTGGAAAATGACATCGAACTCCACAAGCAGCAGGGAACGATATATGTTGCTGGCAAATCTTCTTGTAATGTAGCTATTACGGCCGCGTGGTATCGACTTGTCAATTTCTACACCAATAAACCTTAATTTAAAACAGATGAATATTAGTTACTTGCATTACGCCAGATATAAACACAATTTTACAAGATTCTTAAGTGCTCTTTTATTATATAATTTATGCTGTATATTATATGTAAGACAATAATTCGATTTCTTGATGGTAAAGTCAGACTTAATCCTTAATATAAATAAGTGATATCAAATGTATTCAGCATTGGAATACAGAATTAAACAATTCATCAAGCGCTTTATGTTATAAATCGATTGCTACTGTCGATTTTAATCAATATCCTGAATTGTATGTATCCTTAAATGTCGAACGGCCCTTGCCTAAGACTAAGACTCTCCTCTCATGGGCTAGAAGTTGGGACAGGGCGATGGAAACCACCGGAAAGTGTCCCATACGACGATAGAAAGTGTAAAAAATGTAACTTATTATAAGACGAATATCACTTTGTAATAGAATGTAAAAACTACAACGAATAAAGAAAGATGTATAAAAACAATTTTTTTTTTTGGAAAAATCCTAGTTTCCTGAAATTTGAACAATTAATGAAGCATGAAAATAAAAATGAAACACACACTTTAAGAATTTACTTATATAAGGCATTTGAAACGGCTGAACAATGCCGTTTCCGTTAATTAATTAGTAAAATTGATAAAAATGCGAAAATATGTGAATAAAAAGAAAAAAGTAAATATAAGACTAACATTCTATTTATAGAATACAATATTTTTTTTGTTGGAAACATCTGCACATTTTGTGATAATTGGTATAGACTTTTATACACCATTCGTATATACCAGCCTCTATTCAACCCTTAATGATTTCAGTGCTTTAATTCCCCGCAATGCATGGCTTAAAATATATAGTTTTTTGGCGATAACTGTTTCACTGTAGAACATCTAAACCAGTTCTTCATTTTAATATATTACATATTCATTTGTTGAATGATAGTGTATTTTATTTATTTATTCTCCACAAAATACTTTTAACAATTTAAGAATGGTTTAAGATATATGTTTTCACTGTGTATCTTCAAAAGCATTGCTTTGCCTACCTATTTACATACTAATGTATCCCTTAAAACATCGATTTAACTGGTTAGACCCACCATAGCTTTTGGTTGAAACTATTTATTTGGACACTAACAGTGTCACGTATCAAATCTATAAACCATTTCGTCATCTATATGCATTATTTTCCCATTTACTGATTGAATAATAAGACTATAGTTTCAAATTAAATTGTCCTTCTGAAAGGAATCATATAAATGCAATTTACAGCAGGGCTACTGTTACCATAAACTTCGAAAAACCTTCGCAAAATTGTATTATCGTAACCGTGATCTACTTTAAAAATATAAAAGTAATTTAAGAACTCTTCTGCGACAAGGACTATCACAACCTGACTTCTGTGGTGATGTGATTTATTAAATTCGTAAGATCCTTGGTCATAATCACTTTTATACAATCTTTATTAAACTTGTTAACAAGTTTATCAAAAGAGGTTATGACTTTGCAACGCACTGCGTGTTTAGTGGTGGACCCAATTACAGTTCGCAACTATGTTTTCCTCTTTTCCTCTTTCCTATTATGACCGGACAGATTGTGGACCCTACGATGACGTCTACCTAGATCCTTATAGGACGGGTAGCGTTAGATGTTTGCCTTTAATCTTGTCTTGTCGTACCCTTAACGGTTTATTATAGTGTTGCTCTGGCTTCTGCCAAGTCACTGAATACTTACTTTGTGGTTTTCCAGGCTTTTGTTTTTTATATTATATATACATGATCATTTATGTGTTTTACTTATATTGCCTATGAATTCTGCCTTGTGTGTTAGAGATTATAACCTGACGGGGATATCTTTATTTACAATGTCCCGTTTATTGGGATGACAATAGGGTAAGAGTGAGGTTTGGTGCACCTTAGAATCTGGTTTGAATCCCAGAGGCCTTTTTTGCCACCGGACAGATTGTGGACCCTATGATGACGTCGACCTAAATCCTTATAGGACGGTAGCATTTGATGTTTGCCTTTAATCTTGTCTTGTCGTACCCTTAAAGGTTTATTATCTTGTTGCTCTGGCTTCTGCCAAGTCAATGAGTACTTACTTTGTGGCTTTCTAGGCTTTTGTTTTTATATTACTTTTTTTTTCAACGTTGTTTCATACATGGTGTGTTTATACATTTAGATTTAAAACATATAATATAATAAATGGTAAACTTAAGATAATACGACGTTTTGTGGAAGATTTCTGACCGATTTATTTTAATGTATTACATTTTGACTATTCCTATTATGTATTTTCATTATTTACTCATTCAAAGGAACCTGTGAATGTATGCTGTTTTACTAATTTTGTAATGCGTTTTAATAATGGCCATTTTATTTAGTACTTTATTTTCTTTCTCTTATATACCTTTTATTGAAAGAAGCAAAAACAGCGAGAATCTTCCAGATATATGTGACACAAATATCTACACAATTTTCCATTAATACAATTTGTTGTAAATAAAGTCATTGATTTTTAAATAAAAATGTGAATTTTCCTTGAATATTATACAGAAGTCAATGCCCCAGTATAATAAAATAAAATATTTTCAAAAACAATTAATTTGCTTACTTGGGAATTGCTATGTCGCCGCATTGAATAATATATAATACCACCAATGAAAAACATCTGGAAAGGAATGTAGTCCAGAAAAACATATGATTTACTAAAGGTAACAAGAACAAGACCTCGGTCTGAGGGTGTCTCGGCCACCGCGGCAAACCGCATATAAAATATTTTATCAAATTTGTGCTTAAATGATGTCCACCAAAGACAACACTTCATATGACAAAGTGTCAAACAAATAAAAGCGAAGTCATCATAAGAAGTTAAGTTACTGAGGTTTAGTGGTTTAACCAGGGTGTAGTTTTGGAAAAATAATGCAACATATGACCTTGACCTTGGTATTTTTTGTCGTTCAGCGATGTCCACCAATGCCAACAACACATATTACCAAGTATCAAAGACATAAAGTCAGGCAATCATAAAGTTAACTGAGGTTAAGTTACCTTACCAAGGTTGTTACCTAACTAAGGTTAAGTTTGGGAAAAATAACGCAAAATATGACCTTGACCTTGGTATTTTTTGTCATCCAGCTATGTCCACTAATGCCAACTAGAGCTGTCGCCTTTTAAGGGAGACACATATACCCCCACTACCAGTCACACCCCATTCCCCACCCTACTGTTTGTGTAAAGATTGAGTGGAATGGGATTTTCATGATCGGGTAATGGTGGCCTTGACCTTTGATATACTGATCTCAAAACCAATAGGGGCCATCTTTTCATCACCGGCAGTCCACCTATTGTTTCATGAGATTTGCTTCAGGGGGAGAGGAGTTATGGAGAGGACAATATTTTTTTATTATTGGGTGCTGGTGACCACGACCTTTGAACTACTGACCTCAAAATCAATACGGGTCATCCTCTCACCACAGGCAGATCGCCCACGAAGTTGCATGAGCTTTGCTTCAGGGGAAGAGGATTGATGGAGCGGACAAGGTTTTTCCTTATCGGATGCCGGTGACCTTGACCTTTGACCTACTGAATCAAATCAGAAGTGGTCGTCCTCTCACCACAGGCAGTTCACCTATGAAGTTTCATGAGATTTGCTTCAGGGGGACAGGATTTATGGAGTGGACAACGTTTTTTATTATTGGGTCCTTGTGACCTTGAGCTTTAATCTACTGACGTCAAAATCAATAGGGGTTGTTCTCTCACCACAGGCAGTTCATCTATAAAGTTTCATGAGATTTGCTTCAGGGGGACAGGAGTTATGGAACGGACAAGGTTTTTTATTATCGGGTCCCTGTGACCTTGACCTTTGATCTACTGACCTCAAAATCAATATGTGTCGTCCTCTCACCACATGCAGTTCACCAGTTCACCTATGAAGTTTCATGAGATTTGCCTCAGGGGGAAGGAGTTAAGGAGCCTACAAGGTTTTTCATTATCGGGTGCTGGTGTCCTTTACCTTTGATATATTGACCTCAAAATCAATAGGGACTATTCTCCCACCACAACCAGTGCACCTATGAAGTTTTTGACATTTGCCTCAGGGGGATATGAGTTATGGTGCGGACAAGGTTTTTCATTATCGGGTCCCAGTGACCTTGACCTTTGACCAACTAACCTCAAAATCAATAGGGGTCATCCTCTTAAGGCAGTCCATGCATGAAGTTTATGAGATTTGCTTCAGGGGGAGAGGAGCTATGGAGCGGACAATGTTGCGTCTACAGACAGACAGACGGACAAGGTGAAACCAGTTTACCCAGCTTAACTTCGTTTAGCGGGGGCATAACAATACATATGACCAAGTATGAAATATATAGTGAGACAATCACATAAAGTTAACTGAGGTTAAGTTACCTAACCAAGGTTAAGTTTGGGGAAAATAAGCAAAATATGACCTTGACTTTGGTATTTTTTGTCGTTCAGTGATGTCCACCAATGCCAACAATACGCATGACCAAGTTTCAAACAAAGAAAATGAAGCAATCACATCCAGTTAACTGAGGTTAAGTTACCTAACCAAGGTTGTTACCTAACCAAGGTTAAGTTTTGGGAAAATAACGCAAAATATGACCTTGACCTTGATAATTTTGGCATTACATGATGTCCCTTGACACAACAAAGCATCTGACAAAGTTTCAGAAAGACTCGAGTAGCAGTTGTTGAGATATAGTTGATTTAAAATGTGGCTGCCGCCGCCGCCTGAAAAGTGAATACTATGTCTCGCTACCCACTATGAGGGCGAGACAAAAAGAGCAAAAAAAAATAAAATAAAAAAGAATAAGGGAAAAAAGAATACTTACACCTTTGAAAGACTGGCGGAAAATGTAAAACATCCACCCTGGATAATGCTGATATCCGTATCGACAACCTCCCAGTTATTCTCATCTGATCTGCCATCTCCGTCTACAATTGACAATATCTCCAGCCTACCATTCCCTGTATAGTGTGTAGGTATGGGAAATGTGAGCATCGCAATTGTACTGTCTCCCCAGTCGGTGCCAAAGGTGCTCGTCCTTGCACTTTTATCACAGTCGGTATCAAAGACGAAACAAGGGGTTGACGATAATATACCTGGCGTTAAGCTTTGCGAAACCGGAATCGTGGCGAAATCTTTAATCTAAAACATTTATAAATAACGATACACGTATTAACAATCCTGGGGAATATGTACATTGCCCAGTACATAGTACGAAAGGTTAGATCAAATGACATATATAAACAAACTGTGACGGTGTTTATTTTTATGTGGTTTATCATGAAACTTGATAATTTTAAACACAAAAAAAAGTATGAAAGGAGAAATTATATTTGGAATTATTAAAGTAATACCCGATAATCATTCTTATCTTTTCAGTTTCGTAAATTGTGTTATTTGTATCTAGTTATTCCATTTCATTGTCATAATTTGTAGAAAGTATGTGTAAAATCATCAAAATATCAAATTTGTGAAAAACAATTACCAAAGCTATTTGGGCAATGTGAAAGTCATATCAATATGCAAATGCCAAAAAACAATTCAACTATGTAAACAAAAGTACTTAGAAACTGTTTGCAATTGTGTGACTGTACGCTACGAAGTAGATGGGATCACCGTACTAAAAGTTTGGATTTACATCAATAGCTGAGTACGAAAGATAGCAATTATATGATACGAATATACGCTTATATAATAGAGATTTGAATCTAAAGCACTAACCTGTGCTCGCTGCATACAGCTTCCCCATGGATGATTAACGTATTATTACATAGTTTTAAGAAGTAAACTAGTGCTTCCAGTATGCACTAGTTATGATAATATAAGCAGATACAAACTTAGATTACAAAATCTAACCCGGCTGTGGTGTCGCGCACCTTCTTCTAGATTGTAACGTATTCGTGTAATCGCTGTGTTGAATTCATGTTTTGGTTGACTGCGTTTTGCGAATGCTTCATTTCTTTAAGTAGCTATCCCGCCAACAACAGTCAAATGTTACATCATATGTACACTGTTTGTAAACCTACTGACGATAAGGTATATATATATATATATATTACATGTTTTGAGAATCCAAACTCTTTAGACACACTATAAACGGTTTTAACCAGCCAGACCAAACCCCGAAACTGGAGCGTCGAATTAAGATTCATCAACTCATAATTCATGTTACGCATATTTAACCACGGGTATTTTAAGAACCCGGTAATAAACCTTTACTTTTAATCGGCGCATAAACCTTATTATATGACCTGAACAACCGGAAAGAGTTTTGCTGCATGGTTTTGTAGTGCAATTTGGCCGTTATTTGGCATTAAAGTGTTGACAATATGGGTACATCATGTAAACGGTCAGTGGCACCATTGTCTAGAAGCAAGGGGCGCGACACCACAACCATTAAAGGGTTGACAATATGGGTACATCATGTAAACAGTGAATGGCACAATTGTCTAGAAGCAAGGGGCGCGACACCACAACCATTAAAGGGTTGACAATATGGGTACATCATGTAAACGGTGAATGGCACAATTGTCTAGAAGCAAGGGGTGCGACACCACAACCATTAAAGTGTTGACAATATGGGTACATCATGTAAACGGTCAGTGGCACCATTGTCTAGAAGCAAGGGGCAAGACACCACAGCCATTAAAGGGTTGACAATATGGGCACATCATGTAAACGGTCAATGGCACAATTGTCTAGAAGCAAGGGGCGCGACACCACAGCCATTAAAGTGTTGACAATATGGGCACATCTTTTAAATGGTCAGTGGCACCCTTGTCTAGAAGGGAGTGGGGAGACACCACAACCATTAAAGGGTTGACAATATGGGTACACCATGTAAACGGTCAATGGCATAATTGTCTAGAAGCAAGGGGCCCGACACCACAGCCATTAAAGTGTTGACAATATGGGTACATAATTTAAACGGTCAGTGGCACAGTTGCCGGTCTTTTTGTTGTTGGATTAATCCTTAAGTTTTTTTTTCTGTCTGCAGCCTACGATAACACTGATATAGTACTATATCGAATACAGGTAAGCTGGTTTAAGACATCTATATTGAAACGATTTTCGACTGAAATATGATGAAGTGTATAGTCACCCGACAATAAAACGTTAATATTGAGACCTGTATGTGTATTGTTGTTGGGGACCTCAGAGTGTTCGAGGTGAATGCCAGTTTCAAATTCGGTTCTATTTCTGACTTAAAAATAGCTGATTCCATGCCGACTGTGAAAGATTCTTTTCTTGGTCTACTAACAGCTACCAACGACATGAAAGCCGTCAGATCAGTCCTGATACTGCAAAATGACCACTGAAATTTAAAAACATAAAAACATATGAGGAGCTACTATCCTATTTAAGAATGGTATATATAATTTGGAAGCAATCGTAAGCTAAACTTGCAATGCCAAAATCAATAATTATTAATATCAAATTGATTGTTTTATATTCTCCATCTTTTATATGCTCTAAATATACTCATCGGCATTGTGGGAACACGAGTCAATTGAAACTGTTCCATTCTGAGGCTTTTAAAAAGTCGCCCCGACTACAAATCAGTAGTTATTACTTATTGGTTATTTAGGAGCATGACACCCATTCGTTGTTGCTTTAAAGTAGAATATCGCTTAAGCCGGAGCCAGAGGGCGTGCGTGAGAGATGTTGCAAATTATATTACGTCTTATAAACAGACTCAATAAAACCTAGTCTCTGCTTTTCTCTCTTGTTTGTTGCTTGGGCGTGCGTGAGAGGTTTTGCAAATTATATTACGTCTTATAAACAGACAATAAAACCTAGTCTCTGCTTTTCTCTCTTGTTTGTTGCTTAGGCGTGCGTGAGAGGTGTTGCAAATTATATTACGTCTTACAAACAGATTCAGTAAAACCTAGTCTCTGCTTTTCTCTCTTGTTTGTTGCTTGGGCGTGCGTGAGAGGTGTTGCAAATTATATTACGTCTTATAAACAGACTCAATAAAACCTAGTCTGCTGCTTTTCTCTCTTGTTTGTTGCTTTGGTTTTCTAACGTTATATCGATATAGGTATTTTATATAGGTCGATGTATCATTTATTCACAACAAAACACGTTTTGTAGTTACAGTTTTCTATGTCGTGACATATAAAATTAAAGCTATACGAACCGTGTGTTTTGTTTTGATGTTTAAAACAGCAATAGTTTGTTTCGTGTTGGATTTGACTACCAATTCTTCACTTCTGCTTGGCTTGCAATACACCGGAAATCGGATTTTGACTTTCTTGAAATTTTCAGGAGTGTTTGTACAAAATATGAACACGTCGCTGCACACGTTTTCCTCTGTCTGAATGCCAAAATCGGCAGCGTTTTGCTCCATACGCACACATCGACATCTGATGTTCATGGTGTCATCCGTCGAAAGCTTTTTGCATCTCAAAGACACATTACATTGAGAGAATGTGCGTTTCATTTTCTTGTTTCCAGATAGTTTGACACTGTCTTCGATGACATTTCTACGAATTGAAACAAATAGGTTATGCAAATCTAGAACAAACATCTTTTTATGAAGCAATTCAATAAATTTGAAAACTTTTTTTAAAAGATGATAGAAATTAATATCACTTTCTAGATGTTGTATTCACATACGTTCTTATCTTATCTCGAAATAACGACTGTCTGATAGGAAAATTCCCTAGACTTATATTTTCATCAACTATTGCTTGAAATTTAAATACAAGATCGTATAAACAAAAAAACGTACAAAAAAACGTACCTATAATCAGTTCGTACAGTTAAAGGTATGGCCAGTTTTAATAAGTCTTTCATTGTGGAATTCCTGCAGATGTCTGACGCCGTTTTACCATCCTGCACATGAAATAAAAATGGTATGTACCGGAAATAATTTTGTAAAAGTAGGTATACCAGTCGAAGGAACAGGAAATGTAGAATTCACAGAACACAGTTCAACAAAAACACACATAGACAACAAAATTAACAACAATAACAAGGACAAACGGAAGCAAAGTATTCGACACCACAATCATAAAAAGGTTGGCAATAGGGGTACCACCTTGGTGCGGTCAGTAGCAAAAAGGCCTCTGGTGTTTCAAACCAGGTTCTAGGGTAACCAAACCTCACTCTTACTCTATTGTCATACCAATCAAACGGGACAGTATAAACAAATCAATCCCCGCCAGGCTAAACCCTCTAACAAATTAGGCAGCATTAATAGGCAGTATACTTTTAACACAAGGATTATCGTGTATCTATGAATGTAACAAACAAACGCCTAGAAAGCCACACAGCAATTACCCAATTACTTGGCAGAAACCAGAGCAACAAGAGAACAAACTGTGAAGGACACAACAAGACAAGACAAGACTGATGACAAAAGCAAACGCTACCGTCCTTCTAGGATTTAGGTAGAGGTCAACATAGGGTCCGCACTTTGTCCGGTCATCGCACAATCGCACAATTATATGAAAGTGATAATGACCAAAGGATCTTACGAAGTTAGTACATCACATCACCTTGTCGTAGAAGAGTTCTTAAATTACTTCTATGTTTTGAGAGTAGATTAGGGTTACGATAATAAAAGTTTCTGAAGTTTATGTTAACGGTAACCCTGATGGAGTAGCTTTTTAGTTATACAAAGGTTACCAATATTAAAGTCCTCAACTCAAAGACATGCTCTAGAAAACGGAACAGATTGAGACACCTAAACCACATAAGAAGTTGCTCGGGAACATTCCTGTTCTGGTAAAACATTGAAAACACCTCTCTTGTCATAGATTTTGCTTATTATTTCTCCATTTTTAATATAGAGATGTAAAATTGAGAAAAAAGCAGCAGTATCAAATATATAAGCTTTGTTGAGTTGAAGTTCTTTAGGATAGATAATAATTTTATTAACCATAGTAGAAAAAAGGTTGTAAATATGCAATCCTTAAAAGACGTACTGTAACGATTGATTTTTGTCTTATCTTGTCTTATTGTGCCCTTAATGGTTTATTCTCTTGTTGCTCTGGTTTCTGCCAAGGGCTTGAAATAATTGTGTAGAGACTTTTTAGAAAAAAAAATTAATTCTATTATTCATATATACATGATCAAATTGTCAAACGTATATTGCCGACGGATTTACTTACACTTTTCCGTTTTATTTGGATGGTAATAGGGAGATAGGTAGTTCCATCGGTTGTCAACTCCATGAGACCTCAGATGATGGTTACCATGATGATGGTTACCAGAGGTTACCATTGTAGTTAAATTGTATGTGTCTTACCTTAGTTTTAATCTGTGGATCCGCACCAAGGAAGGCCAAGTATGCGATTACCTCATAAAGGTTGAATTGGGCGGCATACTGCATAGGTGTCCGTCCGTCTTTCTAAAAGTAGTCAGTGATAAGAATGGATCACAAACATGTATAAGTACGCATTGCATACTCAACTGAAAATATCCATGAGACTATTTTAAAATTTGCACAAATACTTCCGATGTTCTGTTTTATTTGAATGGACTACATCAATATGGCAGATACCCAAGATAGTTGTTTCCGGTTAGTATACATACTTATAGGTATGAACCCCACATTGATACGTGTATAACATACTGACGCCTACACAATAAAATGGCAGTTCAATTTTCATGCAAATCAGGGCATCTATAATACATAGTAAAGCACACATATAGAGACACCCTGTGGAAATAATATGTACCATATGATCTTGTCAACAAGTTTATTACCATTGATAATTCGGCAAAAAAAGAAAATAAATAAAGCGTCTGACCTCGTCTTGACGGTCGATATCAGCTCCATCGTTCAAAAGACTGCGTATAAGAGGTAGATCATTGTTCAACGCAGCTTCGTGGATACTTTGAGTTCTAGGTCGACGGTCCATCTGCTGTACAGAGAAATATACGTAAACAATACAATACTGGCTGGAATAGGTCAACTAGTCATTGACAAGTAACCAGTACGAATTTCTGAATCTCCTTTAGAATTAAGTTGTAAAGGAAGTTATGAGTCTATAACCCGTGTAAAATGTAAAGTCATATTAACATTTATTTAATTTTTTAGCACATCAGTTATAATACTGAGCTCAACAATTACATGTATAGTGGTATAGGTGTCAGTAATTCAACTCTTGATTTTAATAATTCATTTGATAAGCCCAATAATTATACATAAATACATATCCATAATTAAATTCTTATCAATATATTTCGCTATAAATCATATATTTTATATTTATATTATTGATATCAACAAATCGGGTAAATTAATGTTCGAAATAATAAATATATAAACTGTGTATATCAAAAATAAAATCGTTGAGCTCAACAAATAGCTTATCCAAAAATGCAATATTGCAATATACGTGAATTTTGGCTTCCATTGTTTTTACTACCTATTGGACTTTTCTGGTGCTAAAAGAACAAATTAGCAATGTTCGGCGAAATGCATACTTCGGAATACTCATGTAGTTGATTCTATCCCAAAATATTTCAGAAATTCCGAAAGTCCTGTAATTTGTTATAAGTTTTAAAAGCCTATTAGAAATATTATTTTCAACTACAACAAAATAGTTTCTGACCTTGATATAGTACATAATACTCCTAAGGAATGTGAATGCAACACATCAAAATTTTGCTATGCTCCAGCAGGTCATGTCATCACTGGTAATTTTGATATTGTTGATAAACGTATTCGGCATTTGTTTTCGAAAGGTCCTAAATATAGATTACTTCAACTATTGATTTTAATGCCTGTCGTGCCCAGATCGCCCACTCTATTGAAGATTTTAGTATAAAATGGTGTCGTAGAGAACATGCGGACCCAAACTCGCTTTCTACTTGGAAAAAGTCAATTCTTAAAATTATAGATACACGTATTAACTTTTATAATGCTAACCCCTCTTTACTTCCTCCGAGACCTAGGTTTTCCTTTCGTAATTTAAAATCGGGAATTCAGGAATTTCATAATAAATTTGTTTTAGTTCCTGCAGATAAAGCAGCTAATAATGTAATTATTTTTTGACGCCTACATTACGTCAATGTTTTATCTCTGGAACTCGGCAGCACCAATTCGTATACTCCAGTTAATTCTACTGAGGATGATGCTGTTTCCGCACATATCACTCGGTGCACTACTTTCAAGGCTGGTGTAAACGATAAGCAAAATAAACTGCCTACCATGTACTGGATTCCTAAATTACATAAAAATCCGTATAAGGCTCGCTTTATTTCTAATTCTAGTGCCTGCACCACAACAAACATCTCCAAACTTGTAACTTCTTGTCTTAATGCCGTTAAAGATCACGTTAAACTATATTGTGATAAAACTTATGAAAACTCTGGGATTAATTTATTTTGGTCTATAAAAAATTCAGGAGACGTTCTTGATAAAATTTTCAATAAAGGTCAAGTTTCATGACTTAGTACTTATGACTTCTCTACACTATATACAACCTTACCACATCATCTTATTAAAGACAAGCTAATTTCTCTTATTCAAAAAACATTCGCTAGAGAAAATACTACATTTTTGGCATGTAATAATATAAAAGCGTTTTTTACTAACGGTAGTTAAGACAATTATACTATGTGGACTTGCTATGAAGTTCTTTCTATTAGATAATATTTTCGTCAGGTATGGAACCACCGTTTATAGACAAATTGTTGGTATCCCTATGGGTACGAACTGTGCACCACTTGTCGCAGATTTGTTCTTGTTTTGCTATGAAAGGGATTTCATGTTGAGTCTTTCAACAGATACCCAGGCAGATGTTATTGAAGCCTTTAATGACACCTCTCGGTATCTGGATGACATATTAAACATTGACAACCCTTTCTTTCCAACTATGGTTAATTATATTTATCCTAAAGTACTTCAGCTTAACAAAGCTAATATATCTGATAATAACGCTTCTTTTCTTGATTTAGATCTCTCGATTGAAAATGGTAAAATAATTAGCAAAATCTATGACAAGAGAGATGATTTTAATTTTGACTTTGTTAATTATCCCCACTTGGATGGGGATGTTCCCCGTGCAACTTCCTATGGGGTGTATGTGTCTCAACTTATTCGTTTTTCTAGAGCTTGTACTCGAGTTGAGGACTTTAATATTCGTAATCTTTGTATAACTAAAAAGTTACTCAATCAGGGTTACCGTTACCATAAACTTCGTAAAACCTTTGCACAATTTTATTATCGTAACCCTGATCTTCTTTCCAAATATAAAAGTAATTTAAGGACTCTTCTGCGACAAGGACTATCACAACCTGACTTCTATGGTGATGTGATTTACAAACTTCGTAAGATTCTTGGTCATGATCACTTTCATACCATCTTTGTTAAACTTGTTAAAAAGTTTATCAAAAGAGGTTATGACCCTATCATTTTGAAACGTACTGCATGCTTGGTGGTGGACCCTTTTACAGTTCGCCACTATGCTTTCCTCTGTAATTGTACGATGACCGGACAGGCTGTGGACCCTATGATGACGCCTATCTAAAGCCCATTGGGACGGTGGCGTTTGATGTTTGTCGATGATCTTTCTTGTCGTGCCCTTAATGGTGTATTCTCTTACTGCTCTGGCTTCTGCCAAGTCACTGAGTACCTTCATTGTGGCTTTCTAGGCTATTGTTTTTTTGTATCATATTTACACGAGCATATTTGTGTTTTACTTATATTGCCTATTAATGCTGCCTTGTTGGTTAGAGATTAGATCATGGCGGGGATTTCTTTATTTACACTGTACTGTTTTAATGGGATGACAGTAGGGTAAGTGTGAGGTTTAGTGCACCCTAGAACCGGTTTAAACCCCCAGTGGCCTACTTTGCCACTGACCGTTCCAAGGCGGTAGCCCTATTGTCAACCCTTTTGTGTTTGTGATGTCGTTTGCATTTATTATTGCTTTTGCCTTCTTGTTTGTCTGTTTGCGTATTTGTTTCTGTGTTTTGTGGTTGACTGTCCTCCTTGAATGCTACTTTCCCTGTCCGATCTTTTTATATTTCCTTCTTGTTAAAAAGTTTATCAAAAGAGGTTATGACCCTATCATTTTGCAACGTACTGCATGCTTGGTGGTGGACCCTTTTACAGTTCGCCACTATGCTTTCCTCTTTAATTGTACGATGACCGGACAGACTGTGGACCCTATGATGACGCCTACCTAAAGCCCATTGTGACGGTGGCGTTTGATGTTTGTCTATGATCTTTCCTGTCGTGCCCTTAATGGTTTATTCTCTTGATGCTCTGGCTTCTGCCAAGTCATTGAGTACCTTCATTGTGGCTTTCTAGGCTATTGTTTTTTTGTATTATATTTACACGAGCATATTTGTGTTTTACTTATATTGCCTATTGATGCTGCCTTGTTGGTTAGAGATTAGATAATGGCGGGGATTTCTTTATTTACACTGTCCTGTTTTAATGGGATGACAGTAGGGTAAGTGTGAGGTTTGGTGCACCCTAGAACCGGTTTAAACCCCCAGTGGCCTTTGTTGCCACTGACCGTTCCAAGGCGGTAGCCCTATTGTCAACCCTTTTGTGTTTGTGATGTCGCTTGCATTTTTTATTACTTTTGCCTTCTCGTTTGTCTGTTTGCGTGTTTGTTTTTGTGTTTTGTGGTTGACTGTCGTCCTTGAATGCTGCTTTCCCTGTCCGATATTTTTATCTGTCTTTAGCATGATCAGCTTCAGCTAATGTACAATCTACCTTAATGTGCAGACTTACATTTAACAAAGTCAAACGCAGGTGCAAAAGTTCGGAATTTAAAACACTCACCATGGTTTATGTCTAGAGGCACAGCTTCATTATTTTATTTATTTATTTCGTCCAATATAACTCTGTATTGCCTCTTTTTGAATTTGACAAGACAAGTAAACACATTGCACACATGCATTATTACCTCAACGAGCACATTGTCAGCACTGAAAGTGTTCAAATGGATCAACCATCCAAGCTTATTGTTTGACCCTAATAGCAGGTGTAATAGTATATCTTGCAATTAATTTGTTAACCGTAACCGACACACTTTTAAAGACCATTGACAAAAATCAACATTGTCTTTATTGGACAAACTATTCAAAGGTGTTAGATTTCATAGGAATATTGATTATGTTTGACAATGGCGTATACATTTTACCAGGGCTAAATATTATGTTAAGTCGTAGTTTTCAAGTCCCTATCCCGCCGTATTAATTAACCCACGTTTTTGAGAAAAAAAACAGGGTATATTTAAATCGCCTCCGTTTGTCCTTCTGTCCGTCCGTCCGTTACCGTATCTCCTCCTAAAACGCTAAACGGAATCAACCAAACTTACGGTATGACTACACCATATGATGACGGAGGACCTCAGGGAAGGGATGGGGATGGGTGGGGGTGGGGGAGGGGCTGTCAAAATGTCAAATATACTAAAAATCCAATTACACTGTCAATTTTCCATATTTCTGCACCTAATTTGGTATATGTAATCGTCTATGACATATAAACAACATATCAAACGATTTTATTATTTTGCAAACTCGGACATCTGCCCGGGGGCCCAGGGGATTTTGTTGTCGTTTTTGTGTGTGTGTTTTTTTTGTAATTATGTCTCAAATGAAACATTATGATGATGGCTCCTCACCCAGGGTCCCTCAGGGGGTTAAAAGGTCAAATGCACTAAAAATTCAATTACACAACTTGGTGTATGTAACGTCTATTGTATTTTTTTTTTGTGTTACTTATGTCTCAAATGAAACATTATGATGATGGAATTACACTATACATTTGTTTCATCCTACGTCATCGGTGGCGACTGGAGGAAGGGGCATCAAATACACTAATAATTCAATTACGGTGTCATTTTTTCATACCTGAACCTGAACATTAATTGGTATAATAGTCGTCTATGAAAAAGATACACAGAATGTCAAATGCTTTATTATTTAAAACTTCGACGTATTCCCTGCGGTTGGGGTTGGAGGGGGTGGGTGGAAGGTAAGAGGGGTCAATTATTTTTTTAATTATGTCTCAAATGAACATTTTGATGAAGGAATTACACTATATATACTGAGGGGCTGGGTGTGTGTGGGAGTGAGGGTGGGGGTGGGGGTGGGGGTGGTGGGAGAGAGGTAAATTCAGTGAAATATCTATTTTTCTTTCTCAATCAAATGTAATTATTTTGGGAATATCAGTATAATTTGCTCCAGGGTCAGCATGGAACTCTGGGATAGGTGTCAAAAGTTGAACTACACAAATACACTAAACTTTATTTTATTCATTTAAGATGTCATACATATATACAGAAAAGCATAAATAATACTATATCTAATCTGAGTATCAAAGAACGATATTCAAGTATCAATATTCAAAACAATTACATGTAAAATGGATACGGGGGTTAAAGGGAATTGACCTGTGTGAAGAAAACGTGGGTATTTTGCGATGGCGCACCGTCTAATTCATTATAGTTAACAAATTCAATTGTAAACATTGATCGTCTCAAAATTCTTAAACATGGTGTATAGTGACATATAGTGTTAAGTCACAAAAAAAGAAAAGTCACACAGTTTAGTATTGTGTATGTCCAAACCCTTTTACCCTTTTACCGTTCCTAGGAAATCCTTCCGACGTCACTTTATTTCGGCAAGTAAACGTCACTTGTAACTCTAGCAGAGTATGGCCTGGCGTTATCTTGCTGGAATAACGTGATGTCTTGATGATTGCTTGTTAATATATGGCTCATTATATATATATATTAATATATATACATATAACAAAAAAACGCAAACAGCTCATTACAATGTAAATGCAAATAGTCGTTAAAAATATTTTAGGCAGTATGTGCAACGGTGCTATTTCTCTTCTTGAATAACCATTGATTGTTATTGTTAACTCTCTTTGATCCATGTATTCATGATCACAATGACGAGGTATTTTAGATTAATACATTTCCATAATACAGATATTATTTTGAAAGTTAAACAATACATGTAAAATCGTCATTATCTGATGTAACATTCGTGTATTAGTTTTGTATTTGTGTTGCAAGATTACCAACAGTCAGAAAACTTGACGGACGGACGCACGCACGGACGGGCGCACGCACGCTCGCACGCACACACATATATATATATAGACATACAGGCAGACAGACAGACACACGGGTAGGTGGGTAGGTGACAGACAGACAGACAGACAGAGAAAGACAGACAGACAGACGTAGGTAGCTAGGTAGGTAGGCAGGTAGGCAGTGTCAAATTACATGTTCAAAACGGGAATCATCTATTGGGAAGTCATAGACAGACATAGTCACCTATGTCATAGGTTCCTAAATTGCATACAATTACAGTTTTTACTAAACTATAAACTATAACGCTATAAAAACTAGAATCATACACTTATTTCATTATAGAAGTTTTAATACATTCACCGGAACGTAAACGCACCTATTCCTTTATTTAAAGGAGTTTCGTTATAAGGCTGCCTAGGGCTCCTTTGCATCCTGGGTACAAAGAGGTATCACCGACACAGACTTCTTTAATGTGTGTGCAGAATCATACATGCACCGATCTGCAACATGTGTAACACTGGTCCTGGTTAAAAATAGGCATAGCGGAAAAGTGTCACAAACTCCAAACTGGTTGCATACAAATCACTTTTAAGAATTCTTTTGATAGCGTACATACTGTACTCTAAAGAGGGAAACAAACATGAAAACGTAATAACTTTTATGCATAACTTATGTTAGACAATAGACTTTGAACCTTTCGGTCACCAGATTTTGTATTGACAATGATTCTGTCCGTGCCGACGAACATGGTATTTTTGAATCGGTGATGTGTTAATCTTGTAATAGTAAATTGTTTCAAGGGAAGTTTTGGGATTGGAGTGAAAATGAAAAACAGGTAATGCAGTTTTCCATTTTCTTGCAACGGTCGAACTTCTCAAGTGTACATTTTTCTCAAAAACATTAACAGTGCCATTGTATTGTGTTTGTCAACAAATCTTCACAAGGTGAACTCTGAAATCAAGCGAAATCAGAAAAAATACGAGATAAACGGAGAAATCGTCGAAAACACAAGAACGTTGAAAACATGTGACGATATCCGTGTCAGATATGTTTCATTTCAAAATCCTCATATTGTTTTTACAATATTACATATAATTATGCATTCAGCCTGGTTGCCATATTTATTTTTCTGACTAGATCTAAGGGATCATGGAGCGGGACAACAAATATGTCCGTCCGAAAAACCCGGAATCCGTTTAGACCCGCAAATTAAACTTTCGAATAGTTACAACAACAACAACAACAACAACAGAATACAACAACAACAACAACAACCGCGAACTGCAACTTGTTTTGACAGTAACTAAACTGAAAATGATACTTCTTGAAAACGGTATTTCTTATAATCAATTCACCATTATCTAAATGAAATACTGAAATAATGTTTTTGAAGTTGTTATGGCTTAAATCTTTGTTATCGATTGGACAGCTTTGATATTCACTTCAGATATTTTTTTACAGTAAGATGTATATAAATCGGATGTACTCTATATTCGGATGCTGCATAACATCCTTATTGGCAGTCAATGTACGTGATTTCCAAATACACAACTGCTTTCACCAATTTTACTTTTAGTATACAATCAAATGCATCATTTCCCCGCTTTTATAATAGAAATATTCATATTTTTTCATTGCCAAAATGTTGACATTTACTTTATTCAGGGCTAGAAATTAACATTTTTAGTTTACTAGACCACCGGTCCGCCGGTCTAGTAGTTGGGTAAAATCACTAGACCTGCTCAAAATTTACTAGCCCAATATAATATTCAACAGAAAATACTATTTTAATTCAAGTTTCGGTTTCTTTATACGAGTTTTACATTTATTGAAACTTTGGAAATATCAGGTTTTTAAAATACCTGTTAGGTTAGACAGTGCTGTCACTACATAATCTATCGCTTTATAATTTATTTCTTACTTGAATAATTTTTGTTACTAGCCCATCGGGACTACCCAGACACAGACTTTGCTAGCCCGGCAGCATTTTTGCTAGCCTCGGGCTACAGTACTAGTGCTAATTTCGAGCCCTGTTATTTTCACTAGGTAGTAGGTGATAACATTTGTGTTGCTCGTTTTTTATATAGATCTACATACACTGGATTTGAAAGAAGGCGTAAATCCAATTTATCCGCCGAATAATAATTTACCCATGAATACTTGCGCGTACAGGTAAGGTATTATGGCGCATGCGCATTGCGCTAAGTTACGAAGCGTCTTACGAATTGATCTAATGTAAGAAAACCTAGTATACAGATCGTTGTTAATTTATTTGTTTTGGGAAAAGTATTTACGATAGCTGGCTATTTCAAAGACGAGTTGAAAGATAATTCTTAATTCTATACAGTGATGTTGATTTTAGCTTTACTAAAAACGAACTAAATAACAAAAATTACGTTCGTTTGACTGTATGTGAAACTGCGACAGTGACGTGACTCGGCAAATTTAAAAAATATATATACATATTGTTGCTGATTTATTTATTTAGGGAAAAGTATTTAAGCTAGCTCGCTAATTCAAATACGAGCTGAAAGATAATTCTTTATTCTATGCAGTGATATCTGTTTAAGCTTTACTAAAAAGGAACTAAATAAGAACAATTAAGTTTGTTTGACCTTATGTGAAACTGCGACAGTGACGTGACTCGACAAATTAAATATATATAAATCGTTGCTGTATTATTTCTTCTGTGAAAAGTATTTAAAATAGCTGGCTAATTCAAATACAAGCTGAGAGATTATTCTTCATTCTATAAAGTGACTTCTGTTTTAAATTTAATAAACAAAATAAATAATATGACCGTAGGTGAAACTGCGACAATGATCATGTGACTCTGCAAATTGTAAATATACATGCATAATGATACATGTAAGTACATAAGTTTAATTAAACTATGATGGATTTAGAGGTCTATTGTTCCATATTGCATATCTGGCGCCTTCTAATTAACACCGTTCGATACCGAATATACAGTGCGGTCAACGTGCCTGTTTTTATTACACCCTTCCACCCCTAATTCAGAGGTGTCATACCGAATATATACAAGGTGGTCGTGCTCGATATTTGGGCATATTGTCCCCTTAGAAGGGCGGTAACAGATGTAATTCAAAGGGTTGTTTTGTGTTCCAAATAACAGGATGTTGGTGATCGATATAATATTTCTGTTTTATTGCATGCAAGCACCCCAAAAGTCAAACGTGTCATACCGAATACACAGGTCTTGCATCGTAATACTATTTTTTAACCAACTTAAACAGCAAAATTTGAGAAGAAAACAAAGGCTATATAGAAATCCAAGGCCGTCATTCAAATCTACACAATAATGGCAATACAAAGGAATAATTATATGTATGTAGATCTATTGTTTCACTTAGAATGTTTATACATTTATAAAAAATAAAGGCGATTTTATTGATGAATTTTCAACCAAATTCAACTGCGTAATTTGCGAACAAAACAAAGGCTATACAGAAATCCAAGACCGCCAAGCAACTCTACACAATAATGGCATTACGAAGGAATAATTACTTTGAATATCGTAATGTAAATGAAAGAGAAGTTAAATTTCAAAAAATGTACATTCTCGATTTCAAGCCGCAAATGGCGAAAACTGTAGAAAAAGAAAATCAACACTGCTATCGAGAGTATTTTCACCGCTAAAACCCAAGTTATAGTATGAATTCCATAATTTTTTTTCAATAAATTAAAAGCAATACATGCAGATTTAAATAACTTACCTCGATATTTGAAATAGATCGTGAAGTAGTATGTTAATATTTCAGCTTTATTGCAGCATCAACTCATTTCATGATAATCGATCGCGTCAAAAATAGCCACCGCGCACCTGTTACCCTGGCAGGTACCCTGTTGTTTACCGCAGAATAATCAGGGAACCAGCTTATTGACCATTCGGCGGATAAATCTGGAATTAACAAGGGGTGTATAGGGAGTTTCATATCCATGTTTTTTTATCATTAAGTTCTATAGTAAAATAAAAATCTTTGGCCGAGTAAAATTGATTCAAATATGTAAAAATTTAATCTTAAAAATTATCATCTTTAAAAAGATGATAATTGTCAAGATTAAATTTTGTACATATTTTGAATCAATTTGCATAAATGTGCCTGAAATATGCAGGGGTTTAAAATAATCACACAGTAAATTTCCTCAATTTTAACAGGAAACGATTGAACAGCAAGGATAAAGACCGAGATTATCACCTACCAGAATTTAGAGGTCTGTCAGATTTGTGGTCACTGATTGCTCAGTTTATTTTGATGATGCTTTATCAAAATTATGATTATTTTATTTCAGTGATACCATGAGTGGTAACAATGGCAAGTTTAAACAGTGTTACAGAGTTGTTTTGTCATCTGTGTGACCTCCACACACCTGCCAGTAAGAGGGCAAACTTGATACAACCTACGGTAGACAGAAAGCAAATCAACACCCGTCTCAAGAGGAAACTTTATGATACACTCTTTACGTTTTTGAAAAATAAAAACAGGTATGATTTTCCATTGCCGAAATGTTGCGATTTTACCTCGTTTTCACTAGGTGATAACATTTGTGTAACTCGGTTTTTATCCTTATGCTCTATAGTAAAATAAAAAAATCTTTTGCAGAGTAAGGTAATTTTTAAGTTTCGGTTTTGAAAGATACATATATTGAATACATTTACATAAATGTGCATGAAATATGCAGGGTTTAAAATATTCACACTGTAAATACCTTAATTATAACAGTAAATTTGGTTGAACATCTAGGATAAAGACCAATCTTATCACCTACCAGAATTTAGAGGTGTGTCAAATTTCTGGTCACTGATTGGTCAGTTTATTTTGATGATCCTTTGTCGAAATTATGAATACTCCATTTATCGGGGTGACTTGTTGTTAGGAATAACAACTTACTGATTTAAAGTGAATTTATGTTTAATAACCATGACACAGAAATATAACGTAAAAAATATTGCTTTCATTTCAATAAAAACAACAATTCTGTTTTGACCCTGCCATATTGACCTTAGATTTGCTGACATAATATGATAATGCTGTGAGTTTAAAATTGTCATTATTCGCTGCTTAACCTATATGATACCTTGGAACAGGGTTCCCTTGAGTATATTGATATGTATTCAAATGTGTATAATAATTTGATATCAATGAATTTAAGCCTACATTACTCTGTAATTTAAAAAAAAGAGCAACTTCTTCCCCTATATGGTCCTGCAGTGTGTTTTGTTTTTTGTATCACTTCCAGTACAAAGTCCTTCAACTGTTTTATCTTGTGTATCTCTTCCCAAACAAGCTTCTTCAACGTGTTTTGTCTTGTGTACCCCTTCCCCTACAAGGTCCTACAGCAGTGGTTTTTTTCCTATGCTTTAGGAACATAACCTATAACGTCACAATTGGGAATTTTTCATGACATTGAGGAAAAAATACAGAAAAACATTCATTTTATAACGGTATTTGTAATACTGTTCACAATGCACCAAGGTCAACAGAAGCATTTAAAAATGCTTCATACACAATACTTGTCACATTTTTGCTACTTTCTTTTCACATTCAATTGGGAATTTTTTGGCATTGGGAATATGACCAAATAATCGCTATAAAAATAGCCAAAAAGATCACACTGTACAGCGTGTATTGTCTTGTTTCTATTCCGTTACTTGCTGTGCCACTATCACACTGTACAGCATGTATTGTCTTGTTTCTATTCCGTTACTTGCTGTGCCACTATCACACTGTACAGCATGTATTGTCTTGTTTATTTTCCGTCTCTTGCTGTGCCACTATCACACTGTACAGCATGTATTGTCTTGTTTATTTTCCGTCTCTTGCTGTGCCACTATCACACTGTACAGCATGTATTGTCTTGTTTATTTTCCTTCTCTTGCTGTGCCACTATCACACTGTACAGCATGTATTGTCTTGTTTATTTTCCTTCTCTTGCTGTGCCACTATCACACTGTACAGCATGTATTGTCTTGTTTATTTTCCTTCTCTTGCTGTGTCACTATCACACTGTACAGCGTGTACTGTCTTGTTTCTTTTCCGTCTCTTGCTATGTCACTATCACACTGTACAGCGTGTACTGTCTTGTTTCTTTTCCATCTCTTGCTATGTCACTGACAGTAGAGCACTTCGAGGTTTTTGACCTCTTGTTTAGAATTGTTTTGATACCTGATTGTCTGTATGTTTTTAAAAAAAATCTTGTTATCATGGTGGTTTTGTATCAGTTCGAAATGTTTGAATGTTTGAATGTTTATTGTTCAATTCCAGACCTATTACCAACGGCGAGAAGCTGCATGGGAACTCTGTGCATGATGTGAAGACCCAGATCTGGTGGTACAGTCTATGTCTCAGACAGCGTCGCAAATTTGATGAGGCAAACAGACTTGAAACTCTGTTTAACACACTCACAGTGGGTGAAGGTAAGTTAGTGTGGAGACCATACAATACTCTCATTTAAAGATAACATCACCCACTTTTTGTTACTTGTTCTCTCTGTTTAACACTCTCACCTTCATGGATGAAGTAATGTTAGTGAAAACATAGCTCAATCTTTGTTACCTGTTGACAGTTCTCTGTTGTATACTCCCACAGTGGGTGAAGTAGGTTAGTAAAGTCATCACCTAGTCTTTGTTACGTGTTCTCTGTGTGAAAAGAGGCTCTAGCAACCTATATCTATGGAATTTTAATGTAAAATATTAAATAGTCTATACTCCTGCACTTTAATTATTGGTATTTTATGAGTATTCCACATATGAACAAACATCTGTTATAAACTTCTTCTGTAATTTAGTATTTTTGATCAAAATATTGAATAAAAGGCTATCTTCCACTCAGATTTTCCGGCAATTTACAGTGTTTTCTCGTCAATGTATTTTTTTTTTATCACCAATCAATACTGCCTTTTCAAAACGTCGAATGTCGGAATTTGGAAGATTGTATTTTATAGATGATGCAATACAGAATAACCTGTGTGCCGCAGTGCAGTTCTTGTTGAAGTTAAAAGACACAGGAAACTCTGCCCAAAAGGAAGTTGTTGGTCATACAGAACAAAAGCTTCCTGTTTTCCCAAAGAGGGTAAGTACTTCATATGTTTTTGTGCAAAGTACTGTCCATTCAGGGGAGGTAATGTCAGCTTCCCTGTGATGTAGGAGAGTACTTTCGTCATATTTGTGCACAAGTATTATCCATTCAGGGGACGTAATGCCATATTTCCTGTGTATTAGGTTAGTACTTTAGTTTATGGTTCTCCCATCGGTTACTGAAAGCACTCTTTAACCATTGGTTACCATCGGTCACCGTCGTTAGCCATTGGTTCGCCAATATGTAGAACGTTGGTAACCTGTCTTCCCGCGACTCTACACATCAGGTAGTATCGATGGCCTCGTTGTTACCAAATGTTTCCATCGATGGCCATCGTTAACCTGAAGTTAATCAACATGGTTACCAATGGGAGAACCCTGAACGCACTATGTTTTGCGCTCAATTACTATCCATTCAGGGGAGGTAATGCCAACTTCCCTTTGTATTAGGAGAGTACGTTATGTCATTTTTTTGCAAAAATACTGTCCATGTAGGGGAGGGAGATATTGCAAACTTCCCTCTGCATTAGGGAAGTACTTTATATATGTTTTGCGCACAAGTACTATCCATTCAGGGGAGGTAATGCCAACTTTCCTATGTCTTTAATAGGAGAGTACTTTATGTCATATTTGCGCACAAGTACTATCCATTCAGGGGAGGTAATGCCAACTTCCCCGTACATTAGGAGAGTTCTTTGTCATATTTGTGCAAAAGTACTATCCATTCAGGGGAAAGAGGTATTGCCAACTTTTTTGTGTTTTAGGAGAGTTATATCATATTTGTGCACAAGAGTACTACCCATGCATTCAGTGGCAGTAATTCTAAGTTTCCTATGTATGAGGAGATTTAAACTTTGTGCCAGTTGTTTATCTGTTTTACAAGTTTGGGATTCACAACAAAAAAGAAAATGTGTGGCAATGTTTCTCATGTTATGGGGTAATATGATTTTATGGAGAATATCAAATTAATTATGTCAGATGGCTAGAAAAATGTGCAGGTGGACTGGGGTTCGAACCCAGGACTTCCATACTACCATTACATTGCTCTGCCTACTGAGCTAAACATGTGCATATAAGCATTTACTTATTCTCACTGTATTGCACTGGGCATTTTAGCGAGCAGACCTTAGTTTAAAATGTTATCGAAAGGACTGGTCATGTGTGATATTTTCTTAAGTATTTTGAAAATTAGATCCTGGCTGGAATAGAATGCACAATCCTAGTATTACTAAATCGAGGTGGTAACCATTAGACCTTGGCTACACCTATTACCATTTCCTACGTTAAGTTTGATCGTTTTAAAACCCAAATTCGCCATGAACTGATGAACATGAAATTAAAAAAAGACACTTAAGTAAACCTGTAAGATATCTATACGTTGACGTACTTCCTGTACAAAATTGGAATTTGTTAAGGTGACGGTCTCAAGAGTTTCCTGCCATGGTCGCCAAATGTCGCAGGGCTAGGAAAAATGTGCAGCAGGGTCAGAGTTTGAACCCGGGACCTTCATACTGTTGCTCTGCCGACTATTGTTGATTCAGTTGATTTATTCATAAACATTGTACATTTTTCTGTCAGCATATCTTTAAAAAGAGAAATAATTTATAATTTCTGCTGTTGTGATCTGTCTACAGCTAAGATATATATGTAGAGAAAATTTTGTACAAACCACTTAACAGCGGATTTGAACCCGCACCTAGGACACCAACCTCGACACAGCGCCTCGCACAATAGCCGACGCCTTAGACCACTAGGCCACCTAGCCAACCTAAAAAGATTGGTTTCGGTGGACGGGTCATACTAAGGTCGTACTAATGAACGTGTCGGATATCTTTGGGCCTTTCCGTCAAATAACGACAACCATAGCGTATAATTTATATGATAGAGCATTCACTTTACATGATTATAACCTCAGGTATATATACAACATTTTACCATAGAAAGACGCCAGATCAAAACTGATACACTGAATGATATATATTATATCTTGAACTGTTGAAACTGTGTTTCAGGACTACATCGCCTTGTTGCCTGATGGCCCCCTATGTTATGGGGACACACAGATGGTGCAGCCCAACAGGTTCCACTACATGCATTACTCAAGGTACATGTTGTTTCAATGGAAATTGGGTTTTTATAACATTCTATAATTAAAACTAATAATTAATTAATTAAAAATTAGGATGTTTTGTTATGAAACTTATCAATGTTTCACAGGTGACATATTTTGACAAGGGTCAGGGTTCCCACGAGTCAGATAATTTAAACATTTTAAGGTTCAGGGATTTTTGGAAATATTCATTGTTATCTTTGTGACAAGGGTCAGGGTTCCCACTTGCCAGAGAATTTAAACAGTTTAAGTTCAGGGAAATTTGGAAGTGTACATTAAAATGTACAATGCATGAGGTAGGTGCCTCTGACATTGAGATCAAGTGTTATGGCTAAATGATCTGGACACTTAGTAGATCCATAGGATGTATTTTTGTCAAAGTGCTTGCTTGGTTAAGTTTTGAAACACTTAATGATCATGACGTTTAAGAGATCAAGTTCAGATGAACAAAATGCATTACATATTCAAAAGATATTTCGGGATTGTGGCACCGCAATGCCAAAAAGGGCTGGGGAAGACCCTGATCTTAGTGTCCCATTTCATGATGCACTTTAGTTATGTTTTTTAGAGACGGTAAATAATTGTCGTAAAAGTATAAAAATTATGTCATTTCCTTTATATAAAGTCACCGTTGATAATTTCAATAAATAAGAAAATTGTAATTCCTACAGCTAAAAATGCTTCATAATGAAGGAATACCGTCCATTATTGTCACTTACTCTAGAAAGCTAACACTATTTCTTTTGTGGTAGGTCACTGTTTGAAGGAGAGCCTCTTGAAATTGTGAACAATGTCAGCAATGTAAGTATATATCCTCCATTATTTTTCTATATATTTTATGAATGTATATTTAAAGTAATATCATTTCTACTATAATCAGCAATTTCTGGTGTAATTTTACAGTAAGTTGTTATGCATTCATTGTGCAATTGCATTAAGTTTTGACATAAAACATAGAAATGAAGCATATAGGCCAAACTTTGGTGATAGTTGCATCTTGCGTCAATTGTTTATAAATGAGATAAAAATCATTAAAAAACCTTATTGGAATCGTTCAGCCTTAGTGATACAGTCTCTCTAGTATTGATTAATTTTTCCTTACAAAACATTTTTTTATACCCTCGATTTCAGTGGTGAAGTGGGTGTATAGGAATCATGTTGTCCGTAATGTCGCGTCCCATCACGTAACATATTTTTGTCGCGACGCGTCCCGTAAAACATTTGCATTACTTGAAATTCTTCAAACACTTTTGAATGGGTTGTTCCCAAACTTCATATAAACATAACAACTGATGACCTTATGTCCCTCTACATCATCCATTGTTGATTGCTTAATATACCTTCATCTGATTTAAAATTTAAACGGGGGTATTCAGCACCTTTAGTGGTAGTTCTAGTTTAATTTGAGATTTTATGTTACAGGTGTGTGATATGGTGCCCGGTGCTGGCCTATCGGGTAATGGCTTCTTCAGTGTGCAAGGTTACCTTGGAGATATCCATGAGAAGACAACTACCGAGTCCCTGTTTGGAGGACTTGTACAGGGCAGAGTTGCTTCCCTTGATATTAAACTTGATCTACCTGACTTGCCAGATGAACTTGATTGCAGGTAAGAATGGAATGATGTTGCGGTTAAATACATTGTGACAGTTCTGTAATTCGATCCAAAAATGATTTTTACCAAACATTCTGTGACCTCCATTCGTAATAGAGATTTTGTGACGGGGTTCAAGGTCACTCCACATTTGCTGAGATTTTATAATAAGTTAATCGATGTTCGAACATATTACTTTATAAATCAATTTGTACTCTACTTTATCATCTGAGCGTTTGACAATGTAACTGTTTTATCCTTTCACTATTAATAAGAAAGCATTTGAAAACATGTTATAAAATATGAATAGAAAGCACTGTTGCTTAAGATATATTTTGTTAATAATACCACCACCAAATCCTAATTTAAAACACAGGATAATGTAGAATATAAAAAAAGAAAAAGGGAAATTTTACTTGAGTAAAACAATCTGTATTACATAGATTAATTTTCATCTTTAGGCTCAAATGAATGTATATTGCTTATACTTCTTGATTGTTGGAATGTTTTAAGCTTTTAAATATATATAAATAAGCTTTCAGTCAAAATTAAAAATGTGTGATACTATAGCTTTTAAATCATTATGGTACACATCGAAAATTGTTTCGTTTTTTATTCACATGTTCTCACTATCTTCATATTTTCATGTAATTGTGTAGGCTATAAACATGTTTTGTATGTTTAATTGCTGAATAAACATGTTTTGTATGTTTAATTGCTGAATAAATATATTTGTATTTACAGGATGTTAGAAACGCGGATTCCGAAGTCTTTCTCCTCCCAAAGCATGGTACGTATACAGGGTTCAAATAATGCATTTATATCTTACATCTGTGACTGTGTATTATTGACTTTAATAATCAAGTTGGATAACATAAGCTCAATTTTTTTATCCAACAAGTTTATCAAAATTCAAAATTACACAGTCACGAATGTAAGATTCTGTTTATCACATAACACCCTACACAATGTGGAAGTTGCGTAGCAAATCCAGGCTTATAGTTTGGTGATTTCTATCTGTCTGTCTGCCTAAAGTTTTTGGTTAAAGTTTTTGTTTCTTTCTCATTAGTGGCGTCCTGTTAGTTTTCCTTCATAACTTGCATTTTTATGGTCCCCGAAATATTCGGCAGAGCATATAGTCCCCGCTATCTCAGGACCTATATAGCTTTATGCTATTTGCCTGACCTATCTCAGGACCTATATATCTGTGTGCTCAGGACCTATATATATTTATGCCATTTGCCTGACCTATCTCAGGACTTATATAGCTTTATGCTATTTGCCTGACCTATCTCAGGACTTATATAGCTTTATGCTATTTGCCTGACCTATCTCAGGACCTATATAGCTTTATGCTATTTGCCTGACCTATCTCAGGACTTATATAGCTTTATGCTACTTGCCTGACCTATCTCAGGACTTTTATAGCTTTATGCTACTTGCCTGACCTATCTCAGGACCTATATATATTTATGCTATTTGCCTGACCTATCTCAGGACTTATATAGCTTTATGCTATTTGCCTGACCTATCTCAGGACTTATATAGCTTTATGCTACTTGCCTGACCTATCTCAGGACTTATATAGCTTTATGCTATTTGCCTGACCTATCTCATGACTTATATAGCTTTATGCTATTTGCCTGACCTATCTCAGGACTTATATAGCTTTATGCTATTTGCCTGACCTATCTCAGGACTTATATAGCTTTATGCTATTTGCCTGACCTATCTCAGGACTTATATAGCTTTATGCTACTTGCCTGACCTATCTCAGGACCTATATATCTGTGTGCTCAGGACCTATATATATTTATGCTATTTGCCTGACCTATCTCAGGACTTATATAGCTTTATGCTATTTGCCTGACCTATCTCAGGACTTATATAGCTTTATGCTACTTGCCTGACCTATCTCAGGACCTATATATCTGTGTGCTCAGGACCTATATATATTTATGCTATTTGCTTGGCCTATCTTAGGACCTACTATATATTTTACTGCCATTTGCCTGACCTATCTCATGACCTATATATCTTTGTGTGCTACTTTCCTGACCTATCTCATGACCTATATATAGCTATGCTTCTTGTCTGACCTATCTCATGACCTGTCTCAGAACCTATATATATTAATGCTACTTGCCTGACCTTTCTCAGGACCTATATATATTTATGCTACTTGCCTGACCTATCTCAGGACCTATATAGCTTTATGCTATTTGCCTGACCTATCTCATGACCTATATATATTTATGCTACTTGCCTGACCTATCTCAGGTCCTATATATATTTATGCTACTTGCCTGACCTATTGCATGACCTATATATATGTGTGCTACTTGCCTGACCTATCTCAGGCCCTATATATAGTTATGCTACTTGCCTGACCTATCTCAGGACCTATATATGTTTAAGCTACTTGCCTGACCTATCTCAGGCCTTATATATAGTTATTCTACTTGCCTGACCTATTTCATGACCTCTATATATTTTTATTGCACCTCACACAAAATTCTAGGCATCTCATTGGTTGAGTGCTGTCAAATGGTGACACCCTATTTTTCTATACCGGTAGTTGGTCAGTAGATTTCATAGAGGGTCACTGAAACAATATGGACTACAATTCCGATTCAAAGTTTAAATCATTTGCAAATAGATCTTTAAGGCGTTCGTAGCAAACATAATAAGTAAATAATGTTTTTAAACTGTACCGATCATGACATCAACGTCATAATGTCAAATGACATTGACGCTCCATTAAAATGAGTTAAATATCGGTGTTTGCTTTAAAAAAAAAGGTGCTCAGTGCTATAAACCAGTTATTGTGTTTGTTACTGACCCCCAACAGAAATATGTGGTGTCAGTCAGATATATAAATCTTACTGACCCCACATATTTCTGTAGGGAGTCAGTAACAAACCCAATAACTAATAATGCTACTCGCATGACCTATCTTAGGACCTGAATGATGAAGGGTTCAAGTCACAGGAGGAGAGTGTCACTAGCACCACGCCGGACATCGACAATGTCGGAGATGCGTCCTTTGACTCGGCCTTTCACACTGACTACGATACCAGTATTTACGATACTTGTCTCACGGAGCACATATCTCAACACTACACATGGGAAACTATAGGACTGTAAGTATAAAGTGTACTTACTCACTGAGCACATATCTCAACACTACACATGGGAAACTATAGGACTGTAAGTATACAGTGTACTGATTCACTGAGCACATATCTCAACACTACACATGGGAAACTATAGGACTGTAAGTACACAGTGTACTGATTCACTGAGCACATATCTCAACACTACACATGGGGAAACTATAGGACTGTAAGTATACAGTGTACTGTCTCACTGAGCACATATCTCAAAACTACACATGGGAAACTATAGGACTGTAAGTATACAGCGTACTGTCTCACTGAGCACATATCTCAACACTACACATGGGAAACTATAGGACTGTAAGTACACAGTGTACTGATTCACTGAGCACATATCTCAACACTACACATGGGGAAACTATAGGACTGTAAGTATACAGTGTACTGTCTCACTGAGCACATATCTCAACACTACACATGGGAAACTGTAGGACTGTAAGTATACAGTGTACTGTCTCACAGAGCACATATCTCAACACTACACATGGGAAACTATAGGACTGTAAGTATACAGTGTACTTACTCACTGAGCACATATCTCAACACTACACATGGGAAACTATAGGACTGTAAGTATACAGCGTACTGTCTTACTGACCACATATCTCAACACTACACATGGGGAAACTATAGGACTGTAAGTATACAGTGTACTGATTCACTGAGCACATATCTCAACACTACACATGGGAAACTATAGGACTGTAAGTATACAGTGTACTGTCTCACTGAGCACATATCTCAACACTACACATGGGAAACTATAGGACTGTAAGTATACAGTGTACTGATTCACTGAGCACATATCTCAACACTACACATGGGAAACTATAGGACTGTAAGTATACAGTGAACTGTCTCACTGAGCACATATCTCAACACTACACATGGGAAACTGTAGGACTAAGTATACAGTGTACTGATTCACTGAGCACATATCTCAACACTACACATGGGAAACTATAGGACTGTAAGTATACAATGTACTGACTCACTGAGCACATATCTCAACACTACACATGGGAAACTATAGGACTAAGTATACAGTGTACTGATTCACTGAGCACATATCTCAACACTACACATGGGAAACTATAGGACTAAGTATACAATGTACTGACTCACTGAGCACATATCTCAACACTACACATGGGAAACTGTAGGACTAAGTATACAGTGTACTGTCTCACTGAGCACATATCTCAACACTACACATGGGAAACTGTAGGACTGTAAGTATACAATGTACTGACTCACTGAGCACATATCTCAACACTACACATGGGAAACTGTAGGACTAAGTATACAGTGTACTGATTCACTGAGCACATATCTCAACACTACACATGGGAAACTGTAGTACTGTAAGTATACAGTGTACTGTCTCACTGAGCACATATCTCAACACTACACATGGGAAACTGTAGGACTGTAAGTATACAGTGTACTTACTCACTGAGCACATATCTCAACACTACACATGGGAAACTATAGGACTGTAAGTATACAGTGTACTGTCTCACTGAGCACATATCTCAACACTACACATGGGAAACTGTAGAACTGTAAGTATACAATGTACTGACTCACTGAGCACATATCTCAACACTACACATGGGAAACTGTAGGACTGTAAGTATACAATGAACTGTCTCACTGAGCACATATCTCAACACTACACATGGGAAACTGTAGGACTGTAAGTATACAATGTACTGACTCACTGAGCACATATCTCAACACTACACATGGGAAACTATAGGACTGTAAGTATACAATGTACTGTCTCACTGAGCACATATCTCAACACTACACATGGGAAACTATTGGACTGTAAGTATACAATGTACTGTCTCACTGAGCACATATCTCAACACCAGGGCTTCTAAAATTTTAAAATGCAAATCAGTCCAGGTTTTTATCTGCCAAAAGAATCGCACTTATTTTGAAAAAATCACTAAAATCGCCGTACCCCACCCACCTTTCAGCTGAACCATGCATTTTTTCCGTTCAGTCATTGATATAGAGAACTATTTAAAATGTATGTTTGTATTATATTTGTATTATTTATAACTTACTTTATCACAATTTGTACATTTTAATGACTGACATCATGTCTTCGCTTTACTGAATGAATAATTTTCACTCAATATTAAAATTGTTGATCATTTGAGGAATTGAACCGGAAGTGTCTAATAAACCGGGTAGGTATAAAACGCGGACTAACACGCGCGGACTAGCGGATTATATACGATTTTACATAAATTTGAGTAATATCGTTTTTCATCAATTAGCTTAATTAATACCAAATGTTACGACTAACGCAAACAATTTCGGTCCGACTTAAAAAAAAATAATACGGTGTCAGGTTTGATCACTTACCTTAATATTATACTTAAAGGGGTTGTTGCACTATTCTGGAACTAGCTTCATTTAAAAGGGTTTTAAAAACCATGGGAAAAGTTGAAAAAATTATCAAAATATCTTAAAAAATATAGGAGATATGTCCTTTTGAAAATGTGCAAAAAGACTTCAATGGAGGCAGCCATCTTTGAATGATGACGTCATCGCTCCATTTTCCATTTATGGAAAATATTTAATAAATAGTGTTTAAAGCAAATAAATGTATTAAATTATAAATACAAAGTAAAATATTGATACTGTATATGCTCTTTTTACTATTTACATGTATTTACAGTGATAGTCTTTGTTTTAAATGACATGTATCAATATACAATAAATGGTAAAAAGGCGCGATGATGTCATCAATCCAAGATGGCTGCCTCCGTTTGAGAATTTTTGCAATTTTTTAAAGGATCATATCTCCTGTATTTGTTAAGATATTTTGATAATTCTTTCAGCTTTTTCCATGGTTTGTCAAGCCCTTTTAAATGAAGCTAGTTCCAGAATAGTGCAACAACCCCTTGTTATTGTAAAAAAAAATCAAACAATTAACACATTTCGATATTTTAATGACGCAAACAAATTCCAGTTCCAGCTTTGGCCACTTAAAAAAAAAAAACGACACAAGCAAACAGGCTAACACTTTACGACTAACAGTATATCAAAGAAATCACAGACGGTAACACTCGCTTCGGTGAACCGACAGAACGTGTGATATACTTTCACTGATCACACATCAAAGGCGTGCTACATGGCTGTAGACTCTTCCGGAAAACTCCCTACTATCGGTAATGGTTTAGTCCAAATCGACCAAATTGACCTACTTTGGAACAGCGAGTGACAAACAATCGTGTTATGGATCAAAGAATATTGCCGCAAGGCATATTTTAGGTGTGAAGGGCAATTGTAGATTTTTTAAAGACCGATAGATACAATATCTGGGACCGATTTAAACAGAGATTTTGAAAAGAAAAACGGTCTGGAGACACAGATTTCGGTCTGGGAACCGATAAACTGGCGATTTTAGAAGCCCTGCTCAACACTACACATGGGAAACTATAGGACTAAGTATACAATGTACTGACTCACTGAGCACATATCTCAACACTACACATGGGAAACTATAGGACTGTAAGTATACAGTGTACTGATTCACTGAGCACATATCTCAACACTACACATGGGAAACTATAGGACTGTAAGTATACAATATACTGACTCACTGAGCGCATATCTCAAAACTACACATGGGAAACTATAGGACTAAGTATACAGTGTACTGTCTCACTGAGCACATATCTCAACTACACATGGGAAACTGTAGGACTGTAAGTATACAATGTACTGACTCACTGAGCACATATCTCAACACTACACATGGGAAACTATAGGACTGTAAGTATACAGTGTACTTACTCACTGAGCACATATCTCAACACTACACATGGTAAACTATAGGACTGAAAGTATACAATGTACTGACTCACTGAGCACATATCTCAACACTACACATGGGGAAACTATAGGACTGTAAGTATACAATGTACTGACTCACTGAGCACATATCTCATCACTACACATGAGAAACTATAGGACTGTAAGTATACAGTGTACTGATTCACTGAGCACATATCTCAACACTACACATGGGAAACTATAGGACTGTAAGTATACAATGTACTGACTCACTGAGCACATATCTCAACACTACACATGGGAAACTATAGGACTGTAAGTATACAGTGTACTGTCTCACTGAGCACATATCTCAACACTACACATGGGAAACTGTAGGACTGTAAGTATACAATGTACTGACTCACTGAGCACATATCTCAACACTACACATGGGAAACTATAGGACTGTAAGTATACAGTGTACTGAATCACTGAGCACATATCTCAACACTACACATGGGAAACTGTAGGACTGTAAGTATACAGTGTACTGACTCACTGAGCACATATCTCAACACTAAACATGGGAAACTATAGGACTGTAAGTATACAGTGTACTGACTCACTGAGCACATATCTCAACACTACACATGGGAAACTATAGGACTGTAAGTATACAGTGTACTGACTCACTGAGCACATATCTCAACACTACACATGGGAAACTATAGGACTGTAAGTATACAGTGTACTGACTCACTGAGCACATATCTCAACACTACACATGGGAAACTGTAGGACTGTAAGTATACAGTGTACTGTCTCACTGAGCACATATCTCAACACTACACATGGGAAACTATAGGACTGTAAGTATACAGTGTACTTACTCACTGAGCACATATCTCAACACTACACATGGGAAACTATAGGACTGTAAGTATACAGTGTACTGTCTCACTGAGCACATATCTCAACACTACACATGGGAAACTGTAGGACTGTAAGTATACAATGTACTGACTCACTGAGCACATATCTCAACACTACACATGGGAAACTATAGGACTATAAGTATACAGTGTACTGACTCACTGAGCACATATCTCAACACTACACATGGGAAACTATAGGACTGTAAGTATACAGTGTACTGTCTCACTGAGCACATATCTCAACACTACACATGGGAAACTATAGGACTGTAAGTATACAGTGTACTTACTCACTGAGCACATATCTCAACACTACACATGGGAAACTGTAGGACTGTAAGTATACAGTGTACTGTCTCACTGAGCACATATCTCAACACTACACATGGGAAACTATAGGACTGTAAGTATACAGCGTACTGTCTCACTGAGCACATATCTCAACACTACACATGGGAAACTATAGGACTGTAAGTATACAGCGTACTGTCTCACTGAGCACATATCTCAACACTACACATGGGAAACTATAGGACTGTAAGTATACAGCGTACTTACTCACTGAGCACATATCTCAACACTACACATGGGAAACTGTAGGACTGTAAGTATACAGTGTACTGACTCACTGAGCACATATCTCAACACTACACATGGGAAACTATAGGACTGTAAGTATACAGCGTACTGACTCACTGAGCACATATCTCAACACTACACATGGGAAACTATAGGACTGTAAGTATACAGCGTACTTACTCACTGAGCACATATCTCAACACTACACATGGGAAACTGTAGGACTGTAAGTATACAGTGTACTTACTCACTGAGCACATATCTCAACACTACACATGGGAAACTATAGGACTGTAAGTATACAGTGTACTGACTCACTGAGCACATATCTCAACACTACACATGGGAAACTATAGGACTGTAAGTATACAGTGTACTTACTCACTGAGCACATATCTCAACACTACACATGGGAAACTATAGGACTGTAAGTATACAGCGTACTTACTCACTGAGCACATATCTCAACACTACACATGGGAAACTGTAGGACTGTAAGTATACAGCGTACTTACTCACTGAGCACATATCTCAACACTACACATGGGAAACTATAGGACTGTAAGTATACAGTGTACTGACTCACTGAGCACATCTTCTCAACACTACACATGGGAAACTATAGGACTGTAAGTATACAGTGTACTGACTCACTGAGCACATATCTCAACACTACACATTGGAAACTGTAGGACTGTAAGTATACAGTGTACTTACTCACTGAGCACATATCTCAACACTACACATGGGAAACTATAGGACTGTAAGTACACAGTGTACTGTCTCACTGAGCACATATCTCAACACTACACATGGGAAACTATAGGACTGTAAGTATACAGTGTACTGATTCACTGAGCACATATCTCAACACTACACATGGGAAACTATAGGACTGTAAGTATACAGTGTACTTACTCACTGAGCACATATCTCAACACTACACATGGGAAACTATAGGACTGTAAGTATACAGCGTACTGTCTCGCTGAGCACATATCTCAACACTACACATGGGAAACTATAGGACTGTAAGTACACAGCGTACTGTCTCACTGAGCACATATCTCAACACTACACATGGGAAACTATAGGACTGTAAGTATACAGTGTACTGTCTCACTGAGCACATATCTCAACACTACACATGGGAAACTATAGGACTAAGTATACAGTGTACTGATTCACTGAGCGCATATCTCAACACTACACATGGGAAACTATAGGACTGTAAGTATACAGTGTACTGCTGTCTCACTGAGCACATATCTCAACACTACACATGGGAAACTATAGGACTGTAAGTACACAGTGTACTGTCTCACTGAGCACATATCTCAACACTACACATGGGAAACTATAGGACTGTAAGTACACAGTGTACTGCTGTCTCACTGAGCACATATCTCAACACTACACATGGGGAAACTATAGGACTAAGTATACAGCGTACTGTCTCACAGAGCACATATCTCAACACTACACATGGGAAACTATAGGACTGTTCTGTCACTGAGCAACACTACACATGGGGAACTATAGGACTGTAAATATAGATATAAAAATCGAACAGGAAAAGCAGCATTCAAAGACGACAGTCAACCACAAACACACACAGAAACAAAGAACAAATTTAAAGATGAATAAAAGTCCAAATAAGACATTTCAAACACAAAAGGGTTGACAATAGGGCTATCACCTTGGAACGGTTAGTGGCAAAAAAGGATGCTGGGTTTTTTATGCAGTGTATAAACCTGTATTAAGAGACCACTTGTAATTTAAAACAATAACCTTGGAAATGAAACAGTTTGTTAAGCAGTTTGTTAGACATCTATTTGTTCAATTCATCTATATAATATATTACTTTTTAGAAATAATTGTTTTTTAAACATGGTAACTCGTGAACTGCATGATGTTCAATTAATATAACAGTCTATTTATGCCCCGTGGACATTTGTCACTTACCGGTGACATTTCTTGTTACATATCAATATGCATTAAAATTATTATCTGCAGAGGACCTGGAGCCAGAATGAAGCCATTTCTCACAGAAGCTGGTTCCGAGGCATTTGATCACTGGAACCAGGCCATGCTGACATCCCTGAAAACAGCATTTCCCGCAATTCATGTTGCCCAGAGGGTAGAAGTCAGTCTGAGGTCACTAGTGAAGGACATCCTTGGCCTGATGATAGCCGTTCCTTCTATGAACTTTATGTTGGATCTGGTAATTGTACAGTAAACACCTGTCTTAAACACCACATTTCTGTTGTTTCACATATCTACAAAATCCAATAGATATTTACTGTAATTTGATACATTAAGTGTGTAATGGAAATCATATATTTCTAGGTCTAACAGAAAATGTTGTCAGAAAATGTATCCCTTTGTGATAAACATATTTCTTGTAAATAAAAAATTAGACAATGTGATATTTAAAATGACATAAGCACCTTATTTAAAATGACATAAGCACCATATTTAAAATGACATATGCACCATATTTAAAATGATAAAAGCACCAACATTCCCTTTATTCAAGGGATATTCCATTAAAACATACACGAGTCCCTAGGAAGGCTATTTTAAAATTGAACACCCACCCATAGATTAAAGAACCAAATTTCAGAAAATAGATTAAATTGCCTTCCTGGGGTCCCGGGTATGTTTTAATGGAATAGCCATAAAGGGAACCTTTTGAAGTGATATCTGTATTGTTTGTTGACTTGAACAGTCTTCTAAGTTTAGTATGATTATCATAGATTGTTTTCATAAGTTTTTTTTAGCCTAAATTCAAAGTTTTTTTTAGCCAAAATTCAAACGAACCCATAATTGACTAATGAAAATGTTCTTTTCATTTCCCGCCTACAGACAGATCAGTGTTTCACGATGAGAGATGGTGTGTATGTATCTGGAATGTCGTCAGAAGCCCTCCAGAACTTTATGGAGGATTTCCTCACCCTGGGGATGTATTACTACAGATTAGACCTCTTCTCCACTGCCTCCGTCCTCAACTCATTCTACCATGCTGGCCTCACATATCACGCATTTACAGGTAGCTACACGTGTTTTACCCACAGTTCATGTTGTCCACAGGGTAAAGGTCTGCTAGAGATAATTAGTGATGGACATCCTTGGTGTGGTGATGGCTGTACATTCTATGAGCTGTCCGTCATACTAATCACTTGACGTACTTCATACTTAAATTGTTTTTACAGGAATTGATCTAGTATACAAATTAGATTGGGGCTAGTAGTGTCATCGTTGTCAGCAGGAATGTCGCACTGTTTATTGACTTTCTATGCTTCTGAAGGGCGGCATATAATAGTCGCACCGTCCGTCTGTCAGTCTCCGTCAGTCCGTCCGTCCGTACAGTCTGTGTCCGGTCAATAACTCCGACATTCCTGGACAGATTTTCAAATAACTTGGCACAAGTGCTCACCACTACAAGACGATGTATCGCAAAATCCAGGCCTGTGGCTACAAGGTCAAGGTCACACTTAGAGGTCAAAGGTCAATAAGAAGTGCTTTTGTGTCCGGTTAATAACTCTGACATTCCTGGACGGATTTTCAAATAACTTCGCACAAATGCTCACCAAAACAAGACAACATGTTGCAGGTAAAATCCAGGTCCGTGGCTCAAAGGTCACACTTAGAGGTCAAAGGTTAAAACCACTTCGGGGGCATTTGTCACAGTGACATTTCTTGTTTTCTATGTATTACTTTGAAACATGATTGGTTTATTTGTGATTATTGAAGCATTGTCTGTAAGTTATTGTTCTTATTTGACCTTTTTTATACTCTGGAACTGCTTTTCTAGACATCCCTGTTGTGCATTCCTTTCAATCTTGTATAAACTGGCATTATGGCCACGGTAGCTCAGTGGATAAGGCCTTGGCTTTAGAGCTACATACCTCTGCCCCATGTGGGTTCACTCCCTGGCAGAGACATGTCTGAGGGAACTCCTTCCTTCATCTCATCTCCCTCTGAGGTAGTGGTCCCCATATAACCTATTATGATTTGTTAATCGGACTTTTAACCTGATTTCAATTCATTTCATGTTGCCATTTCTAGTGCTATGAGTATTTGTGCTACTGCCAAGTTGCCATCTCTAATGCCATCAGTATTTGTGCTACTGACACATTGCCATCTCTATTGCCATGAATATGTGTGCTACTGGCAAGTTGCTATCTAATGCCACGAATATTTATGCTACTGGCAAGTTTCTATCTAATGCCACAAAATTTGTACTACTGACAAATTGCCATCTCTAATGCCACGAATATTTGTGCTACTGGCAAGTTGTTATCTATTCCATGTATATTTGTGCTACTGGCAAGTTGCTATCTATTGCCACGAATATTAGTGCTACTGGCAAGTTGCTATCTAATGTCACGAATATTTGTGCCACTTTTACAGGGGCTGTGCAGACAGTACTGCAATATTACAGAGCAGCAGTGTTGTCCATACCCCACAACAAAACACTGCTGCAACTGCGAGTCATGTGCCATAACTTACTCGAGGAAATAAGGTATGTCATTAAAGGATTGTAAACAGTTGCATCTCTTGTCTCAAAAATCTGAGTCATCCAGGTTTATAGGTATATATCTTATCTTTTGTCACCCATGGTTTGAGATAACTTGGTATGTACATGTATCATCTTATAATAATCTTTGACATCCACGGTTTGAGGTATAGAGGTATATATCATCTTATCACAATAATCTGCTTCATCCAAGGTTTGAGATAACTAAGTATGTAACGTCTTATCACAATAATCTGAGTCATCCAAGGTTTTGAGATAACTAAATATGTATCTTCTTATCCCAATAATCTGAGTCATCCAAGGTTTTGAGATAACTAAATATGTATCTTCTTATCCCAATAATCTGAGTCATCCAAAGTGTGAGATAACTAAGTATGTAACTTCTTATCTCAATAATCTGAGGCATCCAAGGTTTTGAGATAACTAAATATGTATCTTATCTCAATAATCTGAGTCATCCAAGGTTCGAGATAACTAAGTATGTATCTTCTTATCTCAATAATCTGAGTCATCCAAGGTTTGAGTTAACTAAGTATGTAACTTCTTATCTCAATAATCTGAGGCATCCAAGGTTTTGAGATAACTAAATATGTATCTTCTTATCGCAATAATCTGAGTCATCCAAGGTTTGAGTTAACTAAGTAGGTATCTTCTTATCTCAGTAATCCAAGTCATCCAAGGTTTGAGATAACTAAGTAAGTATTTTATCATCTCAATAATTTGAGATATTCAATGTTTGAGATAACTTGGTGTGTCTCTTTTTATCTCAATAATCAGAATCTTCCAAGCTTTGAGATCACTATGTATACATATTCTTATTTCAATCTTAGGTTACCCAAGGTTTGAAATAACTAGTTATGTATCCTCTTTATTATCGCAGTAATATTGAGGTACCCAAAATTAGAGTTAACCAGTTACATGTCTTTTTTAAAATCTTAATAATCATAGTCATCGACATCCAAGCTTTGAAATGACTAGGCTCAGAGGTGAGCAGTTGGGATCAATCTTTGTCTGTCATCATAATCATTACCGTTTGCTTTAAACAACTCAAAAATCATTTGGTCAATTTTGAATAGAATATTCTATTAAGTGAAAGAAATCATTTTTTTCCATGTATTTACATGTTTCAGGTTTCTGTCGTGCCTTTGTAAATGTAACAACCCAGTCACAGAGGAGACCAATGAGAATTTTCCAGTTGTAAGGATTCTTTCCACATCTTATTCCTTAGTCTCACATCTGGCAACATTTAAATACCATTGTCTAGAGATAAACTCATATATTTATTATATGACATTATTGAATGTCTCAAATTATTGAGATGATATATCTCCTTGAAGTAAATACGTTCTTTAAAAGAAAACACACACAAAAAGCTTAATATTTTGAATTTACTGTTTTAGAATGAAATGCTCAGTGACATAGCTGCCTCGAAGCAAAACAGCACGGCTTGCACATTTCTCAAACAAAAACTAATCTGTTAAAATAAAAGTTCATATTAAACGATGTTTATGGAAGTGATATATTCAGAAGGTTAAATTTGATCTTTTCAATGTTACCAAAAATGAAGAGGTCTTATATTTTTCCTAACAACACTTTTAAAACTTTTATTTGAGCCATAACCCCACCCAACTAGTATGATAAGGTCTCGCCACTCAATGTTGTGCTTGCAAATTCATGTTATTCTAGCTATGCTAATATTTGTATGAAGTAACATATCTCATGTACATGTGTTCAGGGTGTAGTATGAAATAACGTATCTCTTATTCTTGTCTTCAGGGTGTAGTATGAAATAACGTATCTCTTATTCTTGTCTTCAGGGTGTAGTATGAAACAATGTATCTCCTGTTCTTGTCTTCAGGGTGTAGTATGAAACAATGTATCTTCTATTCTTGTCTTCAGGGTGTAGTATGAAATAATGTATCTTCTATTTTTGTCTTCAGGGTGGAGTATGAAATAATGTATCTCCTGTTCTTGTCTTCAGGGTGTAGTATGAAACAACGTATCTTCTATTTTTGTCTTCAGGGTGTAGTATGAAATAATGTATCTCCTGTTCTTGTCTTCAGGGTGTAGTATGAAACAATGTATCTCCTGTTCTTGTCTTCAGGGTGTAGTATGAAACAACGTATCTTCTATTCTTGTCTTCAGGGTGTAGTATGAAACAACGTATCTTCTATTTCTGTCTTCAGGGTGTAGTATGAAATAATGTATCTTCTATTTTTGTCTTCAGGGTGTAGTATGAAATAATGTATCTCCAGTTCTTGTCTTCAGGGTGTAGTATGAAACAATGTATCTTCTATTCTTGTCTTCAGGGTGTAGTATGAAATAATGTATCTCCTGTTCTTGTCTTCAGGGTGTAGTATGAAACAATGTATCTTCTATTCTTGTCTTCAGGGTGTAGTATGAAATAATGTATCTTCTATTTTTGTCTTCAGGGTGTAGTATGTAATATTTTATCTCCAGTTCTTGTCTTCGGGGTGTAGTATGAAACAACGTATCTTCTATTCTTGTCTTCAGGGTGTAGTATGAAATAATGTATCTCCTGTTCTTGTCTTCAGGGTGTAGTATGTAACAATGTATCTTCTATTCTTGTCTTCAGGGTGTAGTATGAAATAATGTATCTTCTATTTTTGTCTTCAGGGTGTAGTATGAAATAATGTATCTCCAGTTCTTGTCTTCGGGGTGTAGTATGAAACAACGTATCTTCTATTCTTGTCTTCAGGGTGTAGTATGAAATAATGTATCTTCTATTTTTGTCTTCAGGGTGTAGTATGAAACAACGTATCTTCTATTCTTGTCTTCAGGGTGTAGTATGAAATAATGTATCTCCAGTTCTTGTCTTCAGGGTGTAGTATGAAATAATGTATCTCCTGTTCTTGTCTTCAGGGTGTAGTATGAAACATTGTATCTTCTATTCTTGTCTTCAGGGTGTAGTATGAAATAATGTATCTTCTATTTTTGTCTTCAGGGTGGAGTATGAAATAATGTATCTCCTGTTCTTGTCTTCAGGGTGTAGTATGAAACAACGTATCTTCTATTTTTGTCTTCAGGGTGTAGTATGAAATAATGTATCTCCAGTTCTTGTCTTCAGGGTGTAGTATGAAATAATGTATCTTCTAATTTTGTCTTCAGGGTGTAGTATGAAATAATGTATCTCCAGTTCTTGTCTTCAGGGTGTAGTATGAAACAACGTATCTTCTATTCTTGTCTTCAGGGTGTAGTATGAAATAATGTATCTCCTGTTCTTGTCTTCAGGGTGTAGTATGAAACAATATATCTCCTGTTCTTGTCTTCAGGGTGTAGTATGAAACAACGTAGCTTCTATTCTTGTCTTCAGGGTGTAGTATGAAACAACGTATCTTCTATTTCTGTCTTCAGGGTGTAGTATGAAATAATGTATCTTCTATTTTTGTCTTCAGGGTGTAGTATGAAATAATGTATCTCCAGTTCTTGTCTTCAGGGTGTAGTATGAAACAATGTATCTTCTATTCTTGTCTTCAGGGTGTAGTATGAAATAATGTATCTCCTGTTCTTGTCTTCAGGGTGTAGTATGAAACAATGTATCTTCTATTCTTGTCTTCAGGGTGTAGTATGAAATAATGTATCTTCTATTTTTGTCTTCAGGGTGTAGTATGAAATAATGTATCTCCAGTTCTTGTCTTCGGGGTGTAGTATGAAACAACGTATCTTCTATTCTTGTCTTCAGGGTGTAGTATGAAATAATGTATCTCCTGTTCTTGTCTTCAGGGTGTAGTATGAAACAATGTATCTTCTATTCTTGTCTTCAGGGTGTAGTATGAAATAATGTATCTTCTATTTTTGTCTTCAGGGTGTAGTATGAAATAATGTATCTCCAGTTCTTGTCTTCAGGGTGTAGTATGAAATAATGTATCTCCTGTTCTTGTCTTCAGGGTGTAGTATGAAACAATGTATCTTCTATTCTTGTCTTCAGGGTGTAGTATGAAATAATGTATCTTCTATTTTTGTCTTCAGGGTGTAGTATGAAACAATGTATCTTCTATTCTTGTCTTCAGGGTGTAGTCTTCTATTCTTGTCTTCAGGGTGTAGTATGAAACAATGTATCTTCCTTCTATTCTTGTCTTCAGGGTGTAGTATGAAATAATGTATCTTCTATTTTTGTCTTCAGGGTGTAGTATGAAATAATGTATCTCCAGTTCTTGTCTTCAGGGTGTAGTATGAAATAATGTATCTTCTAATTTTGTCTTCAGGGTGTAGTATGAAATAATGTATCTCCAGTTCTTGTCTTCAGGGTGTAGTATGAAACAACGTATCTTCTATTCTTGTCTTCAGGGTGTAGTATGAAATAATGTATCTCCAGTTCTTGTCTTCAGGGTGTAGTATGAAATAATGTATCTCCTGTTCTTGTCTTCAGGGTGTAGTATGAAACAATGTATCTTCTATTCTTGTCTTCAGGGTGTAGTATGAAATAATGTATCTTCTATTTTTGTCTTCAGGGTGTAGTATGAAACAATGTATCTTCTATTTTTGTCTTCAGGGTGTAGTATGAAATAATGTATCTCCAGTTCTTGTCTTCAGGGTGTAGTATGAAACAATGTATCTTCTATTCTTGTCTTCAGGGTGTAGTATGAAATAACGTATCTCTTATTCTTGTCTTCAGGGTGTAGTATGAAATAATGTATCTCCTGTTCTTGTCTTCAGGGTGTAGTATGAAACAACGTATCTTCTATTTTTGTCTTCAGGGTGGAGTATGAAATAATGTATCTCCTGTTCTTGTCTTCAGGGTGTAGTATGAAACAACGTATCTTCTATTTTTGTCTTCAGGGTGTAGTATGAAATAATGTATCTCCTGTTCTTGTCTTCAGGGTGTAGTATGAAACAACGTATCTTCTATTCTTGTCTTCAGGGTGTAGTATGAAATAATGTATCTCCAGTTCTTGTCTTCAGGGTGTAGTATGAAATAATGTATCTCCTGTTCTTGTCTTCAGGGTGTAGTATGAAACAATGTATCTTCTATTCTTGTCTTCAGGGTGTAGTATGAAATAATGTATCTTCTATTTTTGTCTTCAGGGTGTAGTATGAAACAATGTATCTTCTATTTTTGTCTTCAGGGTGTAGTATGAAATAATGTATCTCCAGTTCTTGTCTTCAGGGTGTAGTATGAAACAATGTTTCTTCTATTCTTGTCTTCAGGGTGTAGTATGAAATAATGTATCTCTTATTCTTGTCTTCAGGGTGTAGTATGAAATAATGTATCTCCTGTTCTTGTCTTCAGGGTGTAGTATGAAACAACGTATCTTCTATTTTTGTCTTCAGGGTGGAGTATGAAATAATGTATCTCCTGTTCTTGTCTTCAGGGTGTAGTATGAAACAACGTATCTTCTATTTTTGTCTTCAGGGTGTAGTATGAAATAATGTATCTCCAGTTCTTGTCTTCAGGGTGTAGTATGAAACAATGTATCTTCTATTCTTGTCTTCAGGGTGTAGTATGAAATAATGTATCTCCTGTTCTTGTCTTCAGGGTGTAGTATGAAATAATGTATCTTCTATTCTTGTCTTCAGGGTGTAGTATGAAATAATGTATCTCCTGTTCTTGTCTTCAGGGTGTAGTATAAAACAATGTATCTTCTATTCTTGTCTTCAGGGTGTATTATGAAACAATGTATCTCCTGTTCTTGTCTTCAGGGTGTAGTATGAAACAACGTATCTTCTATTCTTGTCTTCAGGGTGTAGTATGAAACAACGTATCTTCTATTTTTGTCTTCAGGGTGTAGTATGAAATAATGTATTTTCTATTTTTGTCTTCAGGGTGTAGTATGAAATAATGTATCTCCAGTTCTTGTCTTCAGGGTGTAGTATGAAACAATGTATCTTCTATTCTTGTCTTCAGGGTGTAGTATGAAATAATGTATCTTTTATTTTTGTCTTCAGGGTGTAGTATGAAATAATGTATCTTCTATTTTTGTCTTCAGGGTGTAGTATGAAATAATATATCTCCAGTTCTTGTCTTCAGGGTGTAGTATGAAATAATGTATCTTCTATTCTTGTCTTCAGGGTGTAGTATGAAATAATGTATCTCCTGTTCTTGTCTTCAGGGTGTAGTATGAAACAACGTATCTTCTATTCTTGTCTTCAGGGTGTACTATGTAATAATGTATCTCCTGTTCTTGTCTTCAGGGTGTGAAATAATGTATCTTGTCTTCAAGATGTAGTATGAAATAATGTATCTTCTATTCTTGTCTTCAGGGTGTAAGACTTCTAAGCTACATCTACACCGAGACATTGGAGGCATCGTTCTCAGACCACTATCCACTCATGTTGTCTCTTTTGAAACACACATGCACACCATACTTACTGTAAGTAACTTTCTCTGAAAAATATATACCTCCTGTATGTTCTTCTTTATGTATGTACATTCTTTGGGTGAAGTTGAGGTGTGTGAGGTGTGTGATAGAGATGTCCCCTTTGCACCAAAAATGCCTTCAAAAGGTATTCTGTCACTATTTCTGTATAATGATGTTGCTATACATGTTAATTGGTCTCGGACAGAGGCTAGCAACAGATTTTTGCATGCCAGATATTACATGCCTGCTGAAAAATCTTGTCAACCGTGGGTTGGATGAAAACACATGCATCAACACTGATGTAAAAAATGTCAACAGTTGCATGAAGTCATTTAATTATCAAAATGTCAGTGGCATACAAGATACAAGGTGCGTTTCCCTTGAGAGATTTTAACGAAACCGACACAAGGTGCGGCTCATGAAACGGAAACAGGATTGTTATTTGGGTCATTTGTTCAAACTTCAAGGTCATTGTTACTATGAATAGAAGATTGGTTTCTGCTCAGAAACTACAGTTACAACGGAGTTTTAGCCCTCGAGGGTGGCATATATGTTTTACAAACATCTCTTGTTATGAACAGAAATGATAGAAAGTTAAACAGAAGCATTCTAGGTAAAAATGACAGTGGTCTCTCAAAACCATACAACCTGATACTGTTATCATGCTCTTTTTCCTGCTGATCAATCTTAATGAAGCCAATAACTGTTCTGTATTGTTTATGACTGTGTTAACAGGTTTGTACAGAACTGGGTGTACCACGGTGTGTTCAGGGACAATTACGGAGAGTTTATGGTTCAGGTGCATGATGACTACCTGCAGTGTAAAGGTATACTTCTTCCTCTGTATTTCACTCGATTTACTTTTGATTTTGGTGTACTTCTGCCTGTATTTTAGTCGTGATTTTGTTAAACTTCTGTCTGTATTTCACTCAATTTACTCTTGATTTTGGTGTACCTCTGTCTGTATTTCACTCAATTTACTCTTGATTTTGGTAAAGTTCTGTCTTTAATTCAGTCAGTTTACTCTTGATTTTGGTGTACTTCTTACTGTAATTTATTCAATTTACTCTTGATTTTGGTGTACTTCTGCCTGTATGTCACTCCATTAACTCTCAATTTTTGACTTTGTAACAAAAGGTAAATGCTTTAAAACGTTTATTTTCCACACTCAAAAGTTAGCTGTTGGAATTATAAGAATACAATGATTTTTTTCTGGAGTGTTAAGTTTGCCAAATGGTGCAATATATTTACTGGGAAAATCGTTAATATACGCGGTGGATTCATTTTCACGTAAAACATGGTTGACTTGAAGCGCAAAATCAAATTCTTGCATATGTTTTATGTAATTAGTCCTTTCCATTTTGAATGTGATTTTGCCAAGTTCACATTCTAATGGACCGCATAAAACAATAAAATTGAGTATCCATAACACAAGCAATACAGTCATGACTGCTTCACTATAACACAAGCAATCCAATCATGACTGCTTCAAGTTAACTGAATTGAATTAATCTAATTGAGTTAATTGAATTAGTTTAACTGCTATTAAAAATGACAAGCTGTGAGGTGACCTATAATTATAGCTGTTGTCAATTTCAGACAAGCACTACTGGAGCCATGGTTACACACTGACCAGTACCAACATAGAGGAGAGTGTACCCTTGTTTCTAAAGGACATGGCCAATGATGTGTTTATCTGTGGCAAGTCCATCAACCTCCTCAAGGCTTTAAACAGAAATGTAAGTATGGCCAATGATGATCTAAACCAAGTAATGCAAAAACCAGTGATATTAATATAGAATGTATTATTTGATTAGATGTTCAAATGGCCAGTGGGTGCCTGTCTATTTCAAATGCCAGTGGGGGCGAGTCAATTTAAAATGCCAATGGAGGCGTGTCGGTTTCAAATGTCAATGGGGGCGTCTCTTTCAAATGTCATTGGAGGCGTGTATGTTTCAAATGCCAGTAGGGGCATGTCTGTTTCAAATGCCAGTAGGCGCAGGTCTTTCAAATGTCAATGGGGGCATGTCGATTTTAAATGCCAGTGGGGGCGTGGCAGGGTGTGTCTTCTCATATCTACTTCATCTGATACTTAATAATTTATAATGATACTTATATGTGTCTACAGTCTTGAGATAAACATTACTTTTGTATTCAGTTTATAGTAAAATCTAATCCTGGTTTGTTTCAAATGTACTGTCAATATTTCAGCATTACATGTGTGATGTGGATGACAATGACATGCCACGTATCTCCCTGACTTTCTCGGAGATGGAGTTACGCTACCTGTCAGATCAGTGTACACTGTACATCAACAGAATGCAGCAAATTGCCAGGCAACACACCTTGTCCAGGTAAAGTGATAGTGGTTGCATTACGTTAATGTCTTTATTTTTAACCTTAAGGGACACACGACAGTCTGGATTTTTACTTGCATTTGTTCAATCATTAATATTAATTATTAGAATAGTTTGAAGCAAATTGTGTTTATTGATTACTAATTATACATATTTCACCAATAATATATTTGGTAAAATAACAGACAATTCAGTTTTTGATCACTTTGTCGTCCGTCAGTCAGTCCGTCACGAAAACTTAACGTTGGCAATAACTTCCTCATTTTTTGATATTTCTTGATCAAACTTTCAATATATACTCATCATGACAACATCGAAATGACCATACTAAAATATAAAGGTCAAGGTCACACTGAAAGTCATTATATGGGTTAAATACTAATATTTTTCTTCACGAAAACTTAACGTTGGCAATAACTTTATCATTTCTTGATATTTCTTGATCAAACTTTCAATATTTACTCGTCATGACAACGTTGACATGACCATACTAAAATATAAAGTCAGATTCACACTGAAGGTCATTATATGAATTAAATACTCGTTTTTTTCTTCACGAAAACTTAGTCAGGCTAGTTTGTCAAGGTCATTTATCTGGGTCCAAAACACCTTGTTATACTGACAAAGCGCTGACAGGCGACACACGTGTTCCGTGGAACACCTGTCTAGTTATTTAATTAATATTTGCAAGCCGTTTAAAAGTCGAAATGCTACAGGATTAATAAATGGAAGTACTAATTTTAATGCTTGATATAAAACTTAACATTACCATGTCTGTTCTGATAATTAATTGAAACAACTAATTTGAAACATACCCTTCAATAAAAAGATATGCAGCTTTATTAGATATTGTTGACATACATCATACTTGTAATAAAAATAAACAATTTGGGCCTGCAGCTAACATTTTATGCATAAGTGCAGTTTTTATGAGACACAACATAATAGTCACGAGGTGTTGAAAATATTTGGCACTGTTTGTGAAGTTTAATTGTATTTTTTGAATCCTTCGCTCACTGTTAATCTTTTTGTTTAAAGAACATAGTCTACCTTTAATGTATAAACATATAAGGATAATTAGTTGAGTTTACTAATGATTTCAGTTAACCCTTAACCTACTACATATATGCTGATGGACTGTTCTTTTTTTTAATTAAGACCATTCCATTTATGTGATAAAGAGGTGTTTTAGGGAAAATGACTGATCATCAGCAGCCAGACATTGTAATGATCAGCCTGCGAGTTACCCGCAGGCTGATCTGGGTTTATAATGGACGCAAAGGCTATTATAGTCGTTCTTAGCGGGTTTAATAAGGGTTGAAATTGATTGAAAACATGTTAAAAAAGAAGATATCTAGAGAATGATTTTTTTTCATTTTCGTAAAATTATATTTAAGAAAAGAATTTTAACCCCCTCATCTGTGCAGAATGACCACCAAGCCACTTTACATGCAGCCAGAAAGTGTCTGCCTTAACATATTGAAGTTTTTTTACTGGTTAAACTTACTAGATTAATTTTCAGATGTTAACCCCTATGGTATAATTTGTCAAAGCAAATTGGACAAGGCAAACTGATGATAATGCTTTTCACACAGTTTTATACTGGTGATTATTGAAATTCTTATTAAACAATTGTCTCGATTTATTTCATCAGGCATGAGATGAGAGAGCGTGCAGAAAGAGCAAAGCAAGATCTAATAACCAAGGCCAGGCAGATCGCTACTAAGGAACTGCAGATTCTGCAAGGTAAAGTGACCTTATTTAGCAGCTATGCTTTCTTCTTCGATTGTGCGATGACAAATCTAGTCATTCTATTGTATACTGCATTGTATATTGCAAGGTATTTACTGCATTGTTCTGCATATTTTTATCTAGATTTAAATGGCGAGTGGGTTTGGAATGTTTATTCCTGTTGGCGCCATATAACTTTTTTTGTGTTGGTAGGCATAAAACCCAATTCAGCTCAACTCAGCATTGTATATACTGTTATATTTTAGCACTGAAGTTTGTTTTTCACAAAACAATGGTTGTTATAAGCTGCCTCAATGTTCACACTTAGGATATTAACCCGCTACATGTATATAATGGACTGTTCTTTTTTTGAATTAAGACCATTCCATTTATCTGACAGAGGTGTTTTGGGGGAAATGACCAATCAGCAGCCAGACATTGTAAACCTTGATCAGCCTGCGAGTTACTCGTAGGCTGATCTGGGTTTACAATGGACGCAAAGACGTGCTTAGCGGGTTAAGGGTTAAAAACAATGATGGCATACATTAATTTATGGTTCAATTATTTGATCAGAGTGATTTGTCATCCTGTATTTATACCCCCGCCTTGTCCTGTAACACAGTTTTGTCCCGTTGCGTCGCGTCCAATAACACAGTTTTGTCTTATACACATAACAACTGATGACCTTATGTCCCTCTACATCATCCATTGTTAAAAAAAATAAAGGGATATTCATCCCCTTCAGTGATTGTTCTAGTTTATTATGCCTTCATCTATGTGTATGTATATTCATCCCCTTCTGTGATTGTTCTAGTTTATTATGCCTTCATCTATGTGTATGTATATTCATCCCCTTCTGTGATTGTTCTAGTTTATTATGCCTTCATCTATGTGTATGTATATTCATCCTCTTCAGTGATTGTTCTAGTTTATTATGCCTTCATCTATGTGTATGTATATTCATCCCCTTCTGTGATTGTTCTAGTTTATTATGCCTTCATCTATGTGTATGTATATTCATCCCTTTCTGTGACTGTTCTAGTTTATTATGCCTTCATCTATGTGTATGTATATTCATCCCCTTTTGTGACTGTTCTAGTTTATTATGCCTTCATCTATGTGTATGTATTAATCATTTTGTAAACAGCAACATTATGTTATCCTTACAGATAAAATGACCGAGGTCAGGAAAGCGGTTGACGCTAAAAAGAGAAAAGAGTTGTTGTTCTTGAAAACCCAGATGGAGACAGATCTCAAGGTAGTGTTTGATCTTATGTGTTTTTTTTAAAATTGGGTAGGTCTATACTTTGTGTATACTTTGACCGGGTTAGGTCAGTAATTATCAATTTGGCCTGGTTAGACTATTGTTGTAGTGACAATATGCGAAAAAGTCGCTTAGTTAAGGAGTTAGCTGGGACCAGCTAGAAAATGGGCTTATTATATATCAAATGAAAGGTAATTATGTGTACTAAACGATCCCACCAAAATTACTTGCACAAAGTGGTACACTTTTTTTAAAATGGCGCCTGAACACCACAACCCATAAATAACAAATTTCAGCAAAATATTATCTACCGACTAAAATTTTCAGAGAAACATAGCTCATTTTTCGTAAACAAATGTATATAAACATCTTTTTACGTACGTAAAATAACTGTGTATGCTATATTTCATGTTTAACTAAAAATTATTTCTTAAATATAAGGAATAATACTATACTTAAAAATATCGATTTTTTTTTTAAAAATAGGACAATTATATTTTGTTTAATACATGTTCACGTGAAATTAATTAATCAATTCATTTTAGTTCAATAAGAAATATAATAAAATATGTAAGAACAGATTTACTACAAAAGAATAATATTAAACGCATAAACTTTCTCAAATTATGACGAAACTTTTCCTACTCCGATTTTTATATTTTAATGCTTAAACATGTATGCTACTAATCATATAAAAGTCTTTTGTTGTTGTTGTTGCTTTAAAGTTACTGTTATATTATGCAATATATTGATACTATACATGATTTCAAATATCACACACATAGTTTAAAATATGTTTGGTTATCCAAAATTATTTTAAACTGTATATAAAGGGAGATAATTAATCAATGGCGTTGTACTAATCTTATTAGTTTCTTAATGAATATATAAATTATTCACTTTTTAATTAGCTTTACTCATTATTCTGTACAATAAATACATGAACCACTCTGATTTTAATGTTGGAAGGATACTTTACTACTCTTGTTTTGCTGCGATCAAGACGCTTGTATAATTATATAAGTTTAAGAATGTACTATGCACAGCCGATCACTTGCGATGTTCACAACGCGCACTTTGTTCCCGCAATTCAAAGTACTAATTGATTTTGTATAATTCTAGCCTTATACCTGCGTGTAAAACAGTTAAAAAAGTGTGTCCATTACCAATGGTGGATTCTTCTTCACTAGTGAGAATCCATTTCACTTGCGAAGACAAATATAGTTTTTGGAAGGTTGCTTTTCTTTGATATAGTTTTTTGAAGGTTGCTTTTCTTCGACAGGATACAATCTACCACCGAAAATTAGGTATATGACTTTGGCTCAAAGAAGCTAATCAATCTTTTGAATTAATTCCGTTTCTGTGCCTGTTATAGCAAACAGTAGATGACAAGAATACATTTCAATCGTTATCAAGTGTGTGCTTTCAAACGAAAGATGGTGACGACAGTACCTCTATTTTAATTCCAAGAAATAAGGAAAAGTCAAGTAAAATTTCGCATGAAAATAAGCTATACATGCATTAATAACTACAATTACCTTTTAAACGTCTACTACAAGACCAGTCTCACCAAGATACTTTTCGCTTTAGTAATTAATTTTGGAATTAATATCAAATACTTCAGATGAGATTTCCTGAGATCTATGCCTTGCCGAAACATGTCCAACACTGCAGTTATTGATATGATATCTGATCAAAGTATATATTGTTGGCCTTTTTCCAGTTCATGAGCCTAATACGATTGCATTGTATGCTCCCATCATATATTTATACAAGTCCAACCGATATGTCCACCATACACACGTCTATCAAGTATTGCCAGGCAAAGACAAACATAATCATACGATGGACCAGCAACTGCATCAGTTGCACAGCAAGTGAACTCAGGTCTAAGTCCACAGAACTCCATTCACATTGTGTACGACTAGCAGATAGGAAGGGTATAAGGTGACGCTAGGTACATACTCTAATGTATATGCTTCTTCTACAGTTGAGAGTATGTTGGCTGGAAAGAATACCACAGAAGTGTTCTTGGGCTAACACCAACATATGAAGCGCTAATGACGTTGCTTCTTGTGTCGTTCTTTTGTGTTTTTTTTGTTTTTTGACATGTTTTGACAGATTAGAGAAATACTTTATAATGGTTCAGATAAAGCATCCATTGATTCAGCAGATGACACCACGCAATTGAAATTTCCATATCAGGTAATATCGCCCAGAAAACCTCAGAACTTGGTGCTTACGGTTTTTCAAAGTCGGCAACATTCAAGTTCTGACTTATGTTTCTGGAAACAGTTTATTTTAACCAGCATTAGGGCGGAAAGAGCGACGCAGGCAAGTATGCTGCCTTATTTCATTGTTTTTTACAAGGCCAGTTTACCTATCGCCACTGCGAAAATGGAACATTTATCGGTATCTGGAGCAACAAACCACTATTTGTGTCTCTAAACGTGCATTTTTAGCCTGCAGTTCTTGACTATCCGGTTGCGACTCTGTTTGATCATTTTATGTAATTGGAAATAAAACAATTATGAAGGTGTTGAAGGTAAATAGTGCTTCCAGCTTCAAAAATAGAGTAGCAATTAAAGATGATTCAGGCTATGACAGGGCTTTTGAAACAGGTCTTTAGCAGCCATTTTCGTAAGACCCAAAAGGACGTGGTGCAGTGTTTCACCATAGTTTAGATAAACTATGAATGAAGCTGTCGGATTAAAATTTATCTGTTTAGCAAAGCTTCCACCATGATGTGAAGGCAGTTTTAAGCTCCCTGTAAGACATGCATCGACTCAAGCAACACTAAGGATGAATGCCGATAAATCAAAACAAGAACCTGAGTTCCTTGTTAGACATGGATGAGAAATGAGTGATAACGGATTGAAACAGACGTATGTTTTGGGAGAAACGGCATCAGATCTTCTCGTAATACATCATGCATTTGCAGCTATAAACGGTCATGTTCCACAGCATCATACATTTGCATAAGGAACAACATGTCATTCATGATAACCGCATTTTTTGGAAGAAATCGGATATATTGTTTTTGAAGCTGTCCGTCCGTCACTCTGTCAGCCCGTCCGTCACGACCTTGTGGATGGAACTACTGCTGAACGGTTCGAGATATTAAAAATCCGTCTTTACAGAAATTTTGATTAGGTCAAAAGGTTTTCATTTAAGATAAGTCTGCTACTTTTATCTCTTGTTTATGATTCTTGCTTCCAAGAGATCCCCTTTTTAGTATTTATTGACATTCACACTAGCATTTATTTAGTACTGCTTGGCGGCCGTAAAAATACTACAAATTAGTAGTGTTATTGCTTAATGATCCTTTGGGATCATCAAGCCCAATCTTTGTGGATTTAAAGTAGAATATCGCTTAAACCAGTGTTAGGAGGCGTGAGAGGTGTTGCACTTTACATTACCTCTCATGAACAGAATCAATAAAACCGAGTCTGCTACTTGTATCTCTTGTTTGTGTTTGTTGCTTCCATCAGTAGTTATTGACCTTGACCGACTAAGTTCACAACTCATTTTTTTCTTCAACAAAATTCTTTTGGACGGAACTCCTTCCAGACCATTCGAGGTAAGAAGCTGAGACGTTATGGGAAGCTTGTTGAAGATGAGGTTGTCACTAAAGGTCTGAAATTTGATCTTCATCATCAAGGTCAAGGTCAGGACTTAATGTTTTGCCTGAAAATGGCTTAATATATCTGATAATAACGATTCTTTTCTTGATTTAGATCTCTCGATTGAAAATGGTGAAATAATTAGCAAAATCTATGACAAGAGAGATGATTTTAATTTTGACATTGTTAATTACCCCCACTTGGATGGGGATGTTCCTCGAGCAACTTCTTATGGGATGTATGTGTCTCAACTTATTCGTTTTTCAAGAGCTTGTACTCGAGTTGAGGACTTTAATATTCGTAATCTTTGTATAACTAAAAAGCTACTCAATCAGGGTTACCGTTACCATAAACTTCGTAAAACCTTTGCAAAATGTTATTATCGTAACCCTGATCTTCTTTCCAAATATAAAAGTAATTTAAGGACTCTTCTGCGACAAGGACTATCACAACCTGACTTCTATGGTGATGTGATTTATAAACTTCATAAGATTCTTGGTCATGATCACTTTCATACTATCTTTTTTAAACTTGTTAAAATGTTTATCAAAAGAGGTTATGCCCCTATCATTTTGCAACGTACTGCATGCTTGGTGGTGGACCCTTTTACAGTTCGCCACTATGCTTTCCTCTTTAATTGTACGATGACCGGACAGGCTGTGGACCCTATGATGACGCCTACCTAAAGTCCATTGGGACGGTGGTGTTTGATGTTTGTCTATGATCTTTCTTGTCGTGCCCTTAATGGTTTATTCTCTTGTTGCTCTGGCTTCTGCCAAGTCAATGGGTACCTTCATTGTGGCTTTCAAGGCTATTGTTTTTTCGTATTATATTTACACGAGCATGTTTGTGTTTTACTTATATTGCCTATTGATGCTGCCTTGTTGGTTAGAGATTAGATCATGGCGGGGATTTCTTTATTTACACTGTCCTGTTTTACTGGGATGACAGTAGGTTAAGTGTGAGGTTTGGTGCACCCTAGAACCGGTTTAAACCCCCAGTGGCCTACTTTGTCACTGACCGTTCCAAGGCGGTAGCCTTATTGTCAACCCTTTTGTGTTTGTGATGTCGTTTGCTTTTATTATTACTGTTGCCTTCTTGTTTGTCTGTTTGCATGTTTGTTTCTGTGTTTTGTGGTTGACTGTCCTCCTTGAATGCTACTTTCCCTGTCCGATCTTTTTATATTTCTTTGCGCACGGAAATCCTTCTAGACCGTTCAAGGTAATAAGCTGAAACTAAGTATGAAGCGTTTTGAGGATGAGAGGATGTCAATGCAGTTCTTAAATTAGACCTTCACCTTCAAGGTCAAGGTCTGGACTTGAGGTATCATTGAGATATCAAAAATACGGATGTTTTGTGATGGCTTCCATCGACTGGCTCTAGTTGATCGTTGTGAGTGTAAATCAGACGAACACTTTTGTAACAAAGCTAACCCAAGCCCAGTACAATGACGCTATCGTAGTAGGAAAATATCAAGGAGAACTTAACATTGTCATGCATAGTGAAGTGGAAATGTAACTTAAGAACAAGACATAACACTTTAGCAATGCAAAAGATTAAAATCACAATGGAAGATGTAATATGTATTCCTGTATACTGTAAAAATTTGCCATTGGTGAAAACATATGTACAAAGATATAGTTCACACATCATAAGTATAAAAAGTGAACTTTGACCGTTCCAATGTGGTAGCCCTATTGTCAACCCTTTTGTGTTTGTGATGTCATTTGCATTTTGTATTACTTTTGCCTTCTCGTTTGTCTGTTTGCGTGTTTGTTTTTGTATTTTGTGGTTGACTGTCGTCCTTGAATGCTGCTTTCCCTGTCCGATATTTTTATCTTTCTTCTTAACCACAAAAGAAGGTATAAAAATCAAACAGGTAATTCACAAATTTGAAACAAACAACAATTACAAGGATATATAGAAGAAAAGTATGTGACACTATACATATAAAAGGGTTGACATCTTGGTATCGCATTGGAACAGTTTAGGAAATGTGTATTACGCTTACTATTGAATATATTCCTATGGTTCTTTAAAGTGCTCGAATACAAGGACAGCCCGGTTAACACTCCCGTCCGACGGACGAGGCTAGAGTCCTGCCTAAGGACACCGAAGTATCGCATGGCACCAGTGAGTCTCAGACCCGTGATATCCGGATTCAGAGTTAAACGTGTTTATCCACTTGGTCACCACATTCGACAATACAGTGTTAAGTAGATGTTAACGAAAGGAATGGATAACATATGCACAAGCCAATGATATACGTGGAACTTCATTTAACAAAAAGACAAATAACAATGGTTGTTTTCTTGACAACCATGCTGGATATAATGAAGATATAGATTACAGATGAGATAATAATTAAAAGTGCTTTTAATTTGGAATTAATAGCAGATAAGTGAGTATGAGGCAAATTAAAACACATCAACAAATGTTACACGTGTTGGTATATAAACGGTATATGCATAAAAAAGAAATTAATGCAGAGTGTATCAAATATGGATTATACTATGTGTATGATACACAGATATATTTTAAGTGAAGCCTTAAACATGCTAATACAATCGAATTGTAACTAATACTATATCTTTATGAATCTACGTTTGCTTTAAAATAAAAATGTGTTAATACGTTGTTTTTTTAAAGTGTTTGATTTTTCTTACGTATTCAAAATCATGCATATATTTGTGTGTGAGTTAAAAAATTAAATAGTTCAATACACTCATATCCATCTTAAAGCTTAATGTAGGCAATTCATAACGCCTATAATAAAACATAGTTAAATTTAAACATGTTAAACGCAAACAACAAATATTAAATTTAGAAACATAATAAATCTTCATAAAACTGATTTCCAGGTGAAATTTAAAGAAAACGTTTCTAAAACGAGTAATGGTGAAACCAAATTTCACCATAACTCGTTTTAGAAACGTTTTCTTTAAATTAATGTATTTAAAAAAACATGTTAGATGCAGATTGTAATCAGTAAGGCTTAATACTTCATTTGATATCAATCCACCAGTGGTTTACGATAAAATCGAAGCTGCATATGTTTGATCATTTTTTAATTTTATTATCTTCCTTTATGCATCCATTTATCGCATCTGTTTCCAAAAATAAGTGACATATATGGAAAAAATAATTCTATTGAAAGTTGAACACAAAATACTTAACACATTTTTTTGCAAAAGATTGCTTTAAAGTTTGTTCATTCATCTCTTTGGTGATTTATGTTTAAAACAATATTTTTTTAGTTTTATGAGGGTCATGTATTTTAACCGTTGACTGCCAAAAATCGTACCACTTTGCGCAAGTAATTTCAACTGATCCTTGTTGGAGAGGGTTTATACTTTCCAATGATATCATAGTTATCCATTTTCTAGGTGGTCCCAACAATTTTTAAAAAAAACGTCAATTGTCACTACAACATATTAGAAAGTAGTGTATTTGACCTGGTTAGGTTATTAGATAAAAGTGTAATTTGACCTGGTTAGGTTATTAGATAAGTATAATTTGACATGCTTGAGTCATTAGATGATGGTTAATTTGACCAGGTTAGATTATTAGATAATAGTGTAATTTGACCTGGTTAGGTTATTAGATAAGTATAATTTGACATGCTTGAGTCATTAGATGATGGTTAATTTGACCAGGTTAGGTTATTAGATAAGTATAATTTGACATGCTTGAGTCATTAGATGATGGTTAATTTGACCAGGTTAGGTTATTAGATAAGTATAATTTGACATGCTTGAGTCATTAGATGATGGTTAATTTGAACAGGTTAGGTTATTAGATAAGTATAATTTGACATGCTTGAGTCATTAGATGATGGTCAATTTGACCAGGTTAGGTTATTAGATAAGTATAATTTGACATGCTTGAGTCATTAGATGATGGTTAATTCGACCAGGTTAGGTTATTAGATAAGTATAATTTGACATGCTTGAGTCATTAGATGATGGTTAATTCGACCAGGTTAGGTTATTAGATAAGTATAATTTGACATGCTTGAGTCATTAGATGATGGTTAATTCGACCAGGTTAGGTTATTAGATAAGTATAATTTGACATGCTTGAGTCATTAGATGATGGTTAATTTGACCAGGTTAGGTTATTAGATAAGTATAATTTGACATGCTTGAGTCATTAGATGATGGTTAATTTGACCAGGTTAGGTTATTAGGTTATTAGATAAGTATAATTTGACATGCTTGAGTCATTAGATGATGGTTAATTTGACCAGGTTAGGTTATTAGATAAGTATAATTTGACATGCTTGAGTCATTAGACGATGGTTAATTTGACCAGGTTAGGTTATTAGATAAGTATAATTTGACATGCTTGAGTCATTAGACGATGGTTAATTTGACCAGGTTAGGTTATTAGATAAGTATAATTTGACATGCTTGAGTCATTAGACGATGGTTAATTTGACCAGGTTAGGTTATTAGATAAGTATAATTTGACATGCTTGAGTCATTAGACGATGGTTAATTTGACCAGGTTAGGTTATTAGATAAGTATAATTTGACATGCTTGAGTCATTAGACGATGGTTAATTTGACCAGGTTAGGTTATTAGATAAGTATAATTTGACATGCTTGAGTCATTAGACGATGGTTAATTTGACCAGGTTAGGTTATTAGATAAGTATAATTTGACATGCTTGAGTCATTAGACGATGGTTAATTCGACCAGGTTAGGTTATTAGATAAGTATAATTTGACATGCTTGAGTCATTAGACGATGGTTAATTCGACCAGGTTAGGTTATTAGATAAGTATAATTTGACATGCTTGAGTCATTAGATGATGGTTAATTCGACCAGGTTAGGTTATTAGATAAGTATAATTTGACATGCTTGAGTCATTAGATGATGGTTAATTCGACCAGGTTAGGTTATTAGATAAGTATAATTTGACATGCTTGAGTCATTAGATGATGGTTAATTCGACCAGGTTAGGTTATTAGATAAGTATAATTTGACATGCTTGAGTCATTAGATGATGGTTAATTCGACCAGGTTAGGTTATTAGATAAGTATAATTTGACATGCTTGAGTCATTAGATGATGGTTAATTCGACCAGGTTAGGTTATTAGATAAGTATAATTTGACATGCTTGAGTCATTAGATGATGGTTAATTCGACCAGGTTAGGTTATTAGATAAGTATAATTTGACATGCTTGAGTCATTAGATGATGGTTAATTCGACCAGGTTAGGTTATTAGATAAGTATAATTTGACATGCTTGAGTCATTAGATGATGGTTAATTGGACCAGGTTAGGTTATTAGATAAGTATAATTTGACATGCTTGAGTCATTAGATGATGGTTAATTGGACCAGGTTAAGTGGGACTTGAAGATCATCGATATCAAGGTCACACGGTTTTGACGTATTTCAAGTCCCAAACACCAGGATTTGATCTCGCACAATATAAACCTGCTGGAAATATTTTATTTCTTATCTGACGTGGATTTTTAGATATTTAATACACACATTTTCGTGAGAGTGAACGTAATGCAAATAAATTTTCACAACTTACATAAATTACATTGTATGTCCATCTCTCAACACAAAATGAAAAAAATATACAGCTTTATCCTGTTTTTAACAATTTTAATTCGTTGTTTGAACAACGACGTACATGCATAAGTATTGAATCCAGATTAAACAGTTGACTGTTGTAATATGGATGCAACACATTGGAAGATAATTTATTTTGTCAATTTGAATCTATTTCAAAAGTTCGGAACAGTTATAAAAACTTCCCTATATATGCATATAAAACGAAATGATGACTCAACCTTTGAGCTTCGAATATCATTTTATTCTAGGCGACATATCGTCTTGTTCTGATACATAATTATATCAGATTTAATTAAATTTTCTTGATCGTTTCAAAAACCTTGAAAACCAAATTATGACTTTGTCCTTCGAGGGACATGTTAGATTTTTATATGTGACACATCCTCTTGTTCATATACATAAATGTATTCATTTGCTACGCAGCGTCGTGTTCAGGATCGTGAGACTGCAGCTGCGGCGGACAAATTCCACATGGACCGGATGTTGCGTAAGGAGGGCGCGATGGAGGAGGAAGAACTAGAGTTGGAGCGACAAGCCAGGTAATCTAACCGAAACAAGTTTTTTTAATGTTTTTTTATACCTGTAAGTTAAAACACAAATGTTGTACAGTTTGCTAATGTTAAATTAATGCAGTTTATGAAAACAATATGCGTTTTGTCGTCCATAGTCATGGTCCTATTCAAACCACTATGGAATTGCACTTTTCAGGTCAGAAAATATTGCCAACATTTTATCAAAATTTCAATTACGAATTGTTCATGCATTAACTGAATTTTGCAGTATATGTACAATATAGGGAAGCAGTGATATTAATACTTTATTGACCTGTATTTTGCTGTATATACACCATATAGGGAACAAGTGATATTACTATTTTATTCACCTGTATTCTGCTGTATATACACCATATAGAGAAACAGTGATATTAATACTTTATTGACCTGTATTCTGCTGTATATACACCATATAGGGAACAAGTGATATTACTATTTTATTCACCTGTATTCTGCTGTATATACACCATATAGGGAGGCAGTGATATTAATACATTATTGACCTGTATTATGCTGTATGTACACCATATAGGGAAGCAGAAATACCTTTTTAACCTGTATTCTGTTGTATATGCACCATACAGGAAGGAGTGATATCAGTACTTTATTGACCTGTATCCTGTTGTATATGCACCATATAGGGAGGTGATATCAAACTTTATAGACTTGCATTCTGCACTGTATGTGCCATATAAGGAGGAGGAGGGAATATCAATACTCTGTTACCTGTATTCTGCTGTATATGCACTATATAGGGAGGTGATATCAAACTTTATAGACTTGCATTCTGCACTGTATGCGCCATATAAGAAGGAGGAGGGAATATCAATACTCTGTTACCTGTATTCTGCTGTATATGCACCATATAGGGAGGTGATATCAAACTTTATAGACTTGCATTCTGCACTGTATGCGCCATATAAGAAGGAGGAGGGAATATCAATACTCTGTTACCTGTATTCTGCTGTATATGCACCATATAGGGAGGTGATATCAAACTTTATAGACTTGCATTCTGCACTGTATGCGCCATATAAGGAAGAGGAGGGAATATCAATACTCTGTTACCTGTATTCTGCTGTATATGCACCATATAGGGAGGTGATATCAAACTTTATAGACTTGCATTCTGCACTGTATGCGCCATATAAGAAGGAGGAGGGAATATCACTACTCTGTTAGCTGTATTCTGCTGTATATTCACTATATAGGGAGGAAGTGATAGCCTACTACAGCCAGCTGACTGAGGAGGCAGCCCATCGAGAACAAAAGGCCCTTTGGCATGTCAGACGAGCCAAGTTGGGTCCCGCCAGAACTGAATTTCTTTTACAACAGGAGAAACAATGGACCACAGACATGGAAACAGCCAAGGATGACCTGGTAATCCATAAGAGCAATAGATAATTATTTTCCGTTTAAGTTTTGAAATCATCTCACAAAGTTATTTTTGCATTGTAGACAGCACCCTGTTGTCTTCTGCTATCAATTTAATTTACACCAATGGTTCATTTTGTTCTTTATTTTGACATATTAGCAATTTGTAAAGGTAAACAAATGATGATAATGCAGGAAATTACACCATGACAGTGTATAAAGGTCTATTACATTACTGATAACGCAGACATGAGTAATTATGTGTAACAGGATCATAACACAGTGCAGGGTGTCGTGTATGTGTGTATTAGCATAGAAATAAGAAGTAAAATTGTCAGGACCAGAAATTGACTTCGGCTTAGAGAGTATATTGTCTTTTTGGTTGTCGTAAAACTGATTTTGTGTTTAAATTAATAATATCACATTGAAGTTTTACTATATATTTGGGGTCATTATGAAACTATGTTATCTTAATCTGTATTTATATATATTTACATTTCTATTGCATTGCCTTAAATGAAACACTTAAGCGTGTTGTATTTTAATTCCCAGCAAGAAATATTTACACATTTGGGGTGAAGTTATTTCGTCTGATAATCTTTTTTTTTTTTGTGATGTAACGTCTTCTTGACTTTTTTGTGCTAACTGTTGTAAGTTGCTATAAAGAAGTGTGCAATGTTTGCAAAGTCCCTGTTCCAACAGTAAATGTTGGCAAAGTCCCTGTTCCAACAGTTAATGTTGGCAAAGTCCCTGTTCCAACAGTATTCCAACAGTAAATGTTGGCAAAGTCCCTGTTCCAACAGTAAAAAGTAGAGCTTTAAAACACTATTTTTAGCTGAAATACAATGGATTTAACGTTATTGAAGTCTGAAAAAACAGACAGAACAAACATGTAAATATAAGGATTTAATTCGATATTTTGATCTTACTGTGGGGATGAAACACATTATCTAGTTTAAAGTTAGCAAGAAACCCGGCTTCATGCACTTTAAACTAGCCAAATGTTTTTTATAGCCCGTAGAAGGATTGAAATATCGAAATTTAGTCATTAAATATAGTCAGAATAGTTTCGTGGGTACCCCTTGATGTGTCATACATTTGTTGACAGTCTGCTGTATGCATAACTACCCCAGTGGTGGCAGTGCCAGCCAGTCCTATCCAGGCTGCCCTGCCCGGGTGGGCAGAGAGGGGTCTAGATGGCCCAACCATGGAGGTGACGGAGGAAGACGAGGGACACAGGGTTCCGGAATTGGAAGAAGGATCTGAGAAGAACCTCCCAAAGTGGGCTCTTAAAGGCTTGCAGAAGTAGGTTTATTGATTCCTTTTAACTCTCTTATATTCTAGCTTTATTTATTGTTTAGTATGATTACTTCCTATGTTCATGAATTTGCTGTTAAGCACATTTTATAAACCACTGTTCTTGAGTGCAAAAAAGAAACTGGATTAAATATGGCATATGTAAATTTATATCATAAACCATAAATGATCGAAAAAATAAAAATGTTTCATACAAAATGGATAGATTTTGGTACATACTCCCATCAAAGCTTTAGTTCACATACATAACCATCTAAATATGTATATTTAATGACCAAGATATGGCATGAGCCCTGCAGGAAAGAGCCCCTCCCCAGTCAAATCTGCCACCAACACAAGCTTAGGCCGGAAAACACCAACCCGTCGTAGTCTAAACACATCCTTCAATGTGAATGAGGAAACGGAGGAATTGCCTCAAAAGCAGAGTGTACAGGTAAACATGCAGCTGCGTGTACAGTTAATCATGCAGCTGAGTGTACAGTTAATCAGGCAGCTGAGTGTATAGTTAATCATACAGCTGAGTGTACAGTTAATCATGCCACTGAGTGTACATTTAATCATGCAGCTGAGTGTACAGGTAATCATGCAGCTGAGTGTACAGTTAATCATGCAGCTGAGTTACAGGTCATCATACCGCTGAGTGTACAGTTGATCATGCAGCTGATTGTACAGGTAATCATGCCGCTGAGTGTACAGGTAATCATGCGGCTGAGTGTACAGTTAATCATGCCACTGAGTGTACAGTTAATCATGCCACTGAGTGTACAGGTAATCATGCAGCTGAGTGTACAGGTAATCATGCAGCTGAGTGTACAGGTAATCATGCAGCTGAGTGTACAGGTAATCATGCAGCTGAGTGTACAGGTCATCATACAGCTGAGTGTACAGTTGATCATGCAGCTGATTGTACAGGTAATCATGCCGCTGAGTGTACAGGTAATCATACAGCTGAGTGTACAGGTAATCATGCGGCTGAGTGTACAGTTAATCATGCAGCTGAGTGTACAGGTAATCATGCCACTGAGTGTACAGGTAATCATGCAGCTGAGTGTACAGGTAATCATGCCACTGAGTGTACAGTTAATCATGGAGCTGAGTGTACAGGTAATCATGCCACTGAGTATACAGGTAATCATGCAGCTGAGTGTACAGGTAATCATGCCACTGAGTGTGCAGTTAATCATGCAGCTGAGTGTACATGTAATCTTGCCAGTGAGTGTACAGGTAATCATACAGCTGAGTGTACAGGTAATCATGCAGCTGAGTGTACAGGTAATCATGCAGCTGAGTGTACAGTTAATCAGGCAGCTGATTGTACAGTTAATCATGCAGCTGAGTGTACAGTTAATCATGCAGCTTAGTGTACAGGTAATCATGCCACTGAGTGTACAGTTAATCATGCCACTGAGTGTACAGTTAATCAGGCAGCTGAGTGTACAGGTAATCATGCTGCTGACTGTACGTGTAATCATGCCACTAAGTGTACAGTTAATCAGGCAGCTTGTGTACAGTTAATCATGCAGCTTAGTGTAGAGGTAATCATGCCACTGAGTGTACAGGTAATCATGCCACTGAGTGTACAGTTAATCATTGAGCTGAGTGTACAGGTAATCATGCCACTGAGTATACAGGTAATCATGCAGCTGAGTGTACAGGTAATCATGCCACTGAGTGTGCAGTTAATCATGCAGCTGAGTGTACATGTAATCTTGCCAGTGAGTGTACAGGTAATCATACAGCTGAGTGTACAGGTAATCATGCAGCTGAGTGTACAGGTAATCATGCAGCTGAGTGTACAGTTAATCAGGCAGCTGATTGTACAGTTAATCATGCAGCTGAGTGTACAGTTAATCATGCAGCTTAGTGTACAGGTAATCATGCCACTGAGTGTACAGTTAATCATGCCACTGAGTGTACAGTTAATCAGGCAGCTGAGTGTACAGGTAATCATGCTGCTGACTGTACATGTAATCATGCCACTGAGTGTACAGTTAATCAGGCAGCTGAGTGTACAGTTAATCATGCAGCTTAGTGTAGAGGTAATCATGCCACTGAGTGTATAGTTAACCATGCCACTGACTGTACAGTTAATCTGGCAGCTGAGTGTACAGTTAATCAGGCAGCTGATTGTACAGTTAATCATGCAGCTGAGTGTACAGTTAATCATGCAGCTTAGTGTACAGGTAATCATGCCACTGAGTGTACAGTTAATCATGCCACTAAGTGTACAGTTAATCAGGCAGCTTGTGTACAGTTAATCATGCAGCTTAGTGTAGAGGTAATCATGCCACTGAGTGTACAGGTAATCATGCCACTGAGTGTACAGTTAATCATTGAGCTGAGTGTACAGGTAATCATGCCACTGAGTATACAGGTAATCATGCAGCTGAGTGTACAGGTAATCATGCCACTGAGTGTGCAGTTAATCATGCAGCTGAGTGTACATGTAATCTTGCCAGTGAGTGTACAGGTAATCATACAGCTGAGTGTACAGGTAATCATGCAGCTGAGTGTACAGGTAATCATGCAGCTGAGTGTACAGTTAATCAGGCAGCTGATTGTACAGTTAATCATGCAGCTGAGTGTACAGTTAATCATGCAGCTTAGTGTACAGGTTATCATGCCACTGAGTGTACAGTTAATCATGCCACTGAGTGTACAGTTAATCAGGCAGCTGAGTGTACAGGTAATCATGCTGCTGACTGTACATGTAATCATGCCACTGAGTGTACAGTTAATCAGGCAGCTGAGTGTACAGTTAATCATGCAGCTTAGTGTAGAGGTAATCATGCCACTGAGTGTATAGTTAACCATGCCACTGACTGTACAGTTAATCTGGCAGCTGAGTGTACAGTTAATCATGCAGCTGAGTGTACAGGTAATCATGCAGCTGAGTGTACAGTTAATAATGCAGCTGAGTGTACAGTTAATCATGCAGCTGATTGTACAGGTAATCATGCAGCTGAGTGTACAGTTAATAATGCAGCTGAGTGTACAGTTAATCATGCCACTGATTGTACAGTTAATCATGCAGCTTAGTGTACAGGTAATCATGCCACTGAGTGTACAGGTAATCATGCCACTGAGTGGACAGTTAATCATGCAACTAAGTGTACACTTAATCATGCATGCAGCTGAGTGTACAGGTAATCATGCAGCTGATTGTACAGTTATGATGCCACTGAGTGTACAGTTAATCATGCTGCTGAGTGTACAGGTAATCATGCCACTGAGTGTACAGGTAATCATGCCACTGAGTGTACAGTTAATCATGCCACTGAGTGTACAGTTACTCAGGCAGCTGAGTGTACAGGTAATCATGCTGCTGACTGTACAGTTAATCATGCAGCTGATTGTACAGGTAATCATGCCACTGACTACAGTTAATCATGCAGCTGAGTGTACAGGTAATCATGCCACTGAGTGTACAGTTAATCATGCCACTGAGTGTACAGTTAATCAGGCAGCTGAGTGTACAGGTAATCATGCCGCTGACTGTACAGTCATGCTGCTGACTGTACAGTTAATCATGCCACTGAGTGTACAGTTAATCAGGCAGCTGAGTGTACAGGTAAACATGCTGCTGACTGTACAGGTAATCATGCAGCTGATTGTACAGTTAATCATGCAGCTGAGTGTACAGGTAATCATGCAGCTGAGTGTACAGTTAATCATGCAGCTTAGTGTACAGGTAATCATCCACTGATTGTACAGTTAATCATGCCACTGAGTGTACAGTTAATCAGGCAGCTGAGTGTACAGTTAATCTTGCAGCTGAGTGTACAGTTAATCATGCAGCTTAGTGTACAGGTAATCATGCCACTGAGTGTACAGTTAATCATGCCACTGAGTGTACAGTTAATCAGGCAGCTGACTGTACAGGTAATCATGCAGCTGAGTGTACAGTTAATCATGCAGCTGAGTGTACAGTTTATTATGCAGCTGAGTGTACAGTTAATCATGCAGCTTAGTGTACAGGTAATCATGCCACTGAGTGTACAGTTAATCATGCCACTAAGTGTACAGTTAATCATGCCACTAAGTGTACAGTTAATCATGCCACTGAGTGTACAGGTAATCATGCTGCTGACTGTACAGGTAATCATGCCACTGAGTGTACAGTTAATCATGCCACTAAGTGTACAGTTAATCATGCCGCTGAGTGTACAGTTAATCATGCAGCTTAGTGTACAGTTAATCAGTCAGCTGAGTGTACAGTTAATCATGCTGCTGGGTGTACAGTTAATCATGCTGCTGAGTATACAGTTAATCAAGCCGCTGATTGTACAGGTAATTATGCATCTGACTGTACAAAGAGTATGAAGCTGTCTGAACCTAATGAACACAATCATGCAACAGGTCACACAGTAGAGTAATAAAACAGTAGAGTAATAAAATAATGAACTAATCAATGTTGCTTGATTGACAAGTTTTTCTTCTAATTTTATTAATACAAGTCTTGTTACAATATATTACATAACGGAACATCTGAACTTATTGTATGTATTCAGCATACAGTAAGCACATGTATATTGTAATGACATCATGTAACATCCCTATGTTGTCACATGTCACAATCAGAAATACAGAATTACTCAACTGAGCCTTACAATCTTTGTTTTCTTAATCTTGCCTAATAAACTTGATAGCTGTACATGGGTTAAATCTGGTGTAACGACTTTCTTGTGAAATTTGCCACTTTGATTACTCTATATGTGATGCATTGAGTAGTTGTGTTTTGTGTGTTTTAGACATTCCAGCACATGCATGCCACTACTGAGTCCAGCACTGATCACGTTGTGGACAAACTCCAGATCAGATTGGTAGGCGATCACCGTGCTACCACAGAAACCTTCGCTGAAGAGGACACTCGCCCACACGTGAAGAGTGTTGGTGGCAGTCACATCACACAGCAGAGTAAGGGTGAACCTGAAGCTCGCCCCCATCTTAAAACTGTAGAGAACAAACATGCCAACAAGGAATCGGATGGTCCTGAGTTTGACAATGTGCCTAAACTTAAACTAGGAGACACGCAAGCTTCGACGGAAACACAATCGGCTGAATGGAAGATTAAAAAGCAAAGCGAGTTCGGTCATGCTTCACAAAGGAGTGATACATATACAGAAACTGTGCCAAAAATGAAACGATCCCAAACAATGCATGCTACTAAAGAATCCATTTTTTCCACTGACTTTAGTATAAGATCGCGAATAAGAATGAACAAAGAAAGGTCGGCAACAACCGAGTCTGAGGAGACTCCAGAAGGTAGATCGCGAATAAAAATGAGCGATAAAATGTCGGCAACAAAAGAGTCGGACTACGTTGACGTTGAAGGAAAGCGGTTACAAATGTTCCGTGAGAGAAATGTTTACGGACATGCAGCAGACTCTACCGTGCAAAAACTGTTGTACCAGGACAAGTTTGAACAAAAGGATAAAGAAACTGATGGCAAAGGTGGGGAGTTTGTTACTTTTGCTTTTTTGAAATTCTTTTAACCCTTAACTCACTACATATATATAATAGACTGTTCTTTGTTTGAATTAGACCATTGCATTTATGTCACAAAAGGGTGTTTTGGGGAAAATGACTGAACAGGAACATTGTAAACCCTGATCAGCCTGCGAATTACTATAGGCTATTATAGTTGTGCTTAGCGGGTTAAGGGTTAAAATTTACATATGAATAGAAAGATACGAGCAATAGGTTTAACCGTTATTATCACTTTATTATCACTTTATTATTACTTTATTATTATTTTATTATTACTTTATTCACCTTACATATATCAAAATAGGTCTGCAGTTGTATATACCAATAATTATTCAAGTTATATATAGATTATTTAACTGCTGGGATTGATTCTAGGGAAATCCTTCACGAGATGGTAGATGTTCGATTCTTTTCACGAACTAGCAAATGCGAGTGAGTGGGAAAACAAAACATGTCTTTCATCGGGTGAAGGATATTAGAACCGAGCAGTTAAATAATCTGTTTATTACATTTTAAATAATTTTATGTTTGATTTTAACAAAAATGTTTGTTTATTTGACATCGGCGGTGACGTCAACATCAAGACGTCATGACTCAACGTCACAGTTAGTAATTTTTGTGTTCGGAGTTATTAATATTTAGCAATTATGAATTTTCATTAATCTTTCAAAAAAAAATGGGAACAGAAATGTAATAAAACAGCTTGCTGTATAAATTAATAAACAGTGTTGTATTTTTAAAATGAGGTGTAGAACTGTTATTGCAATGGATTATGGATTTGTGATAACAGATTTAATGATGTAGAAGGCAGATTATAAGAATCTTTTATGGATATCGGGTAAAGATCGGGAATTCCAACACGAGGTCTAATTGTTTTTATCGGAACTGAGGCACTGCCCATGATTGATTCTTTTTATTGCATATCATTTACATTCTGCACGTTGACATCGCCAACTACTAATGTTTTGCACGTTTATTTACACAATGACGTCATGCAACTGTCATTATTGATATCAGCGCGCAACTTTTATCTCCCCACATGTGTAAGATCAGGCTCTCCATCACTCATGCAAAATGCAGATAACTTTATCCGGTATGCAAGAAATATTATTTTTGTGCTTTCTGTCTGGATGGGTAAATACCGAGTTGATCAAAGAGCTTCCCTAAAGGTTATCCCTGGGGCCATATAGAGGTACTAGGGCACTAGCTTATCACCCCTGCAACCTAGGTTTACCGGTATTTCCTTGCGTACGAAGTAAAGGGTGCCCATCATATCAATATTATATTTGATTTCAGGATGCTAAGTCTTGAATGTGTACTTTCAGATGGCAGAATAATTCCGTCCAATGAGCAGCTGGTCTGGCTGGATAACCAAGTGGAGTCATATACGGACAATTTTGACTTCCTGGGTTAGTGAGCTTTTTAATTGCTTAATTTTCTGTGTACATGAAATTAAGTAATATAAATACTGTTTTTTATGTCACCTTGTAAACATATTGGTAATAAAAACTGAAAAGGGGATCACTTGGAAGCAACAAACACGAACAAGAGAGAAAAGTAGCAGACTCAGTTTTCTTGAGTCTGTTGATGAGAGGTAATTATAAGATGCAACACCTCTCACACACCCTAGCACAGACTTAAGCGGTATTCTACTCTAAAGTCACACAGATTGGGCTTTATGATCCCAGTGGACCAGTAAGTAATAATAATATTGATTTGTAGAAGGGACTGACTTTGAGAAATCAAATCTTAAAGGTTCCTAAAACAGGTCATAAAGTGACACTAATATTTAAATTGTCTAGCTGTGATTTTTAGCTTTTTCAATTTTACCAAAACCATTCCAGATAATCCGCCAGCTGTTAACTTGATGTCTAGTCTCCCTGCCGTCCAGTACGGTAGCTATGGCAGCTACGCTAGTCTCCATGGTGATATAGAGGGGTACAAGTATCTGCCTTTGCCAGCTGTAATCAAAGCTTCCATAACTGGACCCCTGGAAGCTCAGTAAGTACTGATGTGCTGATTATCCCTAACAGTCGAATCAAACTGACCTAAAATCGGCGACAGTCGATAGTAATTTTTCACAATCGATTTTTGTTTCACTCAGATAAAATTTCTTTCCATTATCATTAGCCAGTGGAACATCAGTAAAATTGTGTGAACTTATTTGACAAGATATTCCTAATAATCTGAGATGCATCCAAATATGGTGCCTGCGGCAAATATGGGGCTGTGCCCTTTTGACACTTTTGGAGCACCTGGTCAGGGAACTTTTGGGATGATTATGGACTTCTCTAGGGGGAGAACTAACAAGTTAGAAGCTTTTCCAGGTAATTTCTAGAAACAGCCGTAAAAAAACCTTCAAACAAGAGCACCGCCATTACATTGTTGTAGATCTAAAATTTTGGAAGTTAAAAGCCACAATCACTTGTAAAGGGTTTAATACTTTTTTTCAAAGGTTACTGTCTTTAAACCTTAGCGTGAACCTAGGGTATACATATACCTCATGGCGATAAAGTATATCAAACATGGTTTCATTCTGTTTTTCCCAGGATAGTGCTGGTAAACGAGAGCATAGTGACCTACTTCATGGGTGATCTGCAGATAGAAGAACACTTTATGGCACTACGTAGATACCTCTGTATGGGCAATGGAGATTTCTCAGAGATACTCTGTGATCTGCTTATGGATAAGGTAAGAAATTATACCAGCAGCAACAGAGACTATGTTTGTCTAGTTAGAAGAGGGCCTCGAGGTTGTATGTTTATATGCATAGTGGGTTTATACCTTCTGTATAATAAAATCAAGTCTTTTACTAACATTTGATAAATTTGAAAAACCTTGGTCGACTTATAAATCTCTACTTAATTAGATTTTTGTCTTAACTTTTAAGTTACACTGTGCAACACATCTGTCTTATTTTTTCCTTCTAATCTTTGATACAGAAAAAAAAAAAATAGTTCCCAAGAAATATGTAGTTGTATCTGCTAAATTATGTTCCCCGCTGTTCCCACTGAATAATGAAGAGTCACACCTCCATAGATAGACTTTATCGACCACCGCACTATGCAGTTGAATTCTGGGACAGGTTAAACGTCTGCGTTGAACATGCTTCTGAAATAACTTCAAATATCATTATCTTAGGTGACATTAATGAAGACCAATTAAACCTGTCAAATCATAAATTTTGAGATATACTTACTCTTAATAATATGATAAATATAATTAAAGATCCTACTCGTGTAACTAACACTTCAAGCACTTTAATAGATCCAATCGCTATCTCTAATCATTTAACTTCTTATGATTCTGGCGTTTATCAAACAGCAAATCGTATCAGTGATCATTATAGTACATATGCTTTCATTAAAAGCGAATTTTGTATAAATATACCGTTTCAAAGAAGAGTCTGGAATTACAAACGTGCTGATTTTGAAAAGTTGAATAATTTTAATGAGATCAACAGACTGGACTTTTTTGCATACAGATTTTGTAGATATCGCTGCAAATAGTTTTATTAATAAACTCACTGATCTCATGAAGGAATGCATTCCAACTAGTTTCGTAACAATTCGTCCAAATGATAAGCTTTGGTATAATTCTGAAATTCGACTAGCATCTCGTAAACGCGATAGAAAAAAATCAATAGCTTTACGTACAGGCAATCAATCTGATTGGCGCTTATATAAAGACCTTCGAAATAAAGTTAATAATATGAAAAAGCATGCTAAAGAAATATTTTTTAATCAACTTGAATTTTCTCTAAGTGATATGAATTCTGCAAATCCTCGACAGTACTGGAAAATAATCAAAATGTTAATTAAAGAAAACGCTAACAGTTGTAACGTCATACCACCTTTAAAGAACAACGATGGTTTATATTCTGTATCTGACGAAGAAAGGGCAAATTTATTGAATGACTTTTTTACATCAATATCAACTGTTTACGACACCAATGCCACTCTACCACAATTTATACCTAAGACGATCAATATTATCAATGATATTAATATTACTGAAAATGAAATTTCTGATATCCTATCAATTTTAGTGATAAATAAAGCTAGTGGGCCAGATGAAATAAGTCATAGAGTCCTGAAAGAAACTTCAAAAACAATATGTCGCCCCCTGTGTATTCTGTTTAATCGTTCAATTCAAGAAAATATCTTTCCACAATGCTGGAAATTAGCTAATGTTATGCCACTTTTTAAATCAGGTGATAAAGATTCACCTTCAAACTATAGACCAATATCGTTAATTAGCTGCGTTGGAAAAGTTATGGAACGCGTGATATTCAAACATATTTTTAATTTTTTGCTTACCAATAATTTAATATTTAAAAACCAGTCTGGTTTCTTACCTGGTCACTCAACAGTTTATCAACTAATTGATATTTATAATCAAATATGCAAAGCGATTGATGAAAACAAATTTACATGTATGGTATTTTTTGATATATCCAAAGCTTTCGATCGCATCTGGCACGCAGCTTTAATTTTTAAACTCCGACAACATGGCATTTCAGGCAACCTTCTTAATTGGATAAATAATTACATAACTGATCGTAAACAAAGAGTTTTCGTTGGTTCGACCTTTTCTGAAATAAAAACTCCAAATGCCGGCGTACCCCAAGGGTCTGTTCTAGGACCATTATTGTTTTTAATTTATATAAACGACATAGCTGACGCATTGCTTAGTACAACAAGGTTATTTGCTGATGACAGTTCTATTGCGGTATCTACATCCGATTTAGATTATATGGAAACTACAATTAATGATGACTTGTGTAAAATATCGAATTGGTCAAAGCAATGGCTAGTAAAATTTAATCCATCTAAAACTGAAGTTATCTTCTTTTCACTTGCAAACAGAAACCGTCCGTCTTTGATATTTGAAAATACACAACTTAACTTTGTTGACCATCATAAACATCTAGGAGTAACCCTTAGTCATGATGGGTCCTGGCATCAACATATTTCAAATATTGTAATATCTGCGTCTAAGGTAATAGGTTCAATGAAATTAATGAAATTTAGATTAAAACGTCAAACGCTTAATCAAATATATAAATCTTACCTTCGCCCTATTTTAGAATACGCGGCTATAATATGGGATAGTTGTACAAATTATGAAAAAGATAACTTAGAAAAAATACAATATGAAGCCGCGCGAATAGTTACTGGCCTGACTCGTTCTGTCTCTATACAAAAATTGTTAACTGAAATTGGTTGGGTCTCTCTGGCCGACCGAAGACACATCCAAAAGTTGATATTGACCTTTAAGTTTACAAATGGAGTTTTACCGAGTTACTTGAATGAAATATTCCCTGCAACTGTTTCGGAATCGAATCCTTACAACTTGAGAAACAGTTCCAACTTCGTTACTTTACCTAGAAGAACAGAACTGTTTTCGAGATCAGTCTTACCGTCATCTCTAAAAGTTTGGAATGAACTTGATATCAATATTCGCGAAGCACCATCCCTTTCGAGTTTTAAAACTAGGCTTAACAATTACTTTAAACCACCGATAGTACCCCAATACTACATACTGGGTGATAGATACCTTTCAGTTCTACATGCGCGTTTGCGAAACAACTGCAGCAATTTAAATGCTGATCTCTTTCTTAATCATTTGAGGGATAATCCCAATTGTATATGTGGTAATGGTTTTGAAGATGTTGAGCATTATTTGTTTAGATGTGTAAATTTCAGAAATGAAAGACGGCAATTATTTTTAGACACTCGTATATTTCATCCTTTAAGTACTCACAAACTTTTATACGGCATCGACCAACTAAAAGACGAGGAAAATCATATTCTATTTACTCAAGTGCAAAACTATATTAAAAACACTAAACGATTCCAAAATCCTTAACTTTGTATCAATATAACGTTTTATTTTGTCTATATCTACTGTCGTTATGTTTCTATCAGCCTGAACGGGGATATTGTGGTGTTATTTCGGTGGAGATTGCGTGGGGGTAGAATGGCACGGCAGAGTTTACATTTTTGGATTTTTTTTTATTATTATTTTATTATATTATTTTTTTTTTTCTGCGTTTTTCTGTATCAAATTTCTATTTAAATATATTGTTACAATTTCAAACCGATAATCATATACACTTCTTCAGCCACAATGGAGAGAACTGAAACTAATGTTGTAATAACTTGTAGTTCAATCCACTTGCATATGTTTCTATGAATATTGTGATGTTGAATTGATGTATTGTAACATATCTGCAATAAAATATTATTAAACTATTAAAAATAGATCTTGTCTTTTCTTTATATTTTTTTTTTTGGATAACCGCATTTTTTCACACAATCAACTATAGTAAAACTCAGCAGAGATAGTATGTGGATTTGTATAAAAACTGAAACATTCGTACTTGATTATTTTATCTTTGCATTTATCTATGTTAAATAATTTTTTAGGTAAAATATATATGCTGGGTTTTAAAAAAACGAAAAACGAAAAAAACATCTTTACAATTATCGTTGAAGGCGTATTAAAGTAGCAAAATAAATATTTTGGCAATTATAATTTTTTTCTGCTTTCAAGTTTAAAAGGGACATACAGCAATCTGGTTTATTTGTAAATAAAACTTTTGAAATATCCTCGGTGTCCTTTTTTCAGAAATGTGTATTTTAAATCTTCTTTTGAAATTGTAAAGATGTTTTGAAAAAAAACTCCCCATTTATACAGCTTCTAATCATGATATGCATTTCTGTATGTAAGTATGTGTGAAAACTGTTTATATATAAATATGATGCATATTACATACATATCTGTACGGTTTGTTGAGGGGTGGCCCACCCCGACCCTCACAAACCTATTACGGGGTGAATAAATGGATTACCATTAATTTGGTAATCAAAATTAAAAAAAAACAAAAAAACAATTTAACCAAAGGCAAGATAAGCTCGTGTGATGGATTGTCTGTTAGTCTGTGTACAATGTTACAAAATCAACCTCTCTAAATCCACCGAATGGGATTTTAATGAAACTTCCTGAGGTGATGCCATTTCCGATGTATAAAGTGATTGCCATAGAGATATGAATTATACAGGAAAACAAGAAGCACCAATAGTGATGCGAATGCCAGATTTAAAATATGACAGTACATTAAACAGTATAACTGAAATATCTAGTCAGAAATGGAGTTATTACATTCAGGTATAATACTAAAGTATGGTTCTTGTCATATAACATTGTGTAATGATAATGACCACTTGTGCCACATTCCAAACTTTCGGACAATTTGTTTTTGAGAAATGAGGATTTTTTTTTTTTTAACCAAAACCTTTATTATAAACCAAAACATCAAAACACATAGACAGGCGGAAATCACCAAACTATAAGCCTGGATTTGCTTTACAATCCAGCTAAAAATTAAAAAAACACCAAAGCTGCCTGGCCAATATTGACATGCTTCTCTTAAACTGCCTGGCCATTTCAAATGAAAATCAACATATTTCTAGGATAGACTCCTTTCCGATTTGTCCAATATGTCTGCAATCACAATATATAGTTGTGACTTGTGAAATATAAAAATTCTATTTTTCTGTTACTATTTAGTGACAGTTACAACATATCGATAGACATCTTAATAACTACATGCTCCATATAAACATGACATTACCATCCGAGGGGTCGTTAGCGTGTTCTTCGTCAAGACACTACCTTAACCTTTTCCTTTCCCGTGTATATCCTCTGAGCACGTTAAGGAACCACAGGAATCACTTTGATAGTAAGAGTAGTGCAGGTCCCCGGATTCCTATGTATCCTTCCCCTCTGTCTGGGACGGCTCTAAATAACCTGTAATGTGTTGATGAACCATTTAACAAAATTCAATTCAATTTTTTACCATCCATTAAACAAATGAATTTTATAGTGACGGAAAGATAATAAGTATTGTTGCTTACCAAAATATAAACTGAAGTACTGAAAACAACTGTGAGTCGAAGTAATATCCACGCATGTGAATATAATTTGGCTATTGCATTTACTTGACATACCCATGTGAATATAATTTGACTTGCATTTAGTTGTCATACCCATGTGAATATAATTTGGCTATTGCATTTACTTGACCCACCCATGTGAATATAATTTGGTTATTGCATTTACTTGACCCACCCATGTGAATATAATTTGGCTATTGCATTTACTTGACCCATCCAAGTGAATATAATTTGGCTATGGCATTTACTTGACACCTAACAACCCATTATTTAGTGATTTGGTATTTCTTGCAGCTGGGCACCAATCCACGACCTCAGGACCTGGTGAACCCAATGTTTCTGAACAACTGTCTCAACAAGGCAATCCGTCTGTCCATCAACGCTGATGACAAGTACGCCGACAACCTCAGCTTTCTGCACAAGTACCTGCCCAAGACTATGGAACAAAGCTCGCCAGATGTCTTTGACTGTATACAACTCCATTATGAGGTAAATTTGTCGATTTTCATTATAGAATGTTTTGAGAGTTGTTTTACGAGCATACTTGTTTTTTTTCAATCTTTCAGTCGTATCATGGTGGTGTCTACTTGTAGCAGTGTTCGATATGCTCAACTTTATAGTTCTGCCACTCTGGAATATTTAATAGACACTTTATATGATACTCCACTTGGTCACATTATAACGACCCCGGGCAGTCCAGTCCTAGAACTATATGCTGAGTGTCAAGCAGGGGAGCTACTAATACAATTTTAATAATGTCTGGTATGACCAGGCCAGTTATTTAACCCCATGACCTCCTGCATATATGGTACCACCAGACCATGCAGTGATTTATAAATTGTTATACATGCATGTATGCATCATTTCCTATTAATATTGATTGTTCAGCCAGTGGTTAACCTTTGGAATTAATTGCCAGTACATATATTATTCTAATTTGAAAAGGATGTCACATGTCTGGTTTTATCCAATGAAATAACGTTAAATACAGATATGCTAACGAGTCTGAAATGATATTGCCATAATGAATTTGTCTTCTCATTCCTGCAGGTGAAATGGCCGCTGAACATTGTGATAACCAAGAACAGCCTGCACAAGTACTCCCAGGTTTTCTCCTTCATGTTACAACTTAAGCGGGTTGTTTGGGTTCTCAAGGACGTCTGGCACAGGCTTAAACGAGATGGTATCAATATATTCATTATTCTGAATGTTCATCCTTGTACCAGCATTTAATCATTCTATACACAGTTTTATGTCCACCAAGAAATGGCGCGTCCATCTTTAAGTCCGAAACTATCCTGTCTCAGCCAAAACTTAAAAGTACTGAATGGAATTTGATGACATTTTACACAAATGTTAATTGCAATGAGAAGGTGTGTGCAAGATCAGGTCCGTACCTCAAAGGTCAAGGTCTTTCTTGGAAGGCAAAGGTCAGATGAGTCAAAATCATGTCTCGGTCATAATTTTGAAAATACCACACAAATATTAATGACAATGAGAAGGTTTCGTGCCTATAAATCAGGTTTATATTGTCCAGATCAATACCTGGTGGCGGGACTCATCGATACTAAGGGACGCAGGCCCGACGTTTCAATGTGTTTCAAGTCCAAAACACCAGGTTTTGATCTCAAACAATATAAACTGTCTGGAAATGTATTATTTCTTATCAGACATAGATTTTTATGTATCATGCCCGTGTGGTTCCCGGGGGCCCCGTTTGGTCACAGGGCAAAGAATAGGGCCACTGCAGATCCCTTTGGAGGGGTAGGCAGAGGGGTAGAAGAATCCCCCCAAATTCATGTTCATTTTATCATTTTTTGTTCATGTTCATTAAAGGTCTTCATCGTGATCCCTGCATTGTTTCAGGTGCTATCTCGCTCACATCAAAAGAGCAGTGGCAGAAAAACAATAACGTGGCTCCAGCGTTAATAGGAGTGTCTATGATAGAATTTGCAGCAATTCTGCAGTTCAGGGTGAGAAGGTTCTAGGCCCATTTTCCATATTCCATGTTCATGCCTGTTAGGCACCATATAACCTTTCATGTGTTGGTGCGCCTTAAAACCCAATTCAATTCAATTTTATGTATCGTATACACATTTTGTTGAGAGATTGCACAAAATACAAATTCTCATAACTTTTAACATTTTATGCCTATCTTTCAACAGCAAACCGAAAACATTTCGGGGGCATATAGTAATCGCACCGTCCGGATTCTGTCTGTCCTTCATTCCGCAGTTCCTGTCCAGACTGTACCTTCAAAACGTTTGCATGGATTTTTGATTAACTTGGCACAAGTGATCACCATAACAAGACGATGTGTTGCGCGCAAAACCCAGGTCCGTACCTCAACGGTCAAGGTCACAGTTGAAGTTCATAGGTCAAAAACCTGTCTGTCCGTCATTCCGCAGTTCGTGTCCGGACTGTACCTTCAAAACCCCTGCTTGGATTTTTTATAAACTTTGCACAAGTGATCACCATAGCAAGACGATGTGTCGCGCACAAAACCCAGGTCCGTACCTAAAAGGTCAAGGTCACATTTGAAGTTCATGGGTCAAAAACAGATACGCAATTTCGTGTCCGGACCGTAATGTCACAACTCCTGTAGAGATTTTTAAATAACTTGGCACAAGTGATCACCATAACAAGACAATGTGTCGCACGCAAAACCCAGGTCCGTACCTCAAAGGTCAAGGTCACACTTGCAATTTTTAGGTCAAAAACAGTTACGCAATTTCGTGTCCGGGCCGTAACGTCACAACCCCTGCAGGGATTTTTCAATAACTTGGCACAAGTGATCACCATAACAAGACGATGTGTCTTGCCCAAAACCCAGGTCTTCAAGGTCAAGGTCACACATGGAGGTCAAAAGTCAAATTGTGTCCGGTCAATAACTCTGGCATTCATGGACGGATTTTCAAATTACTTGGCCCGAGTGCTCACCACAACAAGACGATGTGTCCCGCACAAAATCCAGGTCTGTGGCCTCAAGGTCAAGGTCACACTTAGAGGTCAAAGGTCAAATTGTGTCCCGATCAATAACTTTTGCATGCCTGGACGGATTTTCTAATAACTTGGCACAAGTGCTCACCACAACCAAACGACGTGACGTGCACAAAATCCAGGTCCATGGATCCAAGGTCAAGGTCATACTTAGAGGTCAAAGGACACTTCGGGGGCATTTATCACTTACAGTGATATTTCTTGTTATATTCATAATTGCAGGTATAGTGCACAAGGTAGACAGGAGTGTCCAGTTACATCTGTATTTTTACATTCATAATTGCAGGTATACTGCACAAGGTAGACAGGAGTGTCCAGTTCCGTCAGTTACACCTGTATAGACAGGAGATGCAGCATTTTGTGAAGGTGATGCAGGAATACATCTCTTACCAGATAGTGGACGTCACTTGGCAGGAACTGCAGACGGCCCTCACTAAGGATGTACACAACCTTGACGATCTGCATGCCGCTCACAACCGTTACCTTGACAATGCTCTCTTTAGGTATTTGATGATCAGTTACCACTATATCTATATAGTCTTTTGATGATCAGTTACCACTATGTCTATATTTAGTTCTTAGAGATCAGCTCCCACTATATCTATATAGTCTTTAGAAGATCAGTTCCCACTATATCTATATAGACATTGATGATCTGTTCCCAGTATATCTGTATAGACTTTAGATGATTAGTTAATATTATATCTGTATAGACTTTGATGATCATTTTCCAAAATATCTATATGAACTGATAATCAGTTCCCAATATATCTTTATAGACTGATGATCAGTTCCCAGTATATCTATATAGACTGTTGATGAACAGTTCCCAGTATATCTATGTAGACTGTTGATGATCAGTTCCCAGTATATCCGTGTAGACTGTTGATGATCATTTCCCAGTATATCCATGTAGACTGTTGATGATCAGTTCCCAGTATATCTATGTAGATGTTGATGATCAGTTCCCAGTATATCCATGTAGATGTTGATGATCAGTTCCCAGTATATCTATGTAGACTGTTGATGATCAGTTCCCAGTATATCTATGTAGACTGTTGATGATCAGTTCCCAGTATATCTATATAGACTGTTGATGATCAGTTCCCAGTATATCTATGTAGACTGTTGATGATCAGTTCCCAGTATATCTATATAGACTGTTGATGATCAGTTCCCAGTATATCTATGTAGGCTGTTGATGATCAGTTCCCAGTATATCCATGTAGACCGTTGATGATAAGTTCCCAGTATATCTATGTAGATGTTGATGAACAGTTCCCAGTATATCTATGTAGGCTGTTGATGATCAGTTCCCAGTATATCTATGTAGATGTTGATGAACAGTTCCCAGTATATCTATGTAGGCTGTTGATGATCAGTTCCCAGTATATCTATGTAGACTGTTGATGAACAGTTCCCAGTATATCTATGTTTTGATGAACAGTTCCCAGTATATCTATGTAGGCTGTTGATGATCATTTCCCAGTATATCCATGTAGACTGTTGATGATCAGTTCCCAGTATATCCATGTAGACCGTTGATAATCAGTTCCCAGTATATCCATGTAGACCGTTGATGATCAATTCCCAGTATATCCATGTAGACCGTTGATGATCAGTTCCCAGTATATCTGTGTAGACCGTTGGTGATCAGCTCCCAGTATATCCGTGTAGACCTTTGATGATCAGTTCCCAGTATGTCTATGTATACTGTTGATGATCAGTTCCCAGTATATCCATGTAGACTGTTGATGATCAGTTCCCAGTATATCTATGTAGATGTTGATGATCAGTTCCCAGTATATCCATGTAGATGTTGATGATCAGTTCCCAGTATATCCGTGTAGATGTTGATGATCAGTTCCCAGTATATCTATGTAGACTGTTGATGATCAGTTCCCAGTATATCCGTGTAGACTGTTGATGATCAGTTCCCAGTATATCTATGTAGATGTTGATGATCAGTTCCCAGTATATCCGTGTAGACTGTTGATGATCAGTTCCCAGTATATCCATGTAGATGTTGATGATCAGTTCCCAGTATATCCATGTATACTGTTGATGATCAGTTCCCAGTATATCCATGTAGATGTTGATGATCAGTTCCCAGTATATCTATATAGACTGTTGATGATCAGTTCCCAGTATATCCATGTAGACCGTTGATGATCAGTTCCCAGTATATCCATGTAGACCGTTGGTGATCAGCTCCCAGTATATCCGTGTAGACCGTTGATGATCAGTTCCCAGTATGTCTATGTATACTGTTGATGATCATTTCCCAGTATATCCATGTAGACTGTTGATGATCAGTTCCCAATATATCCATGTAGACCGTTGATAATCAGTTCCCAGTATATACATGTAGACTGTTGATGATCAGTTCCCAGTATATCTATGTAGACTGTTGATGATCAGTTCCCAGTATATCCATGTAGACCGTTGATGATCAGTTCCCAGTATATCCATGTAGACCGTTGATGATCAGTTCCCAGTATATCCATGTAGACTGTTGATAATCAGTTCCGAGTATATCCATGTAGACCGTTGATAATCAGTTCCCAGTATATCCATGTAGACCGTTGATGATCAGTTCCCAGTATATCTGTGTAGACCGTTGGTGATCAGCTCCCAGTATATCCGTGTAGACCGTTGATGATCGGTTCCCAGTATGTCTATGTATACTGTTGATGATCATTTCCCAGTATATCCATGTAGACTGTTGATGATCAGTTCCCAGTATATCCATGTAGATGTTGATGATCAGTTCCCAGTATATCCGTGTAGACTGTTGATGATCAGTTCCCAGTATATCCATGTAGACTGTTGATGATCAGTTCCCAGTATATCCATGTAGACCGTTAATGATCAGTTCCCAGTATATCCATGTAGACCGTTGATGACCAGTTCCCAGTATATCTATGTAGACCGTTGATGATCAGTTCCCAGTATATCCATGTAGACCGTTGATGATCAGTTCCCAGTATATCCATGTAGACCGTTGATGATCAGTTCCCAGTATATCCATGTAGACCGCTGATGATCAGTTCCCAGTATATCCATGTAGACCGTTGATGACCAGTTCCCAGTATATCCATGTAGACCGTTGATGACCAGTTCCCAGTATATCCATGTAGACCGTTGATGATCAGTTCCCAGTATATCCATGTAGACCGTTGATGATCAGTTCCCAGTATATCCATGTAGACCATTGATATTCAGTTCCCAGTATGTCTTTGTAGATGTTGATGATCAGTTCTCAGTATATCCGTGTAGACTGTTGATGATCATTTCCCAGTATATCCATGTAGATGTTGATGATCAGTTCTCAGTATATCCATGTATACTGTTGATGATCAGTTCCCAGTATATCCATGTAGACTGTTGATGATCAGTTCCCAGTATATCCATGTAGATGTTGATGATCAGTTCCCAGTATATCCATGTAGACTGTTGATGATCAGTTCTCAGTATATCCGTGTAGACTGTTGATGATCAGTTCCCAGTATATCCATGTATACTGTTGATGATCAGTTCCCAGTATATCCATGTAGATTGTTGATGATCAGTTCCCAGTATATCCATGTAGACTGTTGATGATCAGTTGGTATCTATATACTGTGTTGTATGTACACCTGGAGGGTATTGATATTATTTATACCTCTACCAGGTGTCTGTTGACCAAGAACGCCTCATCCCTGATGAAGATCATCCAGGACATATTCCGCCTTATCCTCAAGTATCACCGACAGTTACTGACTGGAAGCTGGCATACCAGCACGTCTGGGGTCCAGACTCACCGCAACTACTCTCAGATGTGTCACACATATAAGGTCTTCCTGGAACACTCGGGTTTCTTATTTAAAGGTAGGCTTACATACATGTCTAAAATTTCTGATATTTCTGACGAGGACTTGAATACCTGGTTGTCGGGTCAGACAATGCGTGTGGTAGCATATAAAATGGCATAGATGTTCGCGCACTTAATATGAAATAATGGGCATTTGAAATTTGAGTTTATATTTGGAAAAAACAAGCCTGCTCTTGCGATGACGAAGTATAAAATGCCTTATACATTTTAGAGAGAGGTGTGCCTGTTTAATATTTAATAAGTTGGATAAAATTATATGATGCGAGACTGTGCCGAGCATCATATCAATTGTATCCAACGAGTTAAATATATTCAGTATTAAATAGGCACAAATGTGAGATTCTATTTATCACATAACACCAAAAAAGCCTCATATTATTTAAACCAACATTTATTATTGTACCTGCCTATATATATAACGTTGTCATATTATGTTGTCGTATGTTTGTATGACGATGTCGTATGTTGACTCCTGCTTCTCTGTATGACACCAAACAATGGAACTATACCTCGTTGATTTCCGTAATCTGGTATTTTGAACAGTTACGGAAATCATGAGGCAATTCTGATGTTCTCCGAGTTGAGCGGAAAGGACTGATTGATGATTCTACCTTCATTTGCATATTTATTTCACTAGCATATACGATAAATATATCATGATTTTCATTTATTACACTCCACACCGCAATGTGATGCACATATGTATAGTTATTCCCATATAATAACAGTTGTTATCAAGCTGGCTGTGAGAGGATACGAGACACATCTTCACATGATGCATATATATATATATTATAAATGTGAGACAAATTATCAACCAAACAGTGCTTAAACTAACAAATATCGAGCGCTTTCGGCTTTAATCGCCTTTCTCGGGATACATACATAAAGTTACAAAAACAAACACATTTTTAAAAGCAGAAACATAAACCGTTGAATGTACAACTTTATCGGTGAGTGCATGCATTTAGTTTGACCAGATATTCTTTTTTGACCTTTGCTATAATGTGTACACACCATAACACATTATGCATACAATAAAGGTGTATCAGAACTAGTATTTTTATAACATATTTCTCTCCATTTACTGTTTGGTTTCTCCTACATATTATACTTTTTAAAATGTCAGTGTATGTTTACATAATCATTGAATCAGAAGCCGTTTATTTCTACGTACTCTAATAATAGCGGTCAAACCGAAACTATGCACTCCTGTTAAATACGATACTTTATACTTGTGTCTCATTGCAAACACACCAGTAATTAACTACTAGCAATTAACTTTACAGCATTTATCTATTTCATTCCTACTTTTTATCTAATAATTAAAACATACAACTTACTTTATTAAGAAGATCGACTTTGTGCGGTTGTCGGGTTTTTCAGAAACTTTACACTTCTGTTGAATACGAAACTATACACTCATTGTTGGATGTACAGCCACAGCTATTGGTGTATGCATGTATTTAGTTTGACCACATATTCTCTTTAACATTTGCAACAACTTGTACACACCATAACACCATTACACACACATTATAGGTTTAAAAGGACTAGTGTTTCTATAAGATATTTCTGTTTTTTCCTAGGCACCCTTAAAACACTTAAAAAATGTCAGTGTTTTCAAAATGTCAGTGTACTTTTACTTAAGCATTGAATCAGAAGCCGTTTATTTCCGAGAACTCTAACAATAGCAGTCAGACCTTTTGACCGCCTGACCGCTCGTACACTCCCAGATAAATTGTTCAATCTGCTAGTGTGTCTTCAGAATCAGTTTTTTTCCATGTGAACAAACTTCAAACGTATAGCAACGTTTGTGTTGTGCATGCACGCTGTTGCCATCTTGCGGTTGTGATATACCATTACTGGTATGGGCGCATTAAGCGCACGCTTATAGTATTGATTGGTGTATGTTTCTGCTTTAAAAAAAATCGCACAGTTTATGTGTTTGTTTTTGTAACTTTAAGTATGTATCCTGAGTAAGGAGATTAAAGCCGAAAGCGCTCGATAATTGGTAGTTTAAGCACTGTTTGGTTGATAATTTGTCTCACATTTATCTTTTTAAATAACTATCTTTCCGGAATCCTCGTGATCCAGTGCTCCAGAAAGGGTCTTGTAAGATGTATACTAATCTTTACCATATATGTGTATATATATATATATATATATATAATTATATTTCCCTACAATTTCAGTTGTTAGCAAGTTGGCAGTGAGAGGATACGAGCCACATCTTCATGATTTATTACTGCGTCTCAACTTTAATAACTACTACGAAAAATAGCAAAACAGATTACCTTAGAGAAATACCAACGTGCGAACTGTTGCCATGTGACTTCTGACAGGGTCAAATAATCAAATTGCTCTTTGTACAATAGAAAAATGTAAACTTGTTGTAATAGAAGAAAAGCAGTTGATATTAATAAAACAAATGTGGTAAACGTTGATACATAAAAAATAAACTTTAATCTAGACGAAGGTTTCTAGCACACAAATCCACTTATGCTAATAGTGATTTCAGAATTAGGTGGCATGATTATGTCGATGGTCTCCATGGCTGCTGATGAACTATGTGGAACTAGTGTAGCATTAAGTGAATGCAGGTTTTATGCCCCTAAGAGAGGGGGCATACAGTAATCTTACCGTCCATTCGTCCGTTTGTCCATTCGACCTTTCGTCCAAAACAATCATGTCTCAGTCGTAACTTTGAAAGTACAGAACGGATTTACATAAAACTTCACACCAGTGTTCACCACAATGAGAAGGAGTGTCGCGTGCATGAATCAGGTCAGTATCTCAAATGTCAAGGTCACACTTGGTCAAATGAGTAAATCATTTCGGGGGCATTTGTCACTTTCCGTTTATAGAAGGTTTTCTCTTTCTTGAAGAGATTTGCCTAGTTCTAGAATATTCAGTAAGAGTGTCTCTGACAGTGTTCCAGTGTGCAAGACTGTTTAACCTGTCATAGATGCAGGCTTTGTGATAATCTGTACCATTAGATCTGGCTGTATATAATCTATTTCATTAATCTGTATGTATATTTTGTACATTTATTTACTTTTGAATAAATTGAGTGAATTTGTGATTTTGTTTTGTTGATATTTTATCAATCAGAAAATGCATTTCAACATTGTCATTTGTCTCTCCAGGTTCCTGTCCTTTTAATGGCAGAATATGCTTTTTATTAAACGTAAAGCGTTGATGAAGTACACAGGCAATCTTGCCACATATGAAAATCATATGATTCTCATATGATTTTCATATGAAAGGTTTCATATGAGAATCAACAAAAAGGAGCCGCATATGATTTTCATATGAAACCTTTCATATGATTTTCATATGAGAATCATATGATTTTCATATGAAAGGAGTTCCATATGATTTTCATATGAAATGCATATGATTTTCATATGAATTTCATATGATTTTCATATGAGAATCATATGAAGCTCCTTTCATATGAAAATCATATGTAAAGTATCATATGAGAATCACATGAAGCTCCTTTCATATGAAAATCATATGTAAAGTATCATATGAGAATCACATGAAGCTCCTTTCATATGAAAATCATATGTAAGGTATCATATGAAAAGCATATGAAAGGAGCTGCATATGAAATTTATATGCTTTTAAATATCCCATGAAACCTAAAAACTTTCAAAATACACTTAACAATCTGTGTTTTTAATGAATGTTACATTAATAGGTATTTTGTTCTGTCTTTCTTAAAAGCCAATCTGAAAGACATTTTGATAGTTCATTCAATTTAAAAATGTCTAGGTCTTCACACAGATTTTAAGGTGCATTTTCAAGTTGATTGGTTACATTTATATGGATTGCATTGTCCTTGTTTGGTTTAACACTTTTAGCAATTATCACTTCCAGAAGTATCCTATTTGGTCACTCAGTGATCCCAATCTTGTCTGTTTTTGGTGGTATAATGTTTCCATGCTCATTGATCTTTGACAAGTTCTTGCAGTGCACTGTATGATATATCCATTCATGTTTGATGTATTTAAAGGAACTAGAGGAATCTACTTGATAGCATAAGATTGATAGCATAAGAGTAAAGTTATTCTGTATTTTCAATTTCTCACACGCATTGGTAGTAGCTCTAAATAACCAAATACAGTTTATTTAGCTGATGTCTATAAATGGGACATCCTTTTGTGATAAGGTAAAAGAACAAAAAAAATGACTTCATTTATATACATAGTAATGCATTTAGATCATGTTTTAAAGGGTCACACGGCAATCTTGACTATTTCAAAATTCAAGGCGTCTTGTTTTATATACGAGGGAAGATTCAAAATTACGTAGACATGCTATAAAATCTTCATTATTAAATAGTTAACAGCAAAATAATGACGTCAACTAAATTAACATTTTAAAATATAACCTAAACTGCGGCATCGCTATTATGTTAATATATTTACCGAAAGGATAAATAAACACTATTTTAAAATATATTAAGATTTTATTTTTTTTCAATTTACATTTTTGAATTTCTAGTTAATGTCAGCAAGCATCTCTGGATCAATATCTCCTCTAGCCTGCTCTAGACGTCCTTGACATATCAGGTCTCAAAACCACAGAATGATCTGGAAAGAGTAAAATATAAAATTGTTTTAAGTGCAAGAACAAATAATAACATACATACTAGAACTATCACTGAAGTAGATGAATAAGTCAAACAAAGGGTCATACTTCTGCAATAAATTAAGTAATCAACGTGTGATGTAGATGGACTTTAGGACATCATTTGTAAAGTGTATATGAGAGAGCATACATTGCGAATTATAGTATGCAGGGCTTTTTTTTGGGCTGTTTATAGAGCCGTTAATGGGTCATATTCCCAATGACAAAACATATTTTTTTTTCCAATTTTGAGAAGAAAATTCCCAATTGAAAGAAGAAAAAGAAAGAACACTGAAAAGTAGCAAAAATGTGACAAGTATTGAATATGGAATGTTTTAAATGCCTCTGTTGATCTTTTTGTACTGTAAACAGTATGAAAGATACAATTAGGAAATAAATGTTTGACTGTTTTGTTTCCCAATTTTATGAAAAATCACGCTAAAATTCCCAATGTTGAGGGTATGGGTTTAATATGTTCCCAAAATGTTGAAAAAAGCACTGCATGTATTTGAAGTAATATACAATATTTTGTATAATATATATAAATGACCGGTCAATAATTTTGACTACCGGTATATGACGGCTTATAATAAAGTAGTTGAATGGCTTACCATAGTAGAACTATTTGCCTCCACTGCATGAAAAGATTGTGTGAACTATTACCCACGACCGAAGGTAGGGGGACTTAAAAGATCACCAAGGGATCTCTACTTTTGGCCTTAGGTAATAGTTCACATGATCTCAATATAACTCGGGCAAAAATAACCAATGTCACAAGTAGTACCTTAAATGATTTAACCCTCAGAACTTTATTTTTATATGATGAAAAAGTGTCTGTACTTTACCATAACACCTTAAATCCGAAGAGAAATATTGTGAATATTGCCAATGATTAAACCCACCTAGTATCATGTTGTACTGGATTCCTGTAATACGTCTTGCGTAATAGTCTGTTCCACACTTGACTTCCCTTGACACACCACCTCTGTGATTTCAAATAAGCCTGAAACATAGATACACTTGTAACCTCTAACCTTTATTATTTATGGTTGGTGTTTTCTAATCCAAACGATTAGTGAGGCGGGGTAGATATTAAAGATCACCGACCTCAACAGTCTTTTACTTGACCTTTTTGTCAAATGTTCGTGCATTTAAAAGGACTTTTATTTTATTTGTATCCTGCCTTATTAAATGAGCAACACTAGTAAACTTATTTATGTACACAATATACTTCTTTCAGGTATTACACGCATAGTTTTTCATAACAATATATAGGGATCACATGTACGATCTCGGCTGTCACAAAAACATAATGGCTGTAACTTTTTCATTTCCTCATATAATTTCCTCAATCTTTCTATATTTACACTTCATGTGACCTTTGCAGTATATAAAGGTCAAACTCATAGCTCAGGTCAGTTTGTTCAGTCATGTTTTAATCTTAACTTTTTCTATAATCTGTTCATGTCTTCACCAAACTAGGCCCTGTATTTAAACGGATTAAAACAGGTTCAACAATAAAAGTGAACTAGTAGTAAGTGACAAATGCCCCAGAAAAATGTATTTGTCCTCCAAGTGAAATCTTGAACTTTGAGGTACAGGCTCGATTATTGGACACAACACACTTCTTCATTGTATAAAGTATATGTGTGTTAAGTTTCATGCAATTCCCTTTAGTACTTTCAAATATTAAAACTCCCTACCACGGCATAATCAAAAATAACATTTAATGTGAATATCAAGGTCAGAAACTTTTAATCTAAACTTACCTGGTGGCACATTACTGTACTTGGTAAGTTGGTATCCAAACAAGGTTGAATGTATCCAAACAAAGTTTTATGGGGCACCCTCATCATTCATACTGTACACATTTTCTGAAAGTAAAATTGGTGCCTATCAATACATCAGTCATGTGCAATAAATATTTAAACTATACCCTATACAGTTGTAGATAGTAACCTTTTTTTAACATATAGATTGAAATAACATGCTAAAGCTGTTTCAGTACTTAAAGGCCAAACAAAAATACACTGTGTTTCCCTTAAGCTTTGAAAAAAGGGTAGGTAGGGATTTATTTTTAGAATCTCTGCCGAGTAGCAAAAATAAATTAAGATAACCGATAATTATTAATAATAACTTTGTTTAAAAAACAATAACCACCAAATATGTTAGTTAAATTGTGTTTTAGGTCATTTTCAGCACATTTTAGGCTATATAATAGACTGGTCGATGTTTAGTTTTGAAGACAGACCACCCACTTTTTCCACGGTGGGGGTGGGGGTGAACCAGTACTGTATACCTCCCGTATACATATTAGAATTGACACTAACTAATATGAACCAGAAAACATTAATTTAATCTAAATTTGGAAAAGATCATTATGTCCTTTCTGCCCCAACATGCAACCCGTCCAAGTCCTATACGGAATAGGCGGAACCATCTGGGTATTTAATAAGGAAAATAAAGCACCTGTGTTTCTGGTTGCTCGCCCGACCCTATTTTTAAGGGGCCTACCCTAAAACATTTTATGCATTAAAAAAAAATGGAAAAAAAAATGTTCTGAACAATGAGGCATAAAAAAAGGGGTTGTTTCCGCTAACGCGACCGAAAAAATAATTTTTTTTATTAAAATTTGTTTTTTAAAAAATAAATAAATAATACTAACAAGTTGAACCAATGTTTCTTATGGAGATAACAAATAAAAAAATATTCCTCCAGTGAGATTTGAACTCACGACCTCTGGGGTTTCCACTCTACATTACCAAATATTGAAAAAGGGCCATAACCATGTAATATCTAGGTATTAATACCTCCCCCAGTACTTTTTATCATATTAAAAAAATCATTAGCAAAAATAGGGTCATTAATAATAATAATAAAAAAAAATCCTACCTACCTACCTTATTTTTTTTTAATCCGTTAGCGGAAACAAACCTTTTTTTTTTTGGCCTGATTTGTCACAATATATCGAGGTAAACTGACATCACAGAGAAACTTAATATCATCAACTTGTATGGGGTTTATGAGCTAAATACATGTAGAATCTCACAATATCTTGTTCCAAAAAAAAAAAAAAGAATATGCCTACCGACCTACCCTATTTTTTAAGAGCATGCAATAGGAAACACACCTATTTTTTTTCTGGCCTAAGCAAAAAAACGAATGCATGTACTTACTAAATGTCAGTTTCTGGTGAACCCAAAAGATTGAAACTGGGTCTCCAACTCTGTATAGTGTAGTAATGCTCCATCCGACAGCTCCATTTTGCATGGAGTCTTTGACCAACCCACAGAACACACTTGCAATAGCAAAGGCCCAACATACTGAAAGTAGAAATGTGATGTGAGCAAGAAAGTTTTTTAAATAAAAAAAATATATATAGAGGATCTTACATGAGTGCTCATTCATTATTGAATTTATTAAACGAGTTGGCAAAATGATATAATGCGAGGCTCTTGAATGTTAGATTCTATTTATCACATAACTTATAACGTCCCATTACGTCAAAAAAAGGTACATTAACGTGACGTCCATGACGATAATAACGTTATGTTATAATACCACTAGTGGATAATCGAAAATAATGACTGGTGTTATTACACTCCCACACCACATGTTATGTGATAAATATATGTACATTTCTAGTAATATCATATTACCACAATTAGCATTTTAAACAAGCCATTGTTATGGATATGAAAAAATAGTGTCAAGAAGAACTAACTGAACTGAATCAGGCAAACGCTTGTTTAAACTGGTCATGCATTGTTTACAGTTTGAATATGTATTAAACACGTTCTCTGAATTTGTTTTCTGTTTGATAGAGTGGTCAATCAGAGAATGTTGTTCACAATTTCTCAAGACCTTGCAGAATAAAATATAAACAATGCCGCAGGCCAGATGCCGTAATCAACAATTCGGATAAATACATTTCCTAAATATGTTACTCGTGTAGCGTATGTGATGTACTAAAATTTAAAATACATGTATTGTGTAATTAACAATATATTGGAACAATTGATCGCGATTATTGGTTGTTTTGTATCCGTGACATATTTATACAATGTAAGATGACAGTAACTTACTAAGCATGACTGAGCAACAGTCTACCTAACAAACTCACTGTCTCAGGGGCATAGCTACATGTACATAATAGTAAGCAGCTGCGTAGATCTACACACTGCACAAATAAAATAAAAACAAGATGGATGCTCCCTGAATAAAGGTGTATACATATGAAATACAATCGGAAGAAGCATGTAGGAGCTGACCAGTCTAAAATACAGAAGAAGTTTAAAGATCCATGACTGCCAAAAAATATTCTACCGTATTGTCCGATTCTGTGAGTAACTCAGTTCCAGAACAAATTCAATTGCTTGCCAATATTCGGAAATTTTTTACGGCTGCAATTCTATTGCTTGTGCGGGTCTTTTGACACAAAACATACATAAATCTTACAGAATAATAACTACTAAGATGCACGTAAATGTATTGTTTGGTGCGCTTGTTTCAGCCAAAGGATTTTTAGCATTAACGTGATCAATATAATTAATACATATATGTACATACATTATATACAATTAGAACTGGTATTCTTATTGGTTAGGTAAATAATAAATAATAAAAATACCTTATTTTTGAAAATCGGTGGAGAAACAAATATTTTGAAGCCAAAATACTATTTGGTGGGGCTTTTCCCATGTAAATTCACGAAATTCCTTGTTGCTGGGACAGCAGTACATGTACAGTGCTTTGGGTGGTATAGAATCACTCGGGTTAAACGTCTAATTTTAAAATGAAAGGAAAATGTCTATTTAATTTCTGATTTAGATTTACCCTTTTAGTTGTATGATAGCAAAATTTCTAAAATTATTGTCCTTAAACTGTGATTTTTTAATAGGCGTTTTTGCACCAATATTTACATAATTTCATTTTTATCCTTAAAAGTGCCAAACTCAACAAGTTACCTTAATTGATGATTGCATTTTGACTTTTGTCCCTAACATTTGTTAAAACAGCAAATATTTATTTCTGAGTTTATTGTGACAGTATGAATTTTTCGTTTCAAAAACACACTTCATTCAGGTAGTATAGAATCATTTTTTCTGAGAGGTGTTGCACGTAGTGATATATTTTGCATGGAAAAATGTCCCAAATAATTTCACCGTTGAATAAATGTATGCTTATATGATATATCTTCAAGCCTGGAAAGTTTTAAAATAATCTAAAATATATGAGCTGAGAAAATTGAATTTAAACAGAAAATGATTCTTTACTACCAATGATTCTATACACCCCAAAAGCACTGTAGTTCAATAATATTTAACGTCGGGATAATAACCATCAATTTAACATTTTTTATGCTGTTTTTTTTTTAAATTTATTTTCACTTATCCCGAGTCACAATACTGAATAATAAAAAAAATAATAAAAAAAAAAAAAATTGATAAAAAATTAAATGTCTCCATGAAAGATTTAAATATTTTGTGACGTTTTATGTTATAGAACTTGGACGGCAGAACATTAAGACACCTCAAATTACTTCAGTTAGCCTCAATATATTTATCCAACACAATGAACCCATTTTGAATACAAATTCTAAAAAATCAACCCAAGAAAAACACGTTCGATCTAACTTCTAAGTTTATCTCAATTTGTACTGCACAATAATTTGACGAATAACGCGGGTTTCGATTTAAAAAAGGTGTTTTTATTTACCACTGGAAATGTTGTTTCGCTGATATACACCTTTTTTAGGTAAACCTACTAGTTAAACTTTATCTTAAAAGTCCAAAACTCATTTTGCTGAAACAAGCGCCCTGAACAAATGTTTGTAAATACAAAAAAAACGTTCGCGAAAACTGATAATATTTCGGCAATGCATGGTTCAAATTAGTTGCATGAATAGATCTAGTTACTGTGTCAAGTGTAGTTAGGAAAGAACACACAATACTTACTTCTATAAAAGTGATAAAGATGTATCCTTGTGGAAAAGCATGTGAAATAACAGTCTGACTTGTTGACGGCTGCGACTGCTATGCGTTCTATTTTATCGTGGACGTTTTTCTGCACGCGCCGTTATGATCGCGTCACAATCTGACTTGATGACGTCAAACTCGTAATTGAAGATAATAAGGAGCGTAGCAGCCATGACGGCAGGGTGGGGTGGGGGCATTAGAATACCCCCTAAATAAGTGACCGTGAATAACACATAAAGTAATAAAGTCATTGACGTATGACTGGGAACAAAGTGAAAGTGACGGGGTGGGGTGGGGTGGGGGCAGTAGTGGAGGGGAGGGGAGGGAGGGGGTTGCAACTGAACATTTATCTTCAATAATTCGTTCGTAGATCTAGAACCTTTTCTTTCTTTTTTTACGCTTTATCATAAACATTTTAGGAAATAATAAGATTGTGGGTGGGTATAGGTGTTTGTGTATGTGGTTGGGTGGGGGAGGTCAACACTACTGGGGTGGTCATGGCAAAACATACTCTAGACTCTCTCTTAGTCTATAGATTATTGGGGATCGGGGTGTTTGGGTGGTAGGAGGGCAACCGCATGGTACACACAACTTTATTAAAGCAACTTCTTATTCAATAACGGGTCAGGACATCATTGGGTATTGGGATCAGGAATGCTGACATTTGATTACAAACAAGTTTCTATTTTGGTGGGTTTGTTGGTCTAGGTTGGTTTGTTGTTGTCAGGAAATTTGTAGACGTTGGTTTACTCGGTCAGGTTCACCCAAGGGGAGAGGGGCCTCCCCACTGTTCAAAATGTACCTACGACATGTTCATAGAATATATTGAGATTAAGGGGTGCTTATTTAAAAAAATAAAAAATGGCTACTGTCAACGATCATTTTGGACTAAAACGTACTCCCCCAATATGATATCCTTGATACGACCCTGGGAGACATCCCCTCTCCCAAAAATATACGCCCCAAATCTGATATCCTTGATACGACCCTGGGAGACATCCCCTCTCCCCAAAATGTACACCCCAAATCTGATATCCTTGATACGACCCTGGGAGACATCCCCTCTCCCACCCCAGGCGGATATCCTGAATAACACCCTGGGATACCTCCACTCCCCCACTCCCACACACAATTTGATCAATCCACTCCACCCTCTCCCACCCGCCACCAATTTTTTTTTTCTTTGTTATTCTTCCATATGTTTAAATATACATTACAATCAACAGTTAGTACTATGCAAAACAAATAGTTAAGACATAGTCTAATAATTAATAATTGTGCAACCTGTTATTAGGAGCGTAGCCTGTTTTCAACATACTCCAAATGGGAGATTTTTTTATGATCTTTTTTTTTCCAAGTTACTCCCGGGAGTAAGGGAGTATGCCACGCTACGCCCCTTGAACTTATATGTAGAAAACTAATGACACATCGCGATATTTAAAGAATCAAGACTACTGTGTGACACTTTACACGACCATAATAATGTCATAATTTACAAATAGTATTGCTTAACATTTCATATGATTCTCATATGAGAATCATATGATTATCATATGAACTAAATTGCATATGATATTCATATGATAATTGTTCCATATGATTGTCATATGATACCTTTCATATGATTTTCATATGAAATGTTTCATATGAGAATCATATGAAACAATTTTCATATGATTCTCATATGATTTTCATATGAATTTCATATGAATATCCTTTCATATGAGTTTCATATGTGGCAAGTTTGCCTATGTACTTGGAAGCCTCACAACTTAATTAAGGGAATTACTCAGGCCATTCAATAGAATTAAACTTTGCAACTATGCCATAATGCTGTATCCCATGAATGCTGTGCTTAGCATAAAACAGTAATCATGCAGGGCCAAATGGTTTATTTATAGCACAAAGATTAAGAAGATCTGACACATATCTTGTTACTTTAGGGTAAGTTTAAAATTAATTGTGGTGATTAATGCCTGGGGTGATGTAATGACAAATTGACAGTTATATTATACACTACTACTGGACACAGAGTCTGTAATATCACTTTAAGGGGAATAATAAACATATTGTGTCTTTAATACATTTTCTCTTTTTCAAGCTCCACACACAGTTGGTCAAGCGAGATATTATTTATCATTAAACTATAGTGTTATTATCCCTGATACGTTGTTTTTGTACCACCAGATATGACGCATTATTTGAAACCATATCTTCACGCACAGGTTTATCACCAACGATTTGCAAAATCGATAAACATATTTTATAAAAATAAAAACAGATTGTGCCTCTTTTTTCAGTATTCAGTTGTCAGTGATGAATATATTACAACTCTTTACTTTCCATATAACAATAGATAGATCTATCAATTTCAAAATAATTTTTGTGTGTAGTTTAAAGATGAATAAATTACAACTCCTTTTTCCACATCACACCTGATATCATCCCGAGAATAATATCTACGGTATTGTTATTGAATTATCGGGATTACATCACACCTGATATCATCCCGAGAATTCAATATCAATACTGATATGGAAAAAGGAGAGTGATAACTTGTACATCTCCCCTACTTTATGGCAGGTGAGGCATTGTTTTTGTGTTGTCTGTCGTCTGTATGTTACCAACTTTGTCCGGACTAGTTCCCCTGAACCCCTGGCCGGATTTCAATGAAACTTGGCCGGGATGATCAGTATCACGCCTAGTTGCGCATGTCATCGCTATGGTTGAATGATTTTTGGCAGAGTTACAGCCCTTTAAAGGTGTTAATACACAAACTTTGTCAGACTAGTTCTCTTTAATCCCAAGATGGATTTCATCGAAACTTGGCATGGATGTTCAGTACCAAGCCTAGTTGTTCATATCCACGCCAAGTTCCGGTTGAATTATTTTTGGCAGAGTTACGGCCCTTTAACATGTTAAGGTTTTAATACAAAAAATTGTCCGAACTAGTTCTCCTGAAACCCCGGCTGGATTTTAACAAAACTCGGAAGCGATGATGATCAAGTTCCAAGCCTTGTCCTTGTTAAGATCACCTTGTTCCGGTTAAATGATTATTGGTGGAATGATAGCCCATTGGGGGTGGAGACATCTGTTTTTTATTAAAAACACAACCTCCAATAATAATACTAGGTTGTGGTGGTGAAAAGGAATTTTGCCTAGTAAATCAGAAGGGTTGAAAGCATGACTGGTGTCGTAGCAGTCTGAGAGGATGCTGGTTTCCCCAACATGCTTTTAACAAGAGGTCCTGTATCACTTTTCTAGTTTAGGACTAGAGTGTTTTTTTCGATGACTTTTATTTCATTGATGAATGAACACTTTCTAACAAATTTTGTGGAAAACAAAAGCCTAAATGCCCTAAGCAAGAGGTCATTTGGAAGCTGTATTGTCTACAGATGAAGGGGGTGTGACATGGGTCTGGTCAAGATGGGGTGTTCGATATGATAGTGAGATCACCTGAGCCAAAGGCTTAAGGTGATCTATTGGGATCACTCTTCGTCTGTCGTATGTCCGTCCGTCGTCGTCGTTGTTAACTTTTCTTCAAACGACTTCTCCTCAGAAACCGCTTTGCCAATTTTGACCAAACTTCACATGGATGATCCTTAGATGAATGCTTTTAAGATTTGTTAAAATTAGGTTGGCGCGACATCCAAGATGGCCGCCATTACCATATATGTTGAAACTTTAAAAAATCTTCTCAAGAACCGCTGGACAGATTTCAACAGTTTTTCTTTTAAAATGATCGCCAATGCCTAGACTATCAAGTTTGTACAAAACTTGATAGTCAAAAATGGCCATGCTCCGGGGGTCCAAAGTTTGTATATTGAGGTTTTGCATGTTTTTCATATAGACATATTGGAAAAAACTTTAAAAAATCTTCTTTTCTGAAACCACAAGTCACAATGCTCTCGTGTATTACATGTTGCATCAGCTTATGGTCCTCTACTAAGTTTGTTCAAATGGTGACCCTGGGGTCAAATTTGTCCCTGTCCCCGGGGGTCACAGTTTTACATACGACTTATATAGGAAAAACAAGAGGGCCATTTTGGCCCTAAATCGATCACCTGAATACTGGCACATTATCAAACTTCTTCGAAATCTTATGGTCATATACAATCTGTGCAAGTTTGGTTAAGATTGTTCAAGAAATGTGGGCTCTGTTGTATATAACAACATTGATATAAAGACACTGACAAAGTTTGGTAAATATCAAATACAAAATGAAGGTGCTAGAGTGTAACACCTGGGGCAGGGCCAAATGTGACCCAAGGGCTATATGCAATATACGAGAGCTTTGTGGTTTCAGATAAGATTTTTTAATTTTTTCCCTATACAAGTCTATATAAAAAATGACCCCTGGGGTGGAGCCAAATGTGACCCCAGTCACCATTTGAACAAACTTGGTATTAAAAGGACCATAAGAGTACAGTAATTGCAAAATATTAAACCTCTGGCTCTTGCAGTTTCTGAGAACATTTTTTTTCCCCTATATATATATATATATATATGTCTATGTACAACTGACCCCCAGGGCGCGGCCAAATTTGACACCAGGGTCACCATTTGAACTAACTTGGTAGAGGACCATAAGCTGATAGCAAATGCAAAATAATAAACCTCTGGCTCTTGCAGTTCCAGAGTAGAAGATTTTTTTCAGTTTTCAGGTTTAATATTTTGCATTTACTGTACTCTTATGGTCCTTTACCAAGTTTTACATAGACTTGTATTGGGAAAAACTTAAACAATCTTCTTCTCTGAAACCACGAAGCACACAGCTCTCATATATAACATGTAGCCCTGGGGTCACATTTGGCCCTTCCCAAGGTGTTGCACTCTAGCACCTTCATTTTGTATTTGATCTTTACCAAACGTTTTCAGTGTCTTTATATCAATGTTGTTATACACAACAGAGCCCACATTTATTAACAATCTTAACCAAACTTGCACAGATTGTATATGACCGTAAGATTTCGAAGAAATTCGATAATGTGCTAGTACTGTGGTGATCGATTTAGGGCCATCTTGTTTAAACTTGTCTAAGCTTTTTATATTGAAAAAGACAGTAGACATTGTGAATAAGTCTGTTATAGATAAAAAATTAAGGAGCTTGAGTGTTGATAAAGCTGCACTGGGTCTTCCACAGGAATATTTGAAGGAGTGGTGGCATTTTAAACATGGATGGTTGTGGGAGAGGCGTATTCATTCAGTCACATTGTGGGAGGGCTAATCACAAAAAGTACCCGATGAACCAAATTTCCTATTGCGGTGGATGAAAAGAGCTTACATTGTAAGGGTATGAGCGCATTATTTGAACAAAATTCGTTAAATATTCAGGAAGTTAGGAAGAAAATCCCAACCTGAATCGAGCGCTTTTACATTTTTTGCTGTGGAACCAATCATAAGTCACTTGGTTCCGCCACCTTGATGATCTTGCATACCAAGTTTTGTGTATGTAGGTATTAACAGTTTCGAGAAGTAGGCGACCCAAGTTTTGTTTACAATGTAAAGATTTTGAATTTCTTACAGAGTTATGGCCCTTTGTCTGACTTTAATAGAATTTTCCACTTTAATATTGTATAATGACCTATTAACACATTTATTCTCAAACATTTTCTAATTGATAATGACCTGTTAACACATTGTTTCTAATTGATTGTTCCCAACCGTCATGTACACATAACAACTAATGACCTTATGTCCTTCAACATCACCCATCATTGATTGCCTAATTTATTACAGAATTATGGTCTTTCTTTGGAATAAAATTTTCCACTCTAATATTGTATAATGACCTGTTAACACATTTCTTCTCAAACATTTTCCAGTTGATTGTTCCCAAACTTCATCAACACATGCCAACTGATGACTTATGTCCCTCTACATCATATATTGTTAATGCCTAATTTATTACAAAATTATGGCCCTTTATTTTCACTCTATAATGAACTTCAAATGGCTTTCACTTTAAAAACTTTTCATGGATTGTTATTTCACTTGACATACATACAGTTCACACGTGATGATAGGATGGGACTCTGCATCAATGGTTTTTCGATTCTGCATTTTTTTTGCCAGAATTATGAACCTTAGTTGAACTTTAAGAAAAAAAAATCACATTAAAAAATTAAATCATTGGCTATAGCAAAAAAAGCGGGGATATTCATCACCTTCAGTGGTTGTTCTAGTTTTTATCAGATTATCTGCCCTTGTTTCCTACACATGATTACATGGTAGAGATCTTGAACACCAAATTTTACATTATTAAGTCGACTTACTCAAGGGCATTAACTCCAGTAATTTTATCCATTTTATCTGCTATTGCTTCCTACATATCATTACCTTCTTGTGATCATACACACCAAGTTTGGTGTATGTAAGTGTAACGGTAGGCGACACAGGTTGTGTGACCGACAAACAAAGTGTCTGCCATGCTAAGCAAGCAACACAGAATGGCAACTGGAAGGATAGGTCATGTTTTGTCATGGGATGCAAGTCCGATACGGCCATTTTTCAAACTTACCCAAGCTTTTACTAATATTTACATTACAAGTTTGGTAAAAATCAGATAAAAAATGATTGTGTTAACATTTTAGCATTTTTAAATAATTCAACGGCCATAACTTGACTTTAGCATTTTTAAATAATTCAACGGCCATAACTTGACAATAATGAAGGTGAAGATGAATATCATGTTCTTGATCCCCATTCAGTTCATAACCGTGGTATTCAGTTCTCATTCAGTTCCCAGTGGGGGAGTTCTGCCTTCTGTTGACTGTTGGGCTTTTTTTTTGTGTCTGCCACGTGAGGCCAAGGTATAGGAAAAACGAGAACTGTAAAACTCTGTAACCGACAAACAAAGTGTCTGCCATGCTAAGCAAGCAACACAGAATGGCAACTGGAAGGATAGGTCATGTTTTGTCATGGTGGGATGCAAGTCCGATACGGCCATTTTTCAAACTTACCCAAGCTTTTACTAATATTTACATTATAAGTTTGGTAAAAATCAGATAAAAAATGATTGTGTTAACATTTTAGCATTTTTAAATAATTCAACGGCCATAACTTGACTTTAGCATTTTTAAATAATTCAACGGCCATAACTTGACAATAATGAAGGTGAAGATGAATATCATGTTCTTGATCCCCATTCAGTTCATAACCGTGGTATTCAGTTCTCATTCAGTTCCCAGTGGGGGAGTTCTGCCTTCTGTTGACTGTTGGGCTTTTTTTTTGTGTCTGCCACGTGAGGCCAAGGTATAGGAAAAACGAGAACTGTAAAACTCTGTAAATTTTCATTTTAATCTTTCATTAAATCTATATAACAGGCACACAATTTACGATTCAAAACAAATAGAAAACAAAAACTGACACCAAGCTCAGAGAATTTCAGGACTCGCAACAATAGTATCTGCCCTCGAGTTCTAGTTCCTCTTTAAGTGCTGAATCTACAGTATTTTAGGAAGAGATCACATAAAAGTTCATGTTGATATAAGATTTCGTAGCTAATACTGTCTCATTTTAGACATCATAGGTCTAATCATGTATTTTTGTCATTATTAAACTGAATTTTGATCGGCGTGATGCGAGAACATGGTAATTAATAGTGTTCAACCTGGTAAATATTTGTTATAGTGTTTAAAATCACAGATATTGGATCAATGAAGAATTTGAGCATGATTTGAATCTCAGAATGATTAAGTTGAAAATTTAACATCCCTCCTCCATCTCAAGTGTTATTTTTCACCGTTTTGGGAATGGTACTGGTACCTATTCAATTGGGAAATTTCGCACTGTTTTGCCTTAAATTGGGAATTTTTCACTATTGAATAAATTCACTATCCATCACTGACCAGAAAATATTTTCTATTACGAATAGTTTATCGCTCAAACTGTTCCTCACAATAAAATCAGTTGTTACAATAAATATAGATTTAGTTACACACGCACTATGATTGTACAATTAAGATGATCTAGGTATGTATTAATTGGTGCTTTTTCATTTTTTCATGAGTTTCAAGGGGTCTTCTTTTCAGCACTTGTTGATATGCCAAGGTGTCCGATCCAAACCTTGGTGAGAGATGTTCATGAAGATATGGTGCAATACATTACAACCGATTTGAATGAAACCATGCACATATGCGTATGGACCCATAATAGATATGACATTATATCAGATCCCTTTCTGTTCCATTTCTGTTTGTTTGAAAGACACAAGAGTGTTACGTTGTGCAAAATAAATACAGAATATACAACCCATCAACAATTATTCTAAAAAACCAAAACAATGTGTATTTAGTTATCCCCTATAGCCATTTTGTTGACTCCCTCCGCTACATTCTTTTCTGCTTTTTCTTTTTTCCCTCCTTTCTTCTGCTTTTTTTGTTCTTGTTCCTCTATGGGTGCAGGTTTTACAAATTTTATCTTTTCTCTGTACTCTGTAAAATTATGGACACAGATAAATGTTAAAACATTGAAGAGTTATGAAAAATGGCTCTTCTAGTTTTACCAATAGATTTTTTTATCTGTACTGATATTAGCAATAGATGTTTAATAAAAGTGGTAGATTCGTTCTGATCGACAGTTTGTCTCTAGGTTATATGACGTGGATATTAACATTGCATGTAACATTGTCCTTTGCTTTGAACCAAATTATGGCCCTTACTGGTGAGATAGTTATAAAGGCAACACAAAATATGACCTAGAGAGGTGTTCCTCCGAACACTTGTGTCACCTGTGTTGTTCTTCTCAGTGACCTTTGACCTACTGACCTCAAAATCAATACGAGTTCTTCCTAAGTCATTGAACTGAAGGGGAAGTGTGAGGCTGATAACATGCAAAGATGCTGCAATTAAAAACTCTACTGCCAATCCACCATTTCAAGTATATGGTCACAGTGACCTTAACCTTTGAGCTATTCACCCCAAAATCAATGAGTGTACCCAACAACACAGCAATTATCAATTCTTTTAAAGGGACAAAACGTCAATCTTGAAGTTTGTATAAAGCATTAAAATTAGTACCTCACTTTATTAATCCAGTATCACTTTAACTTTAAATCTGCTGGCATATAATTAAACAAGGGAACCACTTAGTGGGGCATATATGCCTATCTTATAACATTAGGACATAACTTTGTTAAGCAATATTGACTCAACCCTAAAATCCTCTAACAACTTAGGGATCACTTTGTCCGTTGGCAGAGGCAGCGTCACACTTTTGTTAAGCACAACAAAAGTGTGACGCTGCCTCTGCCAACGGACAAAGTGATCCCTAAGAGTCAGCCATGCAATGCAGGCAACATAAAAAGTAATAACCAATGTTGATTGTTTGCGATGCCAGAAGGACAAAGCAAGACGATGGACAAATGATCCTTATGTATCCCGTTTTCTTCATACAGGCGACAAAAAATATCTATTAACCAATTTCAACATAGTCTTTCTTATTTATTGGTGGGGCGTCCGTGGCCGAGTGGTTAACGTCTCTGACTTGAAATCACTTGCCCCTCACCGCTGTAGGTTCGATCCCTCAGGGGCCTAGGAATCTTTATGTGAGGAAGCTATCCAGCTGGCTTGCGGAACGTCGGTGGTTCTACCCAGGTGCCCGCCCGTGCACGAAAATTGCCCAGAGGGGCACCTGGGTCTTCCTCCACCAATGGAAGCTGGAAAGTTGCCATATGACCTTAGCTGTTGGTGCGACTATAAAATCCAATTCAATTCAATTATTTATTGGTGTTAAGGAAGTCTTTCTTATTATAGGTATTAGGGAAGCTCTAACTTTTGAGACTCTGACAAATATTTCAAGCAGCTTACCCAGAGGCATGTATTCTCGTATTGCTTCGGGAACGACAATTCCATCTTCTTCTTGGTAGTTTTCTAAAATGGCACATATCACCCGTGTTGTGGCACACATGGTGGCATTTAACATGTGCACATACTCTGCCTGAATAATAAAAAAATATATTCATTAACTCAAAACTTTCTGATACCTAAAGTACAGGGGTAACAAAAATATATTTTATTTACTTTTGTTTTTTTTGTGTGCAAAATATCAACTTGCATTTTGCATTGCGAGTGCTAAATTCGAGCCCTGCTAGTACCCTGTCCACAACCTATAGTAACCAGTCCACAGCTTATCATACCCAGTCCACAACCCATAGTACCCAGTACACCGACCTATACCACCCAATACACAACATGTAGTACCCAGTCCACAACCCATAGTATGCAGTTCACAACACGTAGTACCCAGTCCACAACCTGTAGTACCCAGTCCATAACCTGTAGTACCAGTCAACAACCTGTAGTACCCAGTCCACAACCTGAAGTACCCAGTCCACAACATGCAGTACCCAGTCAACAACCTATACTACCCAGTCCACAACATGCAGTACACAGTCCACAACCTATACGACCCAGTACACAACATGTAGTACCCAGTCCACAACATGTAGTACCCAGTACCCAGTCAACAACATGTAGTACACAGATCACAACCTGTAGTACCCAATACACAACCTATAGTACCCAGTCAACAACATGTAGTACCTATATATATTGTTTCAAAGAAAGACTATACTTTATTTAAAACATGAATGGAAACCAACACATTGGGTTGGGTAATATAAGTCAGCAAGAGAGCATGGAATGGGAACCATTCTTTCAGAGACTTTGGTTTTTCCAGATTTATCCTATTTCCTCTGACATCCAAACCCCATAAAGGTTGTTATCAACTAATGAAGAGTGATCTTTGATGCTTGCTTTATATAATCTATGTAAAATAAATAAAAGTTAGTTTACTAAGGCATCGCAAGCTTTACACCCCACACAGATAGTCATGTAAACAGGAACATTATGTTGTCCACGACTTTTTCTTTATTAATCAAAAAAGATGAGAAAGTTGCATCAATTTATCATACCTCTTGGTTCATCTTTTTGGTCTGTCCATATCTCACTTTAAGTCTCCTAGCCTGGTAGTCTAGACAGTTTGAGCAGGATACCAGCTCTCTGAATGCCCCTGATCCTGGGAACCAGGCTTCCAGATCAAGCTTCTTGGCAGCAGCATTGTTTAGGGCACCTGTCATGGTCAACTAGAACTATTAATAAGTGATGAATACCTTCGCAATACTGTTGTTCTTTAATGTATACATCACTTTGTGATGAATACCCTCACAAATACTGTTGTTCTTTAATGTATACATCTATAAATGATGAATACCCTCGCACATACTGTTGTTCTTTTATGATGAATACCCACGCAAATACTGTTGTTCTTTAATGTATACATCTATAAATGATGAATACCCTCGCAAATATTGTTGTTCTTTTATGATGAATACCCTCACAAATACTTTGTTCTTTAGTGTATACATCACTTAGTGATCATGTTAATGTCTCCATGTTTAAGTCATTTGTGGAACTACTCTATAGGATTGATATGTTATGCACAAAACAAAATTATGATCAAAGCGTGGTTGATCTACTGCTAACTCTAAATCAAATTTACACAGGAAATCAAGGTCATTTGTGAAATTTATCAGGCTAAGTAAAGGATCTACAAACCTGATACAATGTTAACTATTCTGTATGGAATGCCCAGAAGTTTGTTGAACTCTTCTGCATTGTTGATCATCTCGTCCATCATCTCCCAAGACTTGTTGTCATGTGGCGATGTCAGTACAAACTGTTCTACCTAGAGTACATGAGAGACAAGAGTTGACATGTGGCGATGTCAGTACAAACTGTTCTACCTAGAGTACAGGAGAGACAAGAGTTGACATGTGGCGATGTCAGTACAAACTGTTCTGCCTACAGTACAGGAGAGACAAGAGTTGACATGTGGCGATGTCAGTACCAACTGTTCTACCTACAGTACAGGAGAGACAAGAGTTGACATGTGACGATGTCAATACAAACTGTTCTACCTAGAGTACATGAGAGACAAGAGTTGACATGTGACGATGTCAGTACAAACTGTTCTACCTAGAGTACAGAAGACACAAGAGTTGACATGTGGCGATGTCAGTACAAACTGTTCTACCTACAGTACATGAGAGACAAGAGTTGACATGTGGGGATGTCAATACAAACTGTTCTACCTAGAGTACATGAGAGACAAGAGTTGACATGTGACGATGTCAATACAAACTGTTCTACCTAGAGTACATGAGAGACAAGAGTTGACATGTGACGATGTCAATACAAACTGTTCTGCCTAGAGTACATGAGAGACAAGAGTTGACATGTGACGATGTCAGTACAAACTGTTCTACCTAGAGTACAGAAGACACAAGAGTTGACATGTGGCGATGTCAGTACAAACTGTTCTACCTACAGTACATGAGAGACAAGAGTTGACATGTGGCGATGTCAGTACCAACTGTTCTACCTACAGTACATGAGAGACAAGAGTTGACATGTGGCGATGTCAGTACAAACTGTTCTACCTACAGTACAGGAGAGACACGAGTTGACATGTGGCGATGTCAGTACAAACTGTTCTACCTAGAGTACAGGAGAGACAAGAATTGACATGTGGCGATGTCAGTACAAACTGTTCTACCTAGAGTACATGAGAGACAAGAGTTGACATGTGGGGATGTCAATACAAACTGTTCTACCTAGAGTACATGAGAGACAAGAGTTGACATGTGGGGATGTCAATACAAACTGTTCTACCTAGAGTACATGAGAGACAAGAGTTGACATGTGGCAAACATGTGGCGATGTCAGTACAAACTGTTCTACCTAGAATACAGGAGAGACAGGAATTGACATGTGGCGATGTCAGTACAAACTGTTCTACCTAGAGTACAGGAGAGACAAGAGTTGACATATGGCGATGTCAGTACAAACCTAGGGTACACAAGAGACAAGAGTTGCCTTGTGGCAATGTCAATACAAACTGTTCTACCTAGATTTTACAAGACAGAAAAATATTAGCAAGGTATTAATCCGTCTAAATCTAACCATATTTTTAAAGCTGATTCAAATTTCAATAATGTATTAGGCAACTAAAAACTTTCAAGTGTAACTTACTGCACTGAAATGAAAGCATGTGACAGGATCATTTCCAGTTAAATACCCAAACAATGCAGTGTTACTTTATAAACATTTGTTGGCAAATGAAATGAATTTCTGTACACATTTTGTATATGGTTAAGAGGAATTCGTGATCCATCAAATGGACTCTTCTGGTTGTTTTTATACCCAGGCAAAATACTCAAGTTAGTACATGCATGGGACCACTCCACTAACTTTCAAATATGATGGAGAACAATAGTTATATGTAACTTACAGATACATCACATTGAGTATGTAACTTACAGATACATCACATTGAGTATGTAACTTACAGATACATCACATTGAGTATGTAACTTACAGATACATCACATTGAGCATGTAACACAGATACATCACATTGAGTATGTAACTTACAGATACATCACATTGAGCATGTAACACAGATACATCACACTGAGAATGTTACATCACATTGAGAATGTAACACAGATACATCACATTGAGAATGTAACTTACAGAAACATCACATTGAGAATGTAACACAGATACATCACATTGAGAATGTAACTTACAGAAAAATCACATTGAGTATGTAACTTACAGATACATCACATTGAGTATGTAACTTACAGATACATCACATTGAGTATGTAATTTACAGATACATCACATTGAGAATGTAACTTACAGATACATCACATTGAGAATGTAACTTACAGAAACATCACATTGAGTATGTAACTTACAGATACATCACATTGAGTATGTAACTTACAGATACATCACATTGAGAATGTAACTTACAGATACATCACATTGAGTATGTAACTTACAGATACATCACATTGAGTATGTAACTTACATATACATCACATTGAGTATGTAACTTACAGATACATCACATTGAGTATGTAACTTACATCACATTGAGTATGTAACTTACAGATACATCACATTGAGTATGTAACTTACAGATACATCACAATGAGAATGTAACTTACAGGTACATCACACTGAGTATGTGACTTACAGATACATCACACTGAGAATGTTACATCACATTGAGAATGTAACACAGATACATCACATTGAGAATGTAACTTACAGAAACATCACATTGAGAATGTAACACAGATACATCACATTGAGAATGTAACATCACATTGAGTATGTAACTTACAGATACATCACATTGAGTATGTAACTTACAGATACATCACATTGAGTATGTAACTTACAGATACATCACATTGAGTATGTAACTTACATATACATCACATTGAGTATGTAACTTACATCACATTGAGTATGTAACTTACAGATACATCACATTGAGTATGTAACACAGATACATCACAATGAGAATGTAACTTACAGATACATCACACTGAGTATGTGACTTACAGATACATCACATTGAGAATGTAACTTACAGAAACATCACATTGAGTATGTAACTTACAGATACATCACATTGAGTATGTAACTTACAGATACATCACATTGAGTATGTAACTTACAGATACATCACAATGAGAATGTGACTTACAGATACATCACACTGAGTATGTGACTTACAGATACATCACACTGAGTATGTAACTTACAGATACATCACATTGAGTATGTCACTTACAGATACATCACATTGAGTGTGTAACTCACAGATACATCACAATGAGAATGTAACTTACAGATACATCACACTGAGTATGTGACTTACAGATACATCACACTGAGTATGTAACTTACAGATACATCAGACTGCGTATGTAACTTACAGATACATCACATTGAGTATGTGACTTACAGATACATCACACTGAGTATGTAACTTACAGATACATCACACTGCATATGTAACTTACAGATACATCACATTGAGTATGTAACTTACAGATACATCACAATGAGAATGTAACTTACAGATACATCACACTGAGTATGTGACTTACAGATACATCACACTGAGTATGTAACTTACAGATACATCACATTGAGTATGTAACTTACAGATACATCACATTGAGAATGTAACTTACAGATACATCACATTGAGAATGTAACTTACAGATACATCACATTGAGAATGTAACTTACATATACATCACATTGAGAATGTAACTTACAGATACATCACACTGATAATGTAACTTACAGATACATCACATTGATAATGTAACACAGATACATCACATTGAGTATGTAACTTACAGATATATCACATTGAGTATGTAACTTACAGATACATCACATTGAGAATTTAACTTACATATACATCACATTGAGTATGTAACTTACAGATACATCACATTGATAATGTAACACAGATACATCACACTGAGTATGTAACTTACAGATATATCACATTGATAATGTAACTTACAGATACATCACACTGAGAATGTAACACAGATACATCACATTGAGTATGTAACACAGATACATCACACTGAGTATGTAACTTACAGATATATCACATTGATAATGTAACTTACAGATACATCACATTGATAATGTAACTTACAGATACATCACACTGAGTATGTAACTTACAGATACATCACACTGAGTATGTAACTTACAGATACATCACACTGAGAATGTAACTTACAGATACATCACACTGAGAATGTAACTTACAGATACATCACACTGAGAATGTTTCTTACAGATACATCACATTGAGTATGTATCTTACATATACATCACACTGAGAATGTAACTTACAGATACATCACATTGAGAATGTTTAACGCACATTCTGGTGGCCTTAATGACAGATGTGATGCATCATGGATACAGAGATGGGCACAATATAAATGTCACCATTTAATCCAAAATCTGGGGCTTAAAAGCATTATTTAAAGTGGCTAAATGACAAATTTACATATTTTGTAAATGTGTGCGTGTGTTGCTGTAATCTTAAAGTTTATAGTACTCAAACCCAAGAGCTAATTAGAATGTATGCTATAAAATATGTCATTATTTAGGTTACCTTTTCAAACTGATGTACACGGAAGATTCCTCTCGTGTCTCTGCCATGTGAGCCCACCTCCTGCCTGAAGCATGTAGAGAAGCCAGCGTACTTGATGGGCAACGACTCGGTGGGCACCCACTCATCACGGTGGAATGCAGCGATTGGCTGTTCTGATGTCGCAATTAAATATTTTTCATCTACACTACCATCCTCCTTGTTTTCACTGCCTTTTCCAATCACCTGTTAATGATCAAAGTTCATTAAACCTGTAGTAATCTCAGAGATTACCCTTTACCAACCACCTGTCAATGATCAAAGCTCATTAAACCTGCAGTAAGACACCGCACTTTACCAACCACCTGTCAATGATCAAAGTTCATTAAACCTGTAGTAGGGAATCACCCTTTACCAAGCATCTGTCAATGATCACTGTCCATTAAACCTGCAGTAAGACATCACCCTTTACCTACCATCTGTCAATGATCACAGTCCATTAAACCTGCAGTAAGACATTACCCTTTACCAAGCATCTGTCAATGATCACAGTCCATTAAACCTGCAGTAAGACATTACCCTTTACCAAGCATATGTCAATGATCAAAGTTCATTAAACCTGCAGTAAGACATCACCCTTTACCAACCATTTGTTAATGATCAAAGTTCATTAAACCTGCAGTAAGACATCACCCTTTACCTACTATCTGTCAATGATCAACGTTTGTTAAACCTGCAGTAAGACATCACACTTTACCTACCATCTGTCAATGATCAAAGTTCATTAAACCTGCAGTAAGACATTACCCTTTACCAACCATCTGTCAATGATCAAAGTTCATTAAACTTGCAATAAGACATGACCCTTTACCTACCATATGTCAGTGATCAAAGTCCTTTAAACCTGCAGTAAGACAATGATCAAAGTCCTTTAAACCTGCAGTAAGACATTACCATTTACCAACCACCTGTCAAATATGAAAGTCCATTAAACCTAAAGTAATACATCACCCTTTACCTACCATCTGTCAATGATCAAAGTCCTTTAAACCTGCGGTAAGACATTACCCTTTACCAACCATCTGTCAATGATCAAAGCTCATTAAACCTGTAGTAGAGAATCACCCTTTACCTACCATCTGTCAATGATCAAAGCTCATTAAACCTGCAGTAAGACATTACCCTTTATCAACCATCTGTCAATGATCAAAGTTCATTAAACCTGTAGTAGAGAATCACCCTTTACCAACCATCTGTCATTGACCAAAGTTCATTAAACCTGCAGTAAGACATTACCCTTTACCATCCATCTGTCAATGATCAAAGTTCATTAAACCTGCAGTAAGGCATTACCCTTTACCAACCACCTGTCAATGATCAAAGTTCATTAAACGTGCAGTAAGACATTACCCTTTACCAACCACCTGTCAATGATCAAAGTTCATTAAACCTGCAGTAAGACATTACCCTTTACCAACGACCTGTCAATGATCAAAGTTCATTAAACGTGCAGTAAGACAACACCCTTTACCAACCATCTGTCAATGATCAAAGTCCTTTAAACCTGCAGTAAGACATCACCCTTTACCAACCATATGTCAATGATCAAAGTCCTTTAAACCTACAGTAAGACAACACCCTATACCAACCACCTGTCAAACATGAAAGTCCATTAAACCTGCAGTAAGACACCATCCTTTACCAACCATCAGTCAATGTTCTACGTTCATTTTAATAACCTACAGTAAGGCCAGTCTTTACCGACCATCTGTCAATGATTAAAGTTCATTAAACCTGCAATAAGACATCACCCTTTACTTGCCAACTCATCATCAAACTGTGATAACTGCAACACGTGTCACCACAACTCACCTTATACAATTCGTCGTCAAACTGTGATAACTGCAACACGTGTCACCACAACTCACCTTATACAACTCATCATCAAACTGTGATAACTGCAACACGTGTCACCACAACTCACCTTATACAACTCATCATCAAACTGTGATAACTGCAACACGTGTCACCACAACTCACCTTATACAACTCATCATCAAACTGTGATAACTGCCACACGTGTCACCACAACTCACCTTATACAATTCGTCGTCAAACTGATAACTGCAACTAGTGTCACCACAACTCACCTTATACAACTCATCATCAAACTGTGATAACTGCAACACGTGTCACCACAACTCACCTTATACAACTCATCATCAAACTGTGATAACTGCAACACGTGTCACCACAACTCACCTTATACAACTCATCATCAAACTGTGATAACTGCAACACGTGTCACCACAACTCACCTTATACAACTCATCATCAAACTGATAACTGCAACACGTGTCACCACAACTCACCTTATACAACTCATCATCAAACTGTGATAACTGCAACACGTGTCACCACAACTCACCTTATACAATTCATCATCAAACTGTGATAACTGCAACACGTGTCACCACAACTCACCTTATACAACTCATCATCAAACTGTGATAACTGCAACACGTGTCACCACAACTCACCTTATACAACTCGTCGTCAAACTGTGATAACTGTGCAACCTCTTGCATGACTTCCTTCCTCATGAAGAATGGTGTGTATAGTGGTGTGTAGCCTTTAGAGTGGAGTATCTTCATTGCTGTGTTGATCAGCGCCTGCTCCAGAAACACTGCTGGACCCTGATTCAACATTCAATTTCAAATTAACTGGGTTACTTTATATTCTCCTCTCTTCGAGGTTATAAAACGTAGTTGACCAATTTACGCACACATGAAAAGTGTATCATATATAAATATAACTAAATAGACATGGTCAGCATGTTGAGCCTGGTGTTTTACAAGAAACCAAATGTGAGGTTCAGTTCAACAAAGTGGAGGTCACAAGCTAGTAAAAGTTGGCATACTAAGTCAGATTGATACGAGAAACACAAAGATGCAGTTTCATCCATATAGAAATTGAGATAAAAGAGTTGCATTAAAAATCAGTGTGATTGGAGAAAGGAGGATATAGCGACAAAAAAAGTTGACACACTATATTAGATGGATAAGAGAAACACATTGATGAAGTTTTGTCTATGTATTCCTTTCACAGAAGTGAATATACAGGATTTGTATTGAACAACCTGATGTGAACAATATTACAAGTAAAGAAAGTCACACTAATGCAACAGTTGGTACCCCATGACATGTCTACGCGAAGGAACACTGATAATGTTTGATATTCCGGGCAAGTTAGGTCGATGCGAGGGAACACTGATAATGTCTGACATTCCAGGCAAGGAACTAAGTTGGTACCCCATGTCAGGTCGATGCGAGGGAACACTGATAATATTTGACATTCCGGGCAAGGCACTAAGTTGGTACCCCATGTCAGGTCGATGCGAGGGAACACTGATAATGTTTGATAATCCGGGCAAGGAAGGCGCAGCACTAAGTTGGTACCCCATGTCAGGTTGATGCGAGGGAACACTTGATAATGTTTGACATTCCGGGCAAGGCACTAAGTTGGTACCCCATATCAGGTCGATGCGAGGGAACACTAATAATATTTGATATTCTTGGCAAGGAAGGCGCAAGCACTAAGTTGGTACCCCATGTCAGGTCGATGCGAGGGAACACTGATAATGTTTGCTATTCCGGGCAAGTTAGGTGAAGCACTAAGTTGGTACCCTATGTAATGTCAATGCGAGGGAATCAATAAGTTGATATCCTGTTCAAAGAAGGCAAGACGTTGTACAGAAAAGCAAACCTGATCTATATTTCAAGAAAGCAAACCCCTAGAGTCACAGTCCAAAAGGACAATGTCAAGAACAGTGGCCAACTTCTGATACAAATGTGAAGAGGAGGTCAATACATAGTTCTGACCTGTCCGTCAAATCCAATTAACACATACTGGTCAGAAGCCAGCTGACCAGTGGTGTCTGTAACCTATGCGTCTTATCAGAGATTGATTACAAAATGCAGCAGTGTTTGTGGGAACTTAGGGCTATATCTGTCGAACCATCCCACCAGCATTGAATTTGACCTATCTATAAGTCTAAAATTAGATGTGCCATTTTGCTCAAATTTGGAATGGTTGTTCAAATTGGGGAAAAAATGTTTTTTACATTCCCCTTACCTTTAGATAATATCCTCGACCACCTGCAACCATTGACCCTCGTACATCATCAACGCCATCTATCATAACGATGAGATCAACGTGTGAATACTTCTTTTTTGTCTCACAATCTCCAAATGTCCTCTCTACTCCATTCTCGTCCTTAATAAGAAATAGTTATAACAACTTTACAAAAAGGTCAAATAAAATTATATGTGTGGTTCCTATTACGTGCTCAAAATACAATAGGGTAGGTAGGTGGGGAAATTATTTTATTTTTCTAAAATATTTTATTTTATATTTTGTCTTTTTTAATGCGATACTTTTATAACCTACCGGTAATAAAGGTCCTTAAAAACAAGGTCGGTCGGAAAACCGGAACAACACATACAATTTTATTTATCTGAAATGGCAAGGGTAGGTGACCTTTATTTCTGAGTGAAGCAAAAGCTTACGCAAAACTAGAGAGCTCTACGCCTTGTGGTTTCAGAGAAGATTTTGTATACATGTAGTGTATAAGCTGTTGCTATTTTATCAACACCGATACATGTACATTACAAACATTCATTCAATCTACTTAGCCAGATTAGCGGCCAGCCCTTAAGATAAGCCTAAAGTTAGAGAAATTAGTACAGTGACAGTGCACTCCCTGTGGACACCGTATTCCGTTCCCACAAGACACAGAATGCAAGACGATACTATGGTCGCTATAAATTTAAATAAACCGTCAATTTGACTGGTCTTTCCTTAGTCCTAGTTTTTCTTAGGGTACTTAGGGCTATTCCATTAAAACATACCTGGGACCCCAGGAAGGCAATTTAATAAACATCTATGAGTGAACCCTATTTTCTAAAATTTGGTTCTTTTAAACTCCATTTTGCATCTTTGGGCAGGTGTTTGATTTTAAAAGTTCCTTCCTGGGGTCCCATGCCTGTTTTAATGGAATAGCCCTTACGTCACACTGTGAAGACATCGGAGTGTTTGTTGAACACAATAAAACTAGGAATGAAGACTGACCAATCAACTTGATTGTTTACTTAAATCTGATTGAACGATATGAAAGAGGGAGAAAATCGATAAATGGAACAGCAATTTAATTCATGAAGAAATAACAGTTAACTACGCCTAATGTAAAATAAATAGTTTGTACTATACCGCATATTTATAATCTCATTCTTGAATAGTGAACTTATATCTATTTCCTACCTCGTCATTCGAGACTATGCAAGACTCGTGGAGGATGTTTCCGATTTCTTTCAAAGATTCATTTCTTTCTTTTTCATGCGTCAACAGAGCCGCATCATTTTTCTTGGTCTCATCATCAATGAAGACTCGTAATTTCTTAATCTGAGCAACCGTTAGTTTCTGAAATAATGCATGTTCAATAAACTCACATAATGTTACATTCACTATATACTATACTGAACCAAACAGCTAATGCACCAGCAGACAATACCTTTAATATCTCAATAATAACAATCAATAAATCAAAACAAATTTCATTCTGAACGAGACAAATATCTTGTCAATAACGACTGTAATTTAAAAAAATCAGCCGTGCCAGTTGGTATTTAATAAGTTCATACATTAAAGCTATTGTCTACTGGTTCGTTAGCTGTTTGGTCCAGTAGAGATGGATTTGTTTCCTACTCTCCAAATCAATTGTTTCCTAGCCATGGTCATTCATACCAACTGGACAAATGATTTGATTGATTGAATTGGGGTTTTAAGGCGCACCAACACATTACAGGTTATATGGCGCCTAACTCATCCTCCTTGTACATCGAGATAAAATATGGAAAATGGGCCTAGAACCTTCTCACCCTGAACTGCAGAGTTGCTGCAAATTCTATCGTAAAACTCCATTCACGCTGGAGCCACGTTTATTGTTTTTCTGCCACTGCTCTTTTGATGTGAGCGAGATGGCACCTGAAACAATGCAGGGATCATGATGAAGACCTTTAATGAACATGAACAAAAAATGATAAAATGAACATGAATTTGGGGGAATTCTACCCCTCTGCCTACCCCTCCAAAGGGATCTGCAGTGGCCCTATTCTTTGCCCCCGTGACCAAACGGGGCACCCGGGAACCACATGGGGCTCCCAACTGGACAAACTTGTTCTATGAGATTAGCACACAATATGTCCTTCATATATATAATTATCTTATGGACATTTATGTAAATAGAGAATCCAACATGAGTGTCTGTTTAATATCGAGTTTATTAATCCAACATGAGTGTCTGTTTAATATCGAGTTTATTAATCCAACATGAGTGTCTGTTTAATATCGAGTTTATTAATCCAACATGAGTGTCTGTTTAATATCGAGTTTATTAATCCAACATGAGTGTCTGTTTAATATCGAGTTTATTAATCCAACATGAGTGTCTGTTTAATATCGAGTTTATTAAACAAGTTGGATAAAATTATATGATGTGCAGCCCTAGCCTGCCAGTTTAATGAGAGAACATCTTGTTACAGGTGAAGACAATGAGATTTTTTGCTATTTTAATGGGACTTCTATCAAGCAGCTGACACTTTTTTGTTCAATTTCACTTAATTCAGTTTAATCTTTCTTGCTTTTGCCATTTGACACACTTTTATGGCCTTACTAAACTCAAATTGGCTGACTAACATCTAGACTAAGCTCATTCCCTTCCATTACTATTCTCATCTGATGGCACGGTGATCTGCACGCTTGTTTCTTAATGAGGTTATTAATGTGATCTGTGCTGAAATGCACGTTCACAATCAGCTTTGACCAAATTATGATGAGAGTTTAACCACAAAACTTCAATTTCACGGAGGTACTGGATCTAGGGGTTGATTCGAATACCTCTGTAATTGTGTTGGCCATCGTATTATTGTTATTTCATACGAAATTTAAAACTAGAACACCCCAGCTTTTTTGCTCAAGTCAATGATGGGCAAAATCAAGAATGATAAATGTCTAAAATATCTGTTAATTTCTTAATGTGAAAGAAATTTTAATTAAAACAAAAGTTCATAAATCTTTAAAAATTTACAGAATCGTAAAAAAAAATTAATGCAGAGACAAATCATATCATCAGGTGTGAACTGTATGTTAGGTAAAGTAATAATCCTTGAAAAGTGTAAAGTGAAAGCCACATGAAGTTCATTATGGAGTGAAATAAAGGGCCGTGATTCTGTAATAAATTAGGCATCAACAATTTGTGATGTAGAAGGACATAAGGTAATCAGCTGTTACGTGTACACGACGTTCAGGAACAATCAATTCGAAAATGTTTGAGAAAAAAATGTGTTAACAGGTCATTATACAATATTAGAGTGGAAAATTCTAAGTGAAACAAAGGGCCATAATTCTGTAATAAATTAGGCAATTAATAATGGGTGAATGTACAGCGACGTGTGAAAGCGGGGGTATAAAAATGTCACAGAGGGACATTTTGGCAGACGCACACCTTTTTTGTTGCTGTGATGACTTTTCAAAATACATTTGCATCCGGTCCGATCTTCCAGGCACTTATGGTAAAATGCATAGACAAGCGCCCAAGAGATAGTAAATTAGAGCTGTCGTTCATTGTTCGATTGTCGAAAAGGATATTTTCTGGCACTAAACACTACAAAGGCGGACGTGATTAGTTTATGCCATTTTTCCTCACATTCGGTAAATGTTAATGTAATTTTCTTGATTTTAGCGCGAGAATATCGTGGAATGGTGCCCAAAAGTGATCCCTGATGTGAGGCTGTGCTGAGAATCATATCAGTTTTATTTATTCTATTTATCACATAACTCAAAAAAAAGCCTCATATTAAAGCAACATTTATTAGCACAGCTGCCTATATATAATGATGTCATATGTTGACTCTGTCTTCTTCGTACGACGCTGATCAATGGAACTACCATGTTGTCAGTAATCCGTTATTGTGATGGTTACGGGCAATGCTGATGTACTTTGAGCTGAATAGAAGACACTGAACGATGATTTGGTCTTCATTTGTATATGTATTTCTCTAGTGTAATACAGTCGATTTCAGTTATTTGCATAGCCCATTTGTCAAGAAAATATATGCGATTAACCGGAGTATTCGAATAGTTGTACATGCAGCGATGCACAGTTCTACTTTCGTTTTACTGTTCTGTTAATACTTACATAGACACTCCGTAAAAGAGAGTTAATTCTATGTAATATGTTGGAAATTATTATTATTGTGCATTTGATAGATTTTATGCAGTATTTATGCGTAAGTATTTGTTTTCTTTCAAACTTTCAGAATCTACGTCATAATGCTATGGCTTGCTGTGTAAATTACACAGCCGTGATAATAATACGAAAGGTTTATTTTATTTGTTTTATTGCAATAAATGTAATTCTGATGAAAAATAAATGCTTGTATGGCTTCCCGTTTACTGGAGATGAGTGACACCTGCGACTGCCAACACCCCAGCTTCTTCGATATCTCCGTCTGTGACAATTTCTCATCAAGAACTTGACAACTTTGTATTTTTCTTGTAGAGAGAGATCGTTTCTTTTCCGTTGGAGAGACATGATTGAATGGCACAGATTGGTTGATTTTCAACTTAAATACCCTATAGGAGACTACTCAATGTCATATTCATCTCTACAGCCAGCGTACAAACTTATTAAATCATGTATGCTAATTGGTGAGCGATCGTCATGCCTTGTAATTTTTACAGAAGCCGCACAAACCAGTCGATGACGTAATTAACACCTTTTATCATTCAGTTTCCCACAATCTGCCTCGGGGCTTATCTCGTTGACCGCGTCATTCAATTAGCAGTTGAAAAATACAGGTAAATTTGACTTTCAGAATGCAATTAGCCAGACTTTCGTTATGCAATTATCCGTAATTTGACAAAAACCTATACGATTATACGGTTTTTTTTTTTTACATGCAAAAGAATACAAATGGTTTTGTGTTTCAAAACTTTATGCAATTAACCAAAATATGCGATTAACCGATATGCGATACAACGGAATCGACTGTATGATCGACTGTATGATACATACATGTATAGCATGGCTTTATAACACTCTCACACCACAAGTAATGTGATAAACATCCGATGTTTCAGAAAATAAGATAAAAAGCCAGGACAATATTTTAACAACCTTTTAGAGCTGGGCAAGTGATCACTGAATTCTGGATTTTTTCTGCATTGAAATTTTTTAAATATTCGAACAGATGAAATGACCAGTATGGAGTAAATGTCTCACTTGACATTTGTTTGATAAGCATTTTTCTTCTAGGAAATGTCTTCAAGAAAAATATATACTGCACAATTTTTCGTAAGAAATAACTGACTTTCTGTAAACAATAATTAAATTTATTATGCAGTTCAACAGGATGCTGATGGATAGAAAACACAAGGCAAAATAAAATGAAAGATGTGAACTTACTGCTAGTTTGTCCTGGTTGATGTTTTCTAAGTCATTCTGTATGTTTGCTGGCAGTGCATCATCATCACCAACTGGCTCCTTTTTCTGCATCAAAATAGACTCGTTTAATTCTTTCTTTCGGTTTGTTTGGTGTTCAACGTCATTTTCCAGCACATTTTAGGCTATGTATGATGGTCAATTTTTTGTGGTGGAGGCAGACTACCCACTTATTCCTGGGCAGAACCACTACTGTAAACCTCCCACCATCCGTAAGTATCCAAACTTTCTCACTTACAAGTCGAGCTCCCAGTGGGATTAGACCCCGCAGTGGTGTTAATTTCTTTCAATTTGGCCCTTGTTATATATTCGGTAAAAAAAGTTTTGGACCAGAATATATAAAGGCATATAAAAATAAAACTAGTGGACAGAATTTAAGTATCTTTTTCTAGTAACCAAGGTCTACCCTACCCGGTTTATAATGTGTTACCAGAAACATTAAATTCCAAACAAGATTTGATTTTAAAAAAAATATCGCGAACCCACAAAGGGTCTGTAAAAATGTTGCAAAGTCCATAAAAAGTAACAGTTACAGACATTCGAGTAACCAATAAAAAGATTATTTTTTTGCAAACTTTCATTGTAAACAATGATTATTGTTGATTGTTGATCTATTGTCAATTATCAACTGAGATAATAAGGGTTATGGTCGAATGTCATGGATTTTATGCGCCATTATATTCCCTGGTCCAAAACTTTTTTTTACCGAGTATATATAGAGTGCCTTCTTAGGCATGTACATGATGTAGATTGTTTCATTATTTTACAAGAGAAATGTTCTCAATGACATGACTAGAACAAGATCAACCATTCAACCATTCAACCATTCTTCAAAGAGGTAAATAACAATACTAACTGTAATAAAGTCTTCATTTAATATTCATACAAAACTTATCTCCCTTGCAGCCCTAAAATGTTTGCAAAGTTATTTGCTTGAAAACCTACATGTATGTATTTAAATGGACCCTATTGAAGATTGTTGTTATAAAATCCATAATGATATACATAAAATACTTTACAAATGGAACATTTTTTTATTATAATTGCTTAGAGTAACAAAGGTGCATGTAATTTCTTGTGATTGACATTAGAATACATATACAAGCTAGCTAAGACAGTCTTCAAATAATGTGAACATGTCTTCTAATTGCCTACCTTCATTTTCTCACCAATGGCTTTGCTACAGACATTCTTCAATTTGTTGAGTAGATCTGCCCTGTACCTTGCTGCAAAGAGAGAAATAAGAATATTCGTTCACGGTGTGCAGAGCAAGCCCATTGTATACATGTCTCCCTAGTCCCTACATATATATATAATGTCATACTGCAAAGAATATTCTCGGGATTTCATTGCTCAATGCGCCGTAGACATGAACATTTGACAATTTTCCAATGAGGTGCCTCATACATTCAAAATGGTGGAGATTACGCTGTCAATTTGTTGTGGAAACAGTTGGCTGTTTCTTTCTTACCGCTGTTCTGCACTTTCCATTGTGGGTAAAAGTCTGGCATAATACCAAGTAGTGTTATATGCCATTTTAAAGACACTAAATTGTTAGAACTGATGGATGAGCCTCCCCAAATAAAGGTACACTTGTGAAATGAAATCGAACGAAAAATGTAGGAGGAGTTATGCGAACAAGCTTTATATCTGAAAAACTTCAAAATCCTGTAACTCCGCAAAAAAATGTATTCAACAGTATGTGATACAAGTCATATTGGTACTTCCTACTAAGTTTCACAAAAATCAGATGAAAAATGTAAGAGCAGTAGAGCCTGACATTTAAAAAACTCTGACGTTCCATAGCTCCACTGAAGTTGTTTAACCGCAACGTCCTGACAATATGCGCTTCTAGACATTATAGTGATACTTCTGTAGTTTCATGAAAATAGGATGAAAAGTAGAGCTGGGTATCGCCAGAAAAAAGTATCGCAATACTATCGTGATACTATATGCCCGATACGATTCAGTATCAAGATATTTGATCATATTGATTTTCACATGTATTTTTACTACTTTATAGACTATTATATGAAATCCATATACATCAATGAATAAAAGGATGTCCACTTTGTTGTTCATGTTTTATTACGTAACCAGAACACATTTTAGCAAACACTTAACAAAATAACTGAAACAGTATGAACATATTCATAATAAACAGTATGAACCAGGTTCATTTTAAAATGTCCAATACAAAAACAATGGTGGTAAAGTCAAGACTGGACTTAAGTTTTATTTTATGCATATTTTTTTTAAGATTTCAGTATCCTACTACCGCGTACTTTGACTCTGTGTGAGTTTTATCTGTTTACATCAGTATTTTAGGCAGAAATTCAAGAACTGGGTGTGCAAATATGCAAACAGGGTGTGCAAAATAATTTGCTAACACGCGTTACGCGTCAATTCGCGACAAGTGGGTGTCTCAGGGGGTAATTTATTTTCACAGATAAAGCTGAAAAAGTGCATTTTAGATCATCTTTCTTCTATTGAGACAGTAAGAGTTTAAATAAGAGTTTAGAAGTGTTATTTAAAAAAAAAAAAATTACCCCACCCACTCCTCCAAATATTGGCTGCGATTTTTCAAAAATGGCCGTGCAAAAGACGGCTGCACGGTTGGATCGGCTAATACACTGGTTTATATTGTCTATGATATAAAAGCTATAAGCGGCACCATCATTTGTTTTGTTCTGTCGCTAAATTTTGAAGATAAAAGTCTCGCCGACTTTGTCTGTTTATTTACTATTATATATCGTTTAGTATCGATTCTCGAGGTCAGAATCGCGATTCAGTATCGTAGGACCAAAACAGACAATTTACCGATGCATCGACGAAATCGACCCAGCTCTACCTTAAAGGGCAACAAATATAGCCCGCTACAGTCCCCCCATTCCCCACACTACCGTTTGAGTAAAGATAGAGTGGAATGGGATATTCATGATCAGGTAATGGTGGTCTTGACCTTTGACCTACTGACCTCAAACCAATAGGGGTCGTCCTCTCACCACAGGCAGTTCACCTATGAAGTTCCATGAGATTTGCTTATAGTGGGAGAGGAACTATGGAGCAGATAAGGTTGAGTCTATGAACATATGACGGGTTGAAACCAGTATACCCCCCATAACTTCGTTTAGCGTGGGTATAAAAATGTATGAGTTAAGTCTAGGCTCGCGTTAACCATTCGCCAAAGGCGAAATGAAACCCGAACTGGCGAGTGAAAATTGTAAGAAATACATATCAAATTCGCCAGTTTCCAACTGATTTTGTTTAAAATCTCGGAAAATCCCGAATTCTAATACACAAAGTCTTTCACTGTTTATAAGCCACTACTCCGCTGGGTGTTGTTAGCTAATTAGCGACAATCAATTTGGACTGATTAACTAATTATCGCAGTGTTTATTGAAGACCGCTGTCAAATTGTCGGTGTGCGATAGACTCCGCCCACAGTTCCGACGCTTGCTGTCAATCAACTGGTTTGTGACCCCGCGCTCAACATTATCCACATATTTAACTGCGTTATCGAGCCGGGTAAAACATAAAAATAATGTGGCGCCCTCTAGCGGCCAAAATGGCTTTTCAAAACAGAAAGTTTGACAAAGTTTGCTTACGAATTAATAAGCTGGAGATTCCGTCGGTGTTTTTTAACTTTACGATCACTGACAAGACTAATTAGTTGTACACACGGTAGCGTAAACTAAAACAATGGCAAGTGTGAACCAATGTTTGATCGGCTGTCTCTGAATTGGGATAATATATGGTTGAACAATCAACATGAAAAAATACAAAAGGTGCGCTTACTCAAAATATTGGTACAATTTTAGAATGAATTGGCTTTTATTACTTACTCTGTGCATGATATTAGTGGTGTATGTAGCATTTCTGAATTTTGTCTCATAATGCAGCGAGATCTTTCTAGCTCCTTAGTTGAACTTGTTTTATATGGGATAATGCCTCAGCTTAGCCTTACATTTTTAAATATATTTATTTTATTTCTATGAATGTTAGTATATTTGTATATTGAAATACATTTAATGAAAATACTAAATGGTCTAATAAATGGTGACAAGAGTCTGTATTTTTATATTTTCTTATTATATGCATGCATTCATTCTGTCCTTTTTTAAATTTCAGTCGACAATTTTTAAAAAGTAAACTTTTTGAATATTGTACAGCTCCACTTGTAATTATAAGTAATTATAAGCACTAAAGCAGAATGCATATGATGTGGACATATTGATACCCTATACATGTAGGTTAATAAAGCATACTTTTTTTAACTTACTATTGATGTGTACGCAAACGCGAAGTTTTAGCGCCTCCAATTCGTTCAAAAATATTTCGGCAAAAGTCTGTCTAAAGACATTCTAATCTGGCTAAAGGAATTTTTAGGGCTTTAGCCAGATTTGGCTAAAGGGTTTAAAATCCTAGCGCTAGCCTAGTAAGTGGACAAGTGTTAGATTAAAAAAACTCCCGTAACTCAGCCAAATATATTTCAACTGAACATCCTGACAATATGTATCCTCGACCTCTTAGTTTACAACCACTTAACGGCAGTTGGCTACATATATCAGTAATACATTATATATTTGACATACCGTATTTGTCGGGGTATAGCGCGCGCTTTTTTACCCCCGATTCTGTGGCTGAAGTTGGGGTGCGCGGTTTAAGCAACAAGTAATGATTTACTTTTTTTTTTCCAGCCAAGACGAGAAGTTTTGTGGTTTTCAAAAAGTCGCAAGACCGGCCGTTTACTAGAGATTGAATCGAACAAAAGTTGGCTTGTTTCTATTGTTTCAATAAAATGCGTTGTATGCTATATGCTTATTATCAATAAAAATAATAAAATCAAACTTTACCATGTTTTATGTTGATTATTGTTGAGAAAATACCATTGAAATGTTGAAAAATACAATTGTTTACATCAATCGGCATTTTGAAATGAAAACGAGGCTGGGGTTTTCCGAACGCGCAGACTGGTTTAGTGCATATTTTATTAATAGAATACAATAGAATTGTAATAATTATTTCTAATAAACAACGACCCCCACTTAGTTGATTTCTGAATTTCTGAATTTCGACAACGTAGAATCATGATTATTCCTAAATGGGTTCAAGGGTTCATTTGATTGGGAAAACGTGTTAAGTGTGAAGTGTTTGGTTTTTGTTAACTGACCGCAAACAATGATAACTAATTATTAAACAAACATGTGACACTCGACCGGGATAGACGTCTTTTGTCTACCGGTCTACTGGTGTGAATTTAATTTTTACTTATATTTTTAACTAGGGAACTTTAAATATCTACGAGTAGGGTTTAGTGTTTGGGGTTTAGGTTTACAGCAGTCTTATACCCTATACGTTTGCTCTCTGATGATTATCAGGGTGCAAACAGCTTAGACTGCTTGAAGTTGTTTTTTTGTCCAAATCACAAAAGTCTATTTTTAGAATCTATTCTTATCCAGAGGCGAGTGTACAGTTTCGGGAATATCCCTACTACACAATTATTTTCGTTTTTGATAAGATTTGTCTAATAAAAGACTCTTACATCTAATAAAAGAAAAGTTACGCATTAGTTTAGTTATCTAATGCACATATAAAACTCTGAGAGCAACATTTACATTGAAACTTATTGAATTTTTACTTAGAACATTGTTAGTGATAGAGGATTTTCGAAATTATTCACTGAGTTTATATAGAAACGTACTACATACGTTTCATTTCATTTCCGGTTTAGGCTTTATGTTTCATGCTACAAATTTAGATACATAGTAGTTACTTCTGTTTGTAGTGTTGATGATTTCGAGACTGAACCTCGCTTCGAATTTGTTTTCTAAGCAAACATATATAAAACTTTAAGGGTTAGCAGAACAAAACGGTCCTTTTCAGGGCCAGCACATATTTATTCGAAAGAATAATCTGTTTTAACTGTCAATCCAAAATATTAAATATAATATAATATGATCGTAATAAAAGTTGAACACGGGCGTGGGTTTTTTATTTTATTGAAACTTGAGTAAACAACGAAAGTACACTCAACAGTACAAGTTTATTTACACATGAGTAAAAAAACACAGTCTAACAGGCAGCTTCGTTTTAGCAAATCAAAATTCGTTTTACATTTCCTCTTTGGTCAATGCTTCAAAATGGCGCTCTGCTGTCCTGAAATTGAAAACACATGTTTTAATGCGCGGTTTACGCTACAATACATAAAAAAATGTTTTTTTCCAAGGATTTCAGGCCCAAAGTCGGGGTGCGCGTTATATGCGCATGCGCGCTATACCCCGACAAATACGGTAATGTGATGTTAGCTAATCTAAAGTATTGAAACTGCAACAAAAACTACCAAGGTTTTTGGTTACATTTTGTTTATTTTCCATGTGATAACATTTGTAACTGGATGACCTCAACTTGTTTGTTTTCAGTGAACGGCATCAGGGCTCCAAGAATAGGATAGCCCGACGCCCGGGGCTAGTCCAATCTGAATCCGGGCTAGTCTCTCTTTCACAATTGGTTGCCCGTTGGGCTAGTCTAAAAAAATCTCGGGGCAATCAAAAATACAACCAGAAATTGTGTTTTATTGCGTGTAATTTGCAGCCGTATTTGTTAAAAATTATCTCCCTTCATTAAAGTTCATCAATTTGAAAGCGCGCATTTCATTGGTTGATTACATGATTTGAACCAATCGCATTACAGCTTTCATATTCACGCAAATTTGTCACGTTGGACAGAAGAAGAAATATCATTCGAATATTAATAGTTTGAACGTAGATTTCGTTTTAATATACTTTCTTTCGATGAATTGCTGTATATTCTTTTTCTAAATAGCAAGTCTGTATCTTAAAAACGTTTAACAACGAACGCTTATTCACAAATGCAAGCTGCTAAATAACTCCGGGAACGCGCACCTGTTTTAGATGGTTTAATGTGCGGGACCCGGAACGGTTTTTGACGTGATTTGCGGCACGATCCTAAAACAGTAAAAATAAAAAAATATTGTTTTAGTTATGTGATGCAATGGATATAAAAGGAAAATAGAACCTTCTAGTTTGATTCTAATCACATGTGTATTTTTAATTAATTAAATAAAGCAAAGTAAAACATTTGATATCGACAAAATAATGTACCGGCAACTATTCATTGGTAATAATAATTTCGGGGCAAGGTAAACAAGAGGCCCAAGAGGGCCTGTGAACGCTCTACTGGCTGTTATACCATTGATGAATCGGGTCGTACTACATGGTGTCTAGAGTGTACACAAGGTTTTTCAAGTATTTGACCTAGTGACCTAGTTTTTGACCCCATGGGACCCATTTTCGAACTTGACCAAAATATAATTAAGACAACATTTCGACAAGGTTTCATCAAGATTGGGTCAGAAATATGGCCTCTAGAGTGTACTAGTGACCTAGTTTTTGACCCTGTGTGACCCATTTCCGAACTTTAGCAAGCTATAATTGAGACAAATATTCTGACAAAATTGCATCAAGATCGGGTCAAAAATATGGCCTCTAGAGTGTACACAAGGTTTTTCCAATATTTGACCTAGTGACCTAGTTTTTAACTTCATGTGACCCATTTCCGAACTTGATCAAGATATAATTAAGATAAACAATTTGACAAAATTTCATCAAGATTGGGTAACAAATATGACCTCTAGAGTGTACACAAGTTTTTTTCAAGTATTTGACCTAGTGACCTAGTTTTTGACCCCACATGACCCATTTTTGAACTTGACCGAGATTTCATTGAGACAAACATTCTGACAAAGTTTCATCAAGATCGGGTCAAAAATATGGCCTCTAGAGTGTACACACGGTTTTTCCAAAGTTTGACCTAGTGACCTAGTTTTTAACACCATGTGACCCATTTTTGAACTTGACCAAGATATAATTAAGACAAACATTTTGACAAAGTTTCATTAAGATTGGGTCAGAAATACGGCTTCTAGAGTGTACACAAGGTTTTTCAAGTATTTGACCTAGTGACCTAGTTTTTAACCCCATGTGACCCATTTTCAAACTTGACCAAGATATAATTAAGACAAACATTCTGACAAAGTTACATCAAGCTCGGGTCAAAAATATGGCCTCTAGAGTGTACACAAGGTTTTTCCAATATTTGACCTAGTGACCTAGATTTTGACCCCACATGACCCATTTTCGAACTTGACCGAGATTTCATTGAGACAAACAATTAAGATAAACATTCTGACAAAGTTGCATCAAGCTCGGGTCAAAAATATGGCCTCTAGAGTGTACACAAGGTTTTTCCAATATTTGACCCAGTGACCTAGTTTTTAACTTCATGTGACCCATTTTCGAACTTGATCAAGATATAATTAAGATAAACAATTTGACAAAGTTTCATCAAGATTGGGTAACAAATATGACCTCTAGAGTGTACACAAGTTTTTTCAAGTATTTGACCTAGTGACCTAGTTTTTGACCCCACATGACCCATTTTTGAACTTGACCGAGATTTCATTAAGACAAACATTCTGACAAAGTTTCATCAAGATCAGGTAGTAGTTTCAGAGGAGTTGTCGCTACAAATAAAAGTTTACGGACAGACGGACGGACAGACGGACGCCGGACGCCGCACCACGGCATAAGCTCTGCTGATCTCTGATCAGAAGAGCTAAAAATCTGACAGTTTTTTCCCGTCCAATATGTGTTTTGTTCAATTCCAATCAAATTCCAATCAAGACCTCTAGAGTGTACACAAGTTTTTTCAAGTATTTGACCTAGTGACCTAGTTTTTGACCCCACATGACCCATTTTTGAACTTGACCGAGATTTCATTAAGACAAACATTCTGACAAAGTTTCATCAAGATCAGGTCAAAAATATGGCCTCTAGAGTGTACACACGGTTTTTCCAAAGTTTGACCTAGTGACCTAGTTTTTAACACCATGTGACCCATTTTTGAACTTGACCAAGATATAATTAAGACAAACATTTTGACAAAGTTTCATGAAGATTGGGTCAGAAATACGGCTTCTAGAGTGTACACAAGGTTTTTCAAGTATTTGACCTAGTGACCTAGTTTTTAACCCCATGTGACCCATTTTCAAACTTGACCAAGATATAATTAAGACAAACATTCTGACAAAGTTGCATCAAGCTCGGGTCAAAAATATGGCCTTTAGAGTGTACACAAGGTTTTTCCAATATTTGACCTAGTGACCTAGTTTTTGACCCCACATGACCCATTTTCGAACTTGACCGAGATTTCATTGAGACAAACATTCTGACAAAGTTTCATGATGATTGCATCAGAAATGTGGCCTCTAGAGTGAACACAAGCAAAAGTTAACGGACGGACGACGGAAGACGGACAACACACCATCCCCTAAGCTCTGCTGGCCCTTGGCCAGTAGAGCTAAAAAAAATCAGTCAGGGCAAGTGGACTTTTGAAATCTACTTGCCCTGGAATATTCCCCAATTTTAATTTTCTTGGAGCCCTGGGCATGTGTTTCCGTTCACCTTATTTACTATAGCTTTTATCCCGAGTTGCAGTATTTTCATACGGGCAATTTTATGCAAATTTGTTGACCTAAATTCCCACTAGCTGCCAGCATAGAAAAAAAAAGCAAAAATATCACGTATTTTTTAATTTAACAAGAATAAACAAAGCCGTACTTATTTTCTATTAAAAATATGAGTAAACAGGGCTTTCCCCAGCCAGGTATGGCGTGGCGGTGCCGCGATGCCTTCAACTCAGAAAGTGACTTGCCGCCACGCCTTAATGTAGCCGCGATGCTTTAAATCCGTTGCCGCGATCCCTTAATCCTATCAATATACAGTTTTCCCTTAGGCCATATACTGAACAGCTGATTACCTGGCTGTGTGTAAACTGCCTGAAGCTATGACGCGTGTTGATGCAGTAAAGACGGTCACGTGGTACTCAATACACAGGGCTTGTGTTATGTCGCAGGTTATATGCTAAGTGTTAAGTAAACAAAAGATGATTAGGGGAGTGAGTGCCGCTAATTAAATTTGGTTTATTGCCCAATTTAGTCATGATTGGTCATGATTAAAGGAGAGCAGTATCGTTGATTGGTATTTGTAACGCATGGGGCTAAATGACGGGTTTAAATGGATAATTTAATTGAACGTTTATCGTGTATTAGTAGGATGAATTTACGAACACTAATCAACGTTTAATTCGTCAGCTTTGTCGGTAAGTATAATGAATGAGGTAGATATTTTGTAATTATTTAATAATAACTCAATCAAATAATTAAGGTAGCATATTTAACTGATTTTTTATCTTGATAATTACGCTAATTAATCGATATTTTCGGGAACTTTAAAGAGAAATCGTCAGTTTGCTTACTGAAGTTCAGTGAAGATTTTGTAATTACAGTGATTTTTTTACAAATTCACTAGTACGAGTCCTAGGACTCGCTGGGCCAAAAATCTATGAGTCCCAAAACTAAAGGAGTGAGTCCCAGGTTTTAGTAGTAATTTATTGCAAATTCAAGCGCTATTTTATAACATGGTGTTGATAGTTTTAATCAGGCATACATACGGTGAGAGCATAACAATCGCAGTTGTGAGAACACTGCATCATTCTATCAACATCCCCCTTTCTTTAAGAGAAGTAGTAATAATCCTTAAATTAGAACTAACTAAACTGTTAACATCAATGACTAGAATTTGCAAAATATTACTATGAAAAGAAAGATGATTAATTGCAATCTGAATGACTAGAACATATGCTCGCTCATCTACATACCGGTGTACTTGTCATAAAATGCATCCAGTTGAAAGCGAAAATATAACATTTTAAAACTATGTGTGATAGGATGATAAAAAAATCTATTATCTTTCAATATCCATCAACAAATTTCAAATTGTAAAGTGTTTTCATTGTAAAATGATCACCTCAAATAGGTCACATCAAGTCTGGTACAAAAAAAAAGATGGTGGTATACCGGTGTATAGGTATAAATCACCTCGGATATTTTTATGTTAGCACCGGATGTTGGTCATAGTTGGGAACATGTGACCTGATTTATTATGAAGCAAGATGGCCAAGCTTAAAACTAGCAGACGACATCAAAAAAGCAAATTTGATCAATTTTGAGACAGGCATGCTATTTTTTTCTGAAAAAAGAGAAAAAAGATAGAAAAAAATAGGAGGTATGTTTTGTTCCTTTTAAAATGAAAAATATTTAATAATTTAGATTTTTTCCTGTGTTGACACACAGCGGCAATCTAGGTCAACACATTTGCATACAAATGACCTTAAAAACTGACATTGCATGATGGGAATGGTATTTTTACAAACTACCCCGGTATTAAGCGAGCACCGGCAAACATGGGAATCACCATACCAAATACTGATCTGAACAAACGTGATTAACTACCATCTGGAAACATTTCTCACAAGCGTCATTATTGGAGGATGTACTGGCCTTTTGAATGAAACTCGAGTGTTTGTTGCTTTGAGTCATTGTTTAGTTTTCTCTTTGGCCCCATTTTGCAGACGATGCATCGCCAACTCGTGAAATGTTTACTTCCGCACCGTTTCGTGTTTTACCTCACGGCCGATTCCATTGGCTAATCGTATGACCATTATCCAATAATAATCGACGTTACAAAATTACGCGGAACGGTGCGAGGGTAAACTTAACCCTCATCGAATAGACAAATATTGCGGTAGACGCGGAGAAAAAATCGACGGATTGAATTCTTACAGGGGAAATATGGCGGTAGACGCGGAGAAAAAAGCGACGGATTGAATTCTTACAGGGGAAATATGAATTACAGAACTCTTTACTTGCAATTTATGTGCGTCCCGAGAACGCACATGTTCTGACAATTTGCGTCCACGGAAATATTTGTGCGTCCTGGACGCAGGACGCAGAGGTAAAAAAATCACTGAATTATATAATTTTTTCTTTATTAAATAATTAAGGTTGCCACCAATTGCATTTGGTATTAAAATAGCATTTTTTATTAAAAGATTTTGAAATAAAAATATAATAAAATATGTTTTTTTATTATTTCATTCATTCCTTCTGATACCAGATATACGCCAAATCTCTTCTTTTCAACTGGCATTTAAAAAAAAATTGACGCGGGAAGGGGGTACCACCCCCTTTCCCACACCCATCCCCCTTTGTAAACAAAAAATGCCACCACTCCTTAAAAAAATCCTGGGGAAAGCCCTGGTAAATGTCTACCCTCATCACCCTAAAATCAATTTTGTTCAATACTGTGGAGCTTTAAAATTATTCTGCTGTTTTCAAAACAAGTGCGCCTGCTTGTCAGGAATTTAGGTCACATGTCACGTAGCAAGTGTACTAACATAAAAATTGCCAGATGTTTTTAACACAAACACAGATATTGCTGCATGTTTTATGCAAGTACCCCACCCTTGATATTACTCATTTACTACTTCTCATTTTACGAGTAAATAAAACTTGTTCATAAAAGACGAAGGATTAAATCATCATTGCATCATAAAATATTTTATTTTGTGTAAGTTTGCTTTAAAATGGGATACATTTAATGACGAAAACACTGGTAAATAGATCAAATATCCATAGAAAAATTATCCGTAGACTTAAAAAACCTCATTATTTGCAATTGTTGTCCGTTGTTGTTAGAACTATTCATTTATCAGACGATCATGAAATATGACGAAATGTGCCTAATAAACGTGCGCAGACGTAATATCCGCCGTCGGTCGAAATCACATGGTGGTCGAAAACAGACAGAAAGACGATACTACAAGAAATCGTAACATTACTTCCTATGAAGTTTTATGACATTCGGATGAAAAACGTAGGAGGAGCTGAGCGGACAAGCTTGTGATTCGAAAAACTTCAAAGTCCCGTAACTCCACCAAAAATCATTTATCCAAATTCCAACACGTCCTGCCTTATGCGCTACAAAACATCATACTGGTATTTTGTATATGCAATTTTGTGGAAATCAGATGAGAGTGTGTAAAATATGACTGACAATTATTTGGATATGTCTAGTGTTTAAACTCTTATAACTGCATGTTGTTTTTTTTGGTGGATCAACGATTTAAACACCAAAATGGTTGTCAGTTATTGTAGAACATAAATACTTGCTTTATTTTTCCATACAGAATTTATTTAGGACTGGAAAGTAGAAAAAAACTTTGGCCGAAACAAGCGCCCCAAACAATAGATAATTACGCACAGACGCACGTAATACACTAAACAAAATGTAGAGACCAGAGCGTTGAGCCACTAATGTTGAGTCTATTGCTAGAAGATTGCATCAGCCGTCATGTCAGCTGTCATCAAATGATAAATTCGATTCAAATGTCTTACCCTTACGCCATTCCGTGTCATGACTGACTATTCTATCAACCAAGGTTACATCTTTAAACCGTTTGGCCTGGTTCTCTCTTATCTTGTTAGGATCATTGCCTTTATCTCCTCGAAATAATTCAATATCTAAGACCATGTTTGTTTTTTAACCTTCCTGTTTGCTGGAACAGTTGAAACCGGCAAATGCAGGAAACGTGTAATTTTTTATTGCTCATGCGTAGCGGAAATCATTTTTCAAAAGGCGAGTACCTCGAATTACCGAAATGGCCCGAAATGGAGAGGATTTACCGTAATGGACCGAAATTGAGAATTCGATTTACCGAAATGAACCGGTAAATCATCTCCATTTCGTAGACTGCTCCACAGCCGTCATTAAAATAGACTTGTTTGAGTGAACGAGACATGCGCCGTGGAGCAGTCTACTCCATTTCGGTCCATTTCGATAATTCGAGTGACCGCTAAAAGGCGGAACGATAAAAAAAGACGGGACTATGAGAGAATATTTACGGAATCGCTTTTAGTCATGGTGGTTAAACACATATAGGTTTTATAAATATCAGGAACGTTTAATACACGTTCCTGATAAATATATAGAGGATTATTGTTCTTTTCTCGCATTTTAAATAATAGTTTATGCTGTTCGTCAAGTCAAGTACATTTTATTTAAAGCCTGAAATAGATATGTCCTAAAAACACAATTTTTTCCAATGGGGTATGTTATTTGTTACCGGATACTGGGTACAAGCTTTATTTTAAAGACATCCGTTTAATAAGCATGTACAGCATGTCATATAATAGATCTGAGGCAGAGTTGGTTTGAATACAGGGTTACACAGGGATACACCAGGTACAAACTGGATACAAGTGGGTACAACTAATAATATTAATATATGTGAGGCACATCAATTTTGGGTACATGGTTACACAGGGCTACACCAGGTACAAACTGGGTACAAGTGGGTACAACTAATAATATTAATAGATTTGAGGCAGATCAATTTTGGGTACATGGTTACAAAGGGCTACACCAGGTACAAACTGGGTACAAGTGGGTACAACTAATAATATTAATATATTTGAGGCACATCAATTTTGGATACATGGTTACACAGGGATACACCAGGTACAAACTGGGTACAAGTGGGTACAACTAATAATATTAATAGATGTGAGGCACATCAATTCTGGGTACATGGTTACACAGGGCTACACCAGGTACAAACTGGGTACAAGTGGGTACAACTAATACTATTAATAGATTTGAGGTAGATCAATTTTGGGTACATGGTTACAAAGGGCTACACCAGGTACAAACTGGGTACAAGTGGGTACAAGTAATAATATTAATAGATTTGAGGCACATCAATTTTGGATACATGGTTACACAGGGATAAACCAGGTACAAACTGGGTACAAGTGGGTACAACTAATAATATTAATAGATTTGAGGCACATCGATTTTGGATACATGGTTACACAGGGATACACCAGGTACAAACTGGATACAAGTGGGTACAAGTAATAATATTAATAGATTTGAGGCACATCAATTTTGGATACATGGTTACACAGGGATAAACCAGGTACAAACTGGGTACAAGTGGGTACAACTAATAATATTAATAGATTTGAGGCACATCAATTTTGGGTACATGGTTACACAGGGATACACCAGGTACAAACTGGGTACAAGTGGATACAACTAATACCATTAATAGATTTGAGGCACATCAATGTTGGATACATGGTTACACAGGGATACACCAGGTACACACTGGATACAAGTGGATACAACTAATAATATTAATAGATTTGAGGCAGATCAATTTTGGGTACATGGTTACACAGGGATACACCAGGTACAAACTGGGTACAAGTGGGTACAACTAATAAATTTGGGGCACATTCGTTTTGGGTACATGGTACTAAGGTATGTCCTCAAACAATATATATATATATATATATATAATAGATCCACAGCTACACCCCCCCCCCCCCCCCCCCCACACCCATAATAAAGTATATTATATACTGTATATAACAAGAAAGCAATACATATTAAGCTAGTGACATAAGCACATTTAACATAAGAAAATTAAAAAACTAAATAAATGATTTATAATAGCATACATACAATTATTGGTACATATGGATATTGATACCTAATATATAGCCTGTTGATACTGAGTTAAGAATGACTATAGTATTAGAGACAGTAAAATCATAGCACAGAGCTTTCAAGGCCAAATGAAAGTCAAGAGTGAGTTGAGGGGCGATTGTCCCTTGGTAAGGAGGTCAGGGGAAGAGGTGGGGGCAACGCTCCCCTGAAGCTCGAGACTGTTTGTGGTTAAAAAAAGAGTATGATAATGGACCTTTGGAAACGGCCGAGCACGACACATACGAAATATTGCAGTCTCGGTTTGATTGAGACTGTTCATGAGTGGTAGTGAAATATGCTAGCTACCGCTCACGCCCTCTAGCCCCGGGTTGAGCAGAACTCAATATTCATAAAATCAACAGCACAAAATGTTAACCATCCCGAAGATGGCATGCATATGTCGGTGGACATGGAGTTAAGATGGAATCACACAAATAAAACTGCATATACAATTTATATCAATTAAAATTTAAACTTTTCTGAATGTGGAACTGAATTTATTTTGTTGATAATCATTAAGGCGTTTAAGATATGACGCCGTAAAGAATGCATGGTTCCTCACTTTTGACGCCGTTTTTTCAGATACCTATTTGTCCGAAAAGTTTGCTTAGTTTTATTTATACTGGTAAAACCTTATATATTGTTAAAGTCTGATATAAAAAAATTGTTCAGCTGTAAACTTGTTCGAATACTACACTGAAAATTAGTGTTTTTGAAATTTCCGTTATTACCCCAAAACATATGTTTCATGCAAACAGGATCATTCAAACGTATTGATAGACCCTGATACAAAATACTGAAAAAACATGTCCGAAAAAATATATTGATTTTTTGATATGTTATTTAGTAATTTCAGCCAAATCGATTCGTAGCAAGAGAAATATATCGAGTCCAGGCCGTTTTCTGGCTATTGACGCTTTACAACCTCTTCACAAAAAGACGTCATTTTCTTCCACTGTGCGAACAGACGCCTGCATGCGTTTTCCAGGTAAATGTGTACGACTTCCCTGAAATGGTAGTTCGTAATGAAAAAATACAACAAAAACTGCTACAACAACACACACAAACACACGCACGCACACACGCACGCACGCACGCACACACGCGCGCGCGCACACACACACACACACACACACACACACACTATGGAATGCTTGTTTGTTTTTTCTATGTACAGGGTATGCATTATTTTCAGAATAAAGAATAGGTTTTATGTGGATCTGTGAAAAATATATGAATTCAAATCTATAAAAAATATCACCGAAAGTTTGCCGTCAATGAATTTATTAAAAATCAAGACTGGTAAATGCGCAAATCATACGCCGCCGGTGCTATGATAAATTAAGTTGAGTAACTTCCGGGGCTGGATTTGAGCGCACGAAATTTACAATATCAAAGTGAGTTGTCTTGTTATTTCCACAATAATTTCATTTTGCAACAATGTATCAATATGGAAGATCGCAGTTCTACCTGACTGTAGTATCAGCAGTTATACCTGCATGCTCTTGTGGGTTTATTTGAATGCATGTCTATCATGTTACAATGGTATAAGATGCTTAGACTGCTGGGGTTTAGGGGAGTCTTTACTTGTAGTTCGTAGTACACTGTAGTAATAAAGGCTATACCTTTAATGATGTTGGTTTGTGTCTTAAATGACGAATGTCTAAGCCCAAGACAATTACACTGACTATAATTACAATATGTTACAATACAAGTTCTGCTTTGAAATCTGAAAAAAACTAAGTTTTCCCCAAACTTCCGATGAAACGGAAACGTCCAGAACAAAAGCTGGTAATCATACATTTCTTTCCCTATAGCCAATTTTCATCGTTTATGACGAACAGTGGCACATTGTTTGATGAAATGCCTGCATACACTACTTTAAATCGAACGTATCTTGTGTAAAGGGAGGAAATATGACCAAAACTGCCTGGTGGTAGATGGTGCTGGATTTGCGGCTTCGGTGCAAGATGTGGGCTAATGAAATATATATCTAAATTTGAGGCTTCGGTGCAAGATTTGAGCTAATGAAATATCTATCTCTACATCCTGCAACTGCCTCTTTCAAGTATTATTTGCAGATTTAGTAAAATAGTAAAAAGACAAAACGTATCAGCTACTCTAAAGTGACTGGGGCGATTTGTTAAGTAGTTTCGGTGAAATACAAGATAATTTCTATAACGTTAAATACTTTTTTTGATATTCGATTAAGATGTAAATGAATTGATAAAAAAGGAATTTAGAACTGTGTAGTAGTTGTTGAGATATTTATTAGCGCGCATGTGTGTCCAATTGTTTTAATAGCGGTTTTGTAAAATCTCTGCCTCCACTCCCCACCTCCTCCGAATTTTCATTAATACATTAAACTATGTCATTATGCAAGCCCTATGTTGCCAGGGACGTCTGGCTGACCCCGCCCCATCTCCACCCCACGACAGAAAAAACAAACATGTTTTAAGAATGCATTTGGTGTATTTTCTGAGCAAAATTATTTTTAAGTTCGGGCATTGTTGTGTAAAGGCACCTAAGCCACTGAATCTTAGGCCATAATTAAAATTTTGTTTGTTTGCCCAAACGCGACCGATAAAACAAATCGACCGACTCCAAACAGTTTTTTCAGTAAAATGTATGCTTTTTTTTAACAATGCCTTTGGTGAACACGTCAAATTGAATAGCCCCTTGAGAGTGAAAACACACCAGTGTTTCCTCTTCATCTATACAATTTGGTTAACCAATTGTTTTAGATAGAATATGTTTCAACATTGCAATACACACCCAGTATACAAAAATCAATATAGTAATAAGTAAAAAAAGAGTACTGTTTGAAGTCCAAACAAGAAGGTAAACTTTAAACATCATTCACACACACACACATCCGACATACAGAAGGACGAACAAAAAAAGATTTTTCCTACATACCTAGCCATTTGAAAAAAATAAAGCAGGGTTTGGGCTAACCAAGATATTTTAAGTGTGGCCTTAGTGTTTTTTTCTGCCGCAGGACTTACGCACGTGGGTATAGATTTCATTCACAATTCATTATTGCTTGTTTTGAAACTATCATACTATTGTAAAAATACGTGTGCCTAAATACCAACATTCCTTTCTCTATAAGCTGTCTACACAGCACGTTTCGTTCCAATATCTAATTTCCTAATTAAAGTTGTTGAGTGGAAACCATTTGTTCTGTTTTTTTTTTAGTAAAAGCGACATTGGCATTGACCCAGCGACCTCAAGCCTTGACCCAGCGACCTCAATTGCAATATCAACCTTCCCTTCTATATAAGCTACCCACACATCAAGTTTCGTTGTAATATCTCATTACTAACTAAAGGCCATCATATGCAAACCATATACAAACCTTAGATTTCTTGGATTATCTCTATGTGCTATTGGGGCTGGCGTGGCGCAGTCGGTAGCGCGGCGGATTTGTAACTGATGTGCCACTGAGTTCCGTCGGTGTGTTCTTGGGCAAGACACTTTACCTTAGCCTCGTCCGTCGGATGGGGACGTAAACCGGGCGGTCCCGTGTATCGGTCTATCTTCCGAGCACGTTAAAGAACCATAGGAATCTATTCGATAATAAGAGTAGGGCAGGTTCCCGGATTCCTATGTATCCTTCCCCTCTCTCTGGGGCGGCTCTAAATAACCTATACTGTGTTGATGAGCCGTTAAACAACATTCAATTCAATTCAATTCTATGTGCTCTTGATACAAATTTGCCGTAATAAGTTAAAATTTGATAGAATAAAAATATGAACTAATGTAAGACGACTTAGCCTGCATATTAAGTGTTTCCTCCAATCCTTCTCAAAAATAAATAGTAGGCGTCCTAGAATGATATCTGCGTCCTAGAATGATATCTGCCCACTTACAATACACCCTATTCTGACCTGCTGCTTACAGCCTGCCAAATAAGGAGATGTAAAGGTCGTAGCAATGAGCATTAAAGTCGAACAGGAAATGCAGCTTTCACAGAACACAGTAAACCCAAAAACACACAAAACGACAAACATGAATGGCAATGTTAAAATATGACATCTTTCATAGAATAATGTAATGTGGGAGACAGTCGAAAGCCTTAGTAAGGTCCATTAAGATGGTCGTTATATATTAGTTGGAGCCCATTGCCTTCTTCCAGTCCCCCATCAGTCTTAAAATGGTGATCTAATACCCATGGCACTTCCTAAATGCGAACACACATTTATCATATATTGCATCAACGTATTCCTCTAATTATACCGCAAGCACGTTTCCAAATATTTTGTATCCAGTGATACAAATTCGTTGAGTCCCTCTCATGTTCTTGCTTATATATAGAGAATATTTGTTTGTTTTGGACTGAACATCAGCTTTGTTTGGTGAGTAAAAATATAGTGATATTATTTGATTAGATTTTGTAGACACTATCTGAGCAGATATTTAAGATGCCCAGTTTCTGGTGGTCAACTAATCCAAGCCTTCTCTGACCCTTCAAATTATTCTTTTGTGCCTTTTAAGGCGTACACAGCCAGATGAAATATCAAGATCGTAAACAGGATTGGTAAGGTCAAAGCAGGCTCGGATTAGTGGACAACTACACGTATAGTGAGCTGACATTACTGACAGAGGAAGTGGTAAGGCAGCTTGTCCAAGGTCCAGTATAGCAGGTGACAGATAAGGCCAATATAAGTTCATGTCATCGAGACAATAAATTTTATAGCTAATTGCCACTATCTACAAATGAATATCATGCGTATCAGTGTGAAAATGACGTCCATCATGCAAAGAAAAGGTTATAAGTCCAACATGAAAATTAGCATACAGTCACTCCAACAAGTATTACAAAGCAAACGTGATTCAAAAAGTACATCACAAACACATTCAGTAAAAAAGCACATCACAAACATATAAGGGTTGACAACAGGGGTACCGCCTTGGAACGGTCAATGGCAAAAGTGACCACTGGGGAATTTAAACCGGTTCAGGGGTGCACCAAACCTCACTCTTATCCTGTAATCATCCCTAAACAACAGGACAGTGTAAATAAAAATAATCTCCGCCGAGTTAACCCCTTACATTAGAGAAAGCGTGCAAAACAGTAATCCAATCTTGTTTGTAACATTTTATTATCGTAACCCTGATCTACTTTAAAATAAAAGTAATTTAAGAACTCTTCTGCGGCAAGGACTATCACAACCTGACTTCTATAGGGATGTGATTTATAAAGAGACATGGTCATACTCACTTTCATACAACTTTTATTAAACGTATTCAATAGTTTATCAAAAGATGTTATGATCCTATCATTTTGCAACGTACTGCATGTTTAGTGGTTGAGCCATTTAACAGTTCGCCACTTTGCTTTCCTCTTTGATTGTGTGATGACAGGACAGATTGTGGACCCTATGATGATGTCTACCTAAATCCTCAAAGGACGGTTGTCTTGTCTTACCCTTAATGGGTTGTTCTCTTGTTGCTCTGACTTCTGTTGAGTCAGTTGCTTTGTGGCTCTCTAAGCCTTTGTTTTTTATATTCATATATACATGATCATGTATGTGTTATACCTGTATTGCCTATTAATGATGCATTGTTTGTTAGAGAATATAGCCTGGCGGGGATATCTTATTTACACTGTCCCGTTTTATTGTGATGATAATAGGCTCAACATGAAATCTCTTTCGTAGCAATACAAGAACACGAGGTGCACAGTTCGTATCCATAGGGATACCAAACATTTGTCTATAAACGGTAGTTCATTCCATACCTTCGAAATAGTATTATGTTTGTAATAATATGCATGTGTTAAAAGGTTTATCAAAAGAGGTTATGACACTATCATATTGCAACGCACTGCATGCTTGATGTTGGACCCATTTGCATTTCGCCATTATGCTTTCCTCTTTAATTGTGCGATAACCGGACAGGCTGTGGACCCTATGATGACGTCTACCTAAAGCCCAAAAGGACGGTGACGTTTGGTGTTTGTCTGCAGTCTTGTCTTGTCGTGCCCTCAGTGGTTTATTCTCTTGTTGTTCTGGATTCTGCCAAGTCACTGAGTACCTTCTTTGTGGCTTTCTAGGCTATTGTTGTTTTGTCTTTATATATACACGCATCTTTGTATTTTACTTATATTGCCTGTTAATGCTGCCTTGTTGGTTAGAGAATAGTTCATGGCGGGGATTTCTTTATTTACACTGTCCCGTTTTATTGGGTTGTCAGTTGGGTAAGTGTGAGGTTTGGTGCACCCTAGAAACTGGTTTATACCTCCAGCGGCCTTTTTTGCCACTGACCGTTCCAAGGCGGTAGCCCTATTGTCAACCCTTTTGTGTTTGGGATGTCTTATTTGGCATTTTTATTCATCTTTAAATTTGTACTTTGTTTCTCTGCGTGTTTGTGGTTGATTGTTGTCCTTGAATGCTGCTTCTCCTGTTCGAGTTTTATATCTATATTGGAATAGTCCTTTTCGCAGAAGTGTTCTTAAATTATTTTTATATTTTAAAAGCAGATCAGGGTTACGATGGAGTAGCTTTGTATTTATACAAAGGTTACGAATATTAACGACTTCAATTCTCTTCAATTCAACAGAGCAGTCGGTAGCGCGGCGGATTTGTAACCGGAGGCCCCGGGTTCAATCCTCCGTGGTGCCACTGAGTTCCGTCGGTGTGTTCTTGGGCAAGACACTTTCCCTTAGCCTCGTCCGTCGGAAGGGGACGTAAACCGGGCGGTCCCGTGTATCGGTCTATCCTCCGAGCACGTTAAAGAACCATAGGGATCTATTCGATAATAAGAGTAGGGCAGGTTCCCGGATTCCTATGTATCCTTCCCCTCTCTCTGGGGCGGCTCTAAATAACCTATACTGTGTTCATGAGCCGTTAAACAACATTCAATTCAAGCTCTGGAAAAATAACCTATACTGTGTTCATGAGCCGTTAAACAACATTCAATTCAAGCTCTGGAAAAAAGAATAAGTTGAGAAACATATATTCCATAGGATATGTTGCTCTGGGAACATCCCTGTCTAAGGGGGATAATTAACCATATCGAAAATAAAATCTTCTCTCTTGTCATAAAGTTTGCTTATTTTCCATTTTCAATTGAGAGATATAAATCGGGAAAAGAAGCGACATTATTAGAAATATTATCTTTGTTATGTTGAAATTCTAAGGGTAAATATTTTTTATCATAGTTGAAAAAAAAGGGTTGTCAATGTTTTAATATATCGTCCAGATACCAGGGGGGTTATAAAGGCTTGGATGACATCTGCCTGACTTACTGAACTAATGCAATCTGAAAATGTCAAAAAGTTCCCTCTACAGTTAAGGTCTATCTTCAAAAGTTTCAAAAACAGAAACGAACTGATATATATATATAGGATCTTAAACGAGTTCCCATTTCATATAAGATTTATGAAACTCGTTATGAATTATTTTAATTTTAACGAGTTTTTGGCGAGTTAAAATTAAAAATAATTCAAAACGAGTTTCATAAATCTTATATGGAATGGGAACGAGTTTGAGATCCTTTTTATCATATAACATTGCAATCAAATAAGTAAAATATAATTCAGATGGACATAAAACCGCCACGACGTCAGACACACTTTAGCGCCAAAACGTCATAAAATCAGGCAGGACGTTATGTGACGTCGCAACGTCACGCCACACACAACGTTGAGTATCAAAGAGTTTTTTTTTTATCTCTTTACAAAAGGCGTTTTACGACGACTTTAATAAAACTGCACACTGATTTGTATAACTTTCATTAGTTAGTATAAGCTGTGGTAAATACTAGATCTAGTACTAAATGACCAAGATCTAGATGACTTTGTAATAAATAAAATAGTTTCAGTCAATAAAACCTGCGTAGTTTACAGATTCAACTCAACCAATTAAAATCGTTCCATGTTGTATTACACGTGTGTCATACAACAGAATATTACATGGGTGTTCGACACTGCTATGTGATAAAATATTATCTCTGTTATCAATGTATTAGAACTTGGAATAATGTGTATGCATTTTAGTAACTTTCTACTTGAATAACTCTTATTTTTAATTTACCTCCAAATATTGATTCCTGGTCAAAATATGAAATTTAACGTACTATTTTTTCCGTTATTGATGTTTTCCTTGCCTCCTGAATGTGTGTGCGCATGTATACATGCGTGAGTGTTCTTGTAGGTACAACTGTGTAGGGGCTTTGTTTCTGTACGTGGTTGCCATACATAATACGAACATTATGTTTTTATATAACCGCCATTGACGACTGTTAGGGTAATGACGTTTTGATACAGGTATACAATTGTATTTGCATTTTGTATCAACAGCCGTTGACAACTTACAATTGATTGCCATTGATAAAATGTGTACTCATAGGCCTTATGGCCACTTGTATGAATAGAGTATTTATATTTTTAAGAACATATCTAGACAGCTGACTGTTATGAAAAGAAAATGACAAGATTGATCAAGGTTAGGTATATTCACACTCATATCAAGGTTAGGTATATTCACACTCATATGAAGGTTAGGTATATTCACACTCATATGAAGGTTAGGTATATTCACACTCATATCAAGGTTAGGTATATTCACACTCATATCAAGGTTAGGTATATTCACACTCATATCAAGGTTAGGTATATTCACATTCACACTCATATCAAGGTTAGGTATATTCACACTCATGTACTATTCTTGATATACATCTTCCAATTTTAGATACAGGTCAGCTGTCTTGCCCACATCCAATATGAGACATTCCATAAGATGGTTGCATGTCTGCAATTATTGTGTTGTCGTGATGTTTATATGAGTACATTGTTTACTGTTTTATGTAACGCTTTATTGGCGTAAACATGTTTTCTGTACCGAGCACATTCTAAAACTTTATAATATTTGAGTTTTGTCTCGTCTAAGTATTGGAATGTTGTGGATTCTATTATTGTAATACATTATTCCAAATTGTTCTATTTATTTTACATTTTTCTTGAGAATTCGTATTTTAATATAGTAACACGGAACAGAACATACATTTATTAACACGGAACAGAACATACATTTGTTAACACGGAACAGAACATACATTTGAACCAGGTAGCTGACAGATTTAAGTTATCTTATACATGGTTCATTTCACTGTGAAGTTATGAACGTAATATTCACAGTGGAGTTAAATCTTCCTTGCAGCCTGGTAGTGCTGTGTGTTTATCTTATTTATGTTATTGTGGACTAACAATGGATACTTATCACAGTCAGTGATACTTTTATGGATATTACTGCGATTAGGAATATTTGGACAACAGTTAGAATGGATTATCCGCACAATATATTTTGACAATTTTTTTTATAGTTTATCGTTAGTTAATAAACTACAGTGGAAATAATACCGGCGGCAAATTGACCAGTATGTAACAAACTGTCGCGACAGGATAACAATGGTTTACATAAATGCTTTGTAACAAACACAAGTCGAGTGTTTGTTCCTGTACACATACGTGTGTCATTAACTTGAATATCCATTATTGTTTGAGGTATATACATCACATTTTACATTTCGTTGTCTTTCTTTTTTCCTCTCCTTCCAAACCGTTTTTTGGGGACATATGCAGCCGCGACACAGAGATAAGGTTTAGTTTTACGGTTGGGAATCACTGATTAACACAAACGTTCAGCGACACGGTACCACTGTATGGCTCTCCCTGCACATATGATCGACGGGTTTACATCTCCTTTGAAAGATGGTATACTTTCACATCATCTTGTCCTAGTAAGATACTGCGGGAGTGCGCGTTAACATTTCCCCACTGGAATCAGACCCGAGACCCTTTGGACGAGTTGAAATAATGCCAACTACTCGGCCACTGCAACCCTATGTAGTTAATATATGTAGTTAATATATGTCGATAACAACGTCTAGACGCCTTGAAAACTATCCGTATTTGCTCGTTTGGAATTGAATTACAGTATGAGCTACCAACTCAAAATCATTGCATGCATATTCAACTAAGGTTGGCATCCTTCAAACTATCCGTATTTGCTGGTTATGCCAACTATTCGGCCACCGCAACCCTATGCTAGTTAATATATGTCGATAACAACGTTTAGACGCATTGAAAACTATCCATATTTGCTCGTTTGTAATTGAATTACAGTATGAGCTACCAACTCAAAATCAGTGCATGCATATTCAACTAAGGTGGGAATCCTTTTCGCATGCGAGTGGTCGTAGTTTCAAGTCTCGGCAGGGTTATACCTATACTTTATAAAAATGGAACTAGTAGTTTACTTACACGTTAAAAAACCATAGGAATATATTCGTTGGTTAGAGTAGGGTAGGTTTACAGATTCCTATATGTAATTGTCCTCCCTGAGGCGTCTCTATAACCTGTAATGAATGATGAGCAGTTAAACAACATTCAATATTTCGAGACTTCTCCCCGTGCTTTCAATCAGAACTGTTATTCATTCCGATCTTTGGAGGTCGCCGAGCCAGTTATTTATATACATATATCGGTGATACATTCCTAAATATTTTGTTCTCTTACTTAAATTTCGAGTAGGTGGTTTCACAACTCCAGCCATTAAAGGCTCTGAGTATTGTTTACTCATCCTTAGGATATGTTTTCTGCTTTTTAATTTAGTCTTTTGATGCAGGCTTCATAACGTCTGCTCCCAACTAAATTCCATTTTGTTTATTTCGCCCATTGCGTTATCGTTTAAAGCATTTTGTTTGAAACCTGGACCATACGCATATGGCAAGCCAATTGTCCAATTATTACGTGAACCCAGGTTCACGGTCGAAAAACTAGGATTAAGTTCACGGTCGTAAACATAGGTTTACATTCGTAAACTATGATTCACGCTCGTGAACCCCGGTTCACGCTCGTAAACATAGGATAACGACCGAAATTCATAGTTCAATCGAGGAACCTAGTTTATCGAACATGAACGACCGTGAACCTATGTTTACGACCGCGAACCTATGTTTACGACCGTGAACCATAGTTTACGAACGTGAACCTATGTTTACGAGCGTGAACCATAGTTTACGGACGTAAACCTATGGTTACAACCGTGAACTATAGTTTACGCTCGTAAACTATGGTTCACGCTCGTAAACATAGGTTCAGGCTCGTAAACATAGGTTCACGTTCGTAAAACCGGGTTTATCGACTTGTAACTATACTTTCGGACCGGTATCTGTGATTTACGAGCATAGACAATCACGACCGTAAAACATGAACTTGGGTTTACGAGCGTGAACTATAGTTTACGAACGTGAACCTAGGTTTACGTTCGGTAAACTAGGTTTCTTGAACAAATCTATGATTTTCGGTCATTATCCTATGTTCATGAGCTTGAACCTATGTTCACGGTCGTAAATCCATGTTCACGGTCGTAAACCCAAGTTCACGGTCGTAAACATAGGTTCACGTTCGTAAACCATAGTTTACGCTCGTGAACTTAGGATAACGACCGAAATTCTTAGTTTAATCGAGAAACCTAGTTTATCGAACGTAAACCTGGGTTTACGAGTTTACGCCCGTATCCTATGTTTTCGCTTGAAAATATAAGTTAGTATTTGATAAACCTGGTTTTACGTTCGAACCGTGAACCTGGGTTCATGAACAATCAAACCGATACTGCAATATCTTTTATATTTATAGTGTTCGGCGATTTCTAAATGTCTTCTTACATACTCTTTCATTTCCTTATGTTAGTACTTTTAAGAAAAGTGAAAAAGCTTTAACCATTACTCAGTGTAAAATCATCACCCTCCCCATGTGTGGATACAGGACTTGGGGTGCGTGTGTATGGACGGATGGTGATGCATAATACAATTATGATACTCTTACAAACATCTAGTCTGGTTGCCAAACCCTGTTTTAGCCAAGACTCAAACACATCGTCCACACACTGTATTACAGGTGGACACAAAGATGGCTTTCATGACATTAAAAAGTCAATGAATCGATTTCTGACCTCACCTTACGTATAAGGTAAATACAAATATTAAGATGATCGTTAAGAGGACTGCCGTGACATTAAAATTATAATATCTTGACTTTTATATTAGGACAATACTTTTGATTATAGGACATTGTTGTTGAGGTCAACGAATCCATTTATGGCTTCATCACATCACTGTTTTAAGTTATGTAGGTGATGGCTAGTTTAAATGCAAATATGACCATATCTTACCTCCTGTGCGAGATATCATATTAACTTTGATGTTTTGTTTGGTTTCTACTTGCTTGTAATACTGAAACACCTTATACTTTGGTCCAATGAAGAATTAGCTGCTTCAAAAGGTAAACTTTATCCAAAATGTTGTGATGAATAATCGTCGTATGCTCTAAATTGTTCAACAGTTTCATTCAAGGAATAGAGGATATACACATGCTGAGTTGTGGTGGATGTGTATGTGTATTAATGGGGTGAGTTGTGGTGGATGTGTATGTGTATTAATGGTGAGTTGTGGTGGATGTGTATGTGTATTAATGGTGAGTTGTGGAGGATGTGTATGTGTATTACTGGTGAGTTGTGATGGATGTGTATGTGTATTAATGGTTAGTTGTGGTGGATGTGTAAGTATTAATGGTGAGTTGTGGTGGATGTGTAAGTATTAATGGTGAGTTGTGGTGGATGTGTATGTGTATTAATGGTGAGTTGTGGTGGATGTGTATGTGTATAAATGGGGTGAGTTGTGGTGGATGTTGTATGTATTAATGGTTAGTTGTGGTGGATGTGTATGTGTATTAATGGTGAGTTGTGGTGGATGTGTATGTGTATTAATGGTGAGTTGTGGTGGATGTGTATGTGTATTAATGGTGAGTTGTGGAGGATGTGTATGTGTATTAATGGTGAGTTGTGGTGGATGTGTAAGTATTAATGGTGAGTTGTGGTGGATGTGTATGTGTATTAATGGTGAGTTGTGGTGGATGTGTATGTGTATTAATGGTGAGTTGTGGTGTATGTGTATGTGTATTAATGGTGAGTTGTGGTGGATGTGGATGTGTATTAATGGTGAGTTGTGGTGGATGTGTATGTGTATTAATGGTGAGTTGTGGTGGATGTGTATGTGTATTAATGGGGTGAGTTGTGGTGGATGTGTATGTGTATTAATGGTGAGTTGTGGTGGATGTGTATGTATTAATGGTGAGTTGTGGTGGATGTGTATGTGTATTAATGGTGAGTTGTGGTGGATGTGTATGTGTATAAATGGTGAGTTGTGGTGGATGTGTAAGTATTAATGGTGAGTTGTGGTGGATGTGTATGTGTATTAATGGTGAGTTGTGGTGGATGTGTATGTGTATTAATGGGGTGAGTTGTGGTGGATGTGTATGTGTATTAATGGTGAGTTGTGGTGGATGTGTATGTATTAATGGTGAGTTGTGGTGGATGTGTATGTGTATTAATGGTGAGTTGTGGTGGATGTGTATGTGTATTAATGGGGTGAGTTGTGGTGGATGTGTATGTGTATTAATGGTGAGTTGTGGTAGATGTGTATGTGTATTAATGGTGAGTTGTGGTGGATGTGTATGTATTAATGGTGAGTTGTGGTGGATGTGTATGTGTATTAATGGTGAGTTGTGGTGGATGTGTATGTGTATTAATGGGGTGAGTTGTGGTGGATGTGTATGTATTAATGGTGAGTTGTGGTAGATGTGTATGTGTATTAATGGTGAGTTGTTGTGGATGTGTATGTATTAATGGTGAGTTGTGGTGGATGTGGACTCGTGCATTGGACGGGTACTGAATGCTGCTTTTGAAGGAATAGCTCATATCTCTAGTTTGTTTTGGACAGTAAATCCTCTTTTTATCTAAACACATTAACAAAAATTAAGTGGCTATCAAGTGCGTGCACATTAGGCCATAACGAAACCGTCGTTAGCCTGAACCGAAAAGTATAGACCACATAACGGTGTCTTTCTGCTTATTTGCTGCTTTGCACCCTTGGAAACATGTATACATTCAACGTGGCTCCCAGGATGGCTACTCAAATGGACTATGGGTACCATTGCATATCAGCTTTTTGTTTTGAAAAGTGCCTATTTGACAATTTCCATAAATTCCTTTAACGTGGGTTGCACAAATCTCAATAATCACGTTTGTGGCTAGATATATCTCCTGTCGAGTGGCAGGTATACTCGTAACACGCAGAAACAAACGCATTGCCTTAGCTCTGATTTCATTCAAGTCTGCAATTAGGTCTCCAAATTTGCACAATCTGTAGCTTTCAAGAGAATGTTGATGACTGTTGCTTTCCCAACAAGATATAAGTATACAGTATATGCTGGCAAGGATTGGGATACAACAGCGGCATATTGTTTTTCCAGTCGCTCCAATGACGACTAAAAGACGCTGTAGATTTCCTGCCGTTAGAAAGTAGTCATATTTCTAATTAGATAGAAATAAAAGAGTAGAAACCATCGCCTTTGACATGTTATTTAATGGTTTGTTGTAATTACCATTTGTTGGGGGTAATATGACATAACTCTTCATGGGTAGTGTTGTGGTCATTTCTTGCTATAAGTAGTCCCAAGCTGTTTTCAGGAAGGTTTCTTAATTTATAAAAGAGCATACTGTTTTATTATTGTCAACTAATGACACTTAGTTGGACATAGTGTGGAAGTTGGTGCTGCCTGTTGAGGAGCCAAGCTTGTGACTTCTGCCTCATTTTGACCTGATTTTGCCTTGTTTGGCCTCCTTATACAACACTCATAATACTGGGGGGGAGGGTTGAGAGAGAATTTCTATAGGCAACTGTAAATCACCGTTAGCCATACAATTTCATGAGCAAAGTGTGATATTCAATTTTTCTTCAGATTATGAGGCCCACCCAATAAAGCATTTGTGACCAGTACACATAATAACACATTAAAGAATGTTACATATGTATTGTGTTGTGCTCTGATTTTTGGTCTAAAAACAATTAAGAAATACCAGATAAGTTTTGTATTTAACAGCTAACTTATGAACATATATTTCTTCATTAAAGTAATTACAAAGTGTTGTTAAGCTATTCTTACTCTCAATATAGCAATGCTATACAAATAAAAAACTAAGAGCGGGCCTCAATTTATATACCTGGGTTGATCAGCCATGAAGCGTGCTGGCTGTAAATATTCAAGCTTCCCATGGTTTTTCAATGACCAAGTAGCTTTGGGAAATTGAGATTATTAGTTTTTTGTCAAAGAATGAGGCCCGTCCCATAAAGAGTGTATAAAAATGTAGTAAAAATTATAACCGTTTTGCATTTTATGTGCACTTGTATGAATGTTAAAACAACTATATATAGGCGGGCGGGGGGAGTGGTGGGGGGTGGGAATTGAGATTATTAGTTTTTTGTCAAAGAATGAGGCCCGTCCCATAAAGAGTGTATAAAAATGTAGTAAAAATTATAACCGTTTTGCATTTTATGTGCACTTGTATATATGTTAAAACAACTATGTATAGATGGATTTTCTTAAAAAATCCGTGTTAACAATTAATAGTTTTTGTATTTTTAGCACAATATACTCTATTATCACTTAATTCTCTGCCATGTTTTAGTAAATCTCAAATGCAAGAAACTCATCGGGACTTCAAAATTCAAAAATCGTTGTCATTTGTCAGTGTTTTTGATCACCTGGGCCGAAGGCTTATTGTGATGTTTTGGAATCACTCTTCGTCCGTCGTCCGTCCGTTATCTGTCCGTCGTCGTCGTTATCTCTTGCTTCTGACCACTTTTTCTCAGAAACCGCTTGTCGGAATTCAACCAAATCTTATGTGACAAATCTTATGTGAATTCATTAAACTGGATTTTATAGTTGCACCAACAGCTAAGGTCATTTGGCAACATTCCAGCTTTTTATTGGTGGAGGAAGACCCCAGGTGCAAACCCGGGCATTTTTTCGTGCACAGGCGCGCACCTGAGTAGAACCACGGACGTTCCGCAAGCAAGCTGGATAGCTTGATACTCACATACTAAACAGTCCTGGCCCCATGGGGAATCGAACCCACAGCAGTGAGGGACATGTGATTCCAAGTCTGAGACCACTCGACCAAGGACGACCCCAAGTTTATGTGAAGCATCATTATATGTTTGTTCGAATGGTGCACCTGAGGTCATAAATGCCCCCACAATGGGGCTTATCAGTTTCATTTAACAAATCTTAAAAAATCTTCTGCAAAAATACAAAATATAGAGCTGTGATATTTTGCATGTAACATCGTCTTATGGTCCTCTAACTAGTTTGTTCTAATGGTGACCCCGAGGTCAAATTTGGACCCACCCCAGTGTCCTAATCATTCACACGAACTTTAATCAAGCATACTTTTTGAGTTATGCTCCGGACAAAAAGTGTGACGCATGGACGCACACACGAACGGACGGAAAAAGCGGCGACAATATGCTCCCCCATAATAAACAATCTAGTGTTTTTAGTTACAATATATTTTATATAAAAAACTAAGGTAATAGTAAATGAAAATAAAAAAACTGTGATGGGGCCTCAATATAATGTCTCTGTGGTAATCAGTCAGCGAGAAGTAAGCAGTTAAAAAGCATGCTATCCATGATTTTTCAACGACTACATTCAGCTGGGAAATGTGTCTTTAAAGATCACGTTAAACAATATTATGCTAAAACTTATGAAAACTCTGGGATTAATTTATTTAAGTTTATTAAAAATTCAGGAGACGTTCTTGATAAAAATTTGTATTAACCGGCAAGTTTCATCTATAAGTACTTATGACTTCTCTACACTATATACAACCTTACCTACGGTGTCCTGTTAGGGCCATGTTACCATCGCATATTACCATCGACCATGGTAAGATGCGATGATCGATGGTAATATGCGATAGTCGATAGTAAGATGCGATGGTCGATGGTAAGACGCGATGGTCGATGGTAAGATGCGATGGTAAGATGCGATGGTCGATGGTAAGATGCGATAGACCATCGACCATCGCATCTTACCATCGACCATCGCATCTTACCATCGCATCTTACCCAGGACTTTAATATTCGTAATATTTGTATAACTAAAAAAACTACTCCAGCAAGGCTACCATTACCATAAACTTCATTAATACTTTATCAAATGAAAGTATTTTGCATTTATTATCAACATAGATTAAATATAGTTAAACGCCGAAAACGTTTTTTGCCAAAGTTACTTCCCCTGCCAAACTATGCCCCATTTGTATTTTGACGGCAACAGACGTAAACTGAACATTTCCATTGTTTTTTTCAAGTAAATGATGTTATTTAAAATCAATACATGTTTAGTATCTTAGAATTTCATTTGTATTTTGGCTCATGTCGAAAAGTGATATTATAGGCTCGCATTTATCACTTTTCTGACACTCGCCAAAATACAGCTGAAATTCCAAGTTACTAACGTGTAGTGTAATTTTGCCGTAATTTAGCCTTTAATTAACGCTAGCTTTATTATACCAAACATATAACAAAACACGTACGATTTTCCTCCTAGATTCAATGTCAATATGCGGTATTGTTGACACGGATTGTTTTCGGCCCCATCCCAATCCAAAATATCCTCATATTTTCCCCAAAACAGCAAAATATTTTCCCAAAATACAAAAAAATAAAAATAAATAAATAACAAAAAATAAATAAAATAGCAGCACTATTTGACAATTATGAATATACTTGTTGCAGACTTGTATACGAGCTTGATTTTGAAACTATTCCAAAGACTTTTAGTGCCTTACTATGTAATATAGTAGGATTATTCCTTTTCCAAATTTGTAGATTTCGCGCGCATTTTCCAAATTCAAAAGGCCCCTGTCCCCACTTCCAAAAATGCTGAAAAATCCCTGGTTGACTGGTAAAAATGATCTATATCTGTACTATTGTGTCACTATTTATATGTGATCGACAAAATTAATTCCAAATGATTTACATTGAATTCATTCTGTTGAGTTTACGTTAAAACAATAAAGCCCACATTTCTACATGCTTGTTTTCTCTCCGGCTGTTAATGGTGCTAGTATATCTATATTTCACTACTGAGGTCAATTATATATGTATATGTTGTGCACCAAGTGGTCTTATGACACACTAACACTTTCTGAGTTTCATTTGAACGTTGTTGTTTTTTTGCGTGTTTCTGTATTTTGAATAAATATAGTTACATTCAATTATATCTGGCTTCTGTAATGTCCGCAGGATCTCAGGGATGTTCATTGATTAAACACATGCCCAATGGATGAGTCAATTTATTTTAATTATCCATTCATCTTATTAAGAACCTATATTAGTGATTAGTATAAGTAAGTAAGTAAGTAAGTAAGTAAATTGTTTATTATAGTGACATGTGTACATTTTGAAATATTACACCCGGTCCAATGGACCTTTGCAAACTTTTCATATAATTAACGTGATATACTAAAGATATATACAAAAGTATATTATTTACAAAATCTACGCTCCGCATATCATAATCATATCAATTTAAATTAAATATAAAATGCGATAATATGAAACTTAAGTATAATTATTATAAATAGCAGTAAGAATAAAAGTGTCAAGTCTTCCTTCATCCTCTCGATATGAGTCAACTGAGTTAATGGCATGATATTTTATATTATAATTATAATAACTTGGTATGAACTGCATTATATACTCAGCAAAAATAAAAAGTTATCCACTTTGTTTTCCTGCAAAATCTGAGACAGTAAGAAAGAACTTACAATTTTAGAATGATTTTCTATTAACAACATCCCTGTTTGATGTTCACCCAAATGTTCATCGAAATATACCGAATACTGAAAAAATACTGAAATCACAGTTTAATAACATAGGTGTGAAAACGAAATTAACAAAACTTAACAAATGCAAAGGTAGCGACAAAAGCACAGATTCAGCAGTCGACGTTGATTCAAATACACAGAAAAATATTCAAAACCTCGCTAATATATCATGTGTCCACCATTACACCGAATACACGCAAGAATGCGACATCGCATGCTTCTGAAGTAACGACTTACGGTTTCTAAAGCTAATGCGTTCCATTCGCAGACAAGTGCTGCTGCAAGGTCCTGAACACTTTGGATAGGGTCATCCTGACGTACACGACGTCCCAAATATGCTCGATGCTTCGTCGGTCGTTTCGTCAGAAGCATGCGACGTCGCATTTTTTAGTGTATTCGGTGTAACGGTGGACACATTAGATATTAGCGAGGTTTTGTACATTTTTCTGTGTATTTGAATGGGCTTAGACTGCTAAATATTGCTATTGTCGCTAATCTTTACATTTTTTAAGTTTTGTTAATTTCGTTTTCACACCTATGTTTTTAAAGTTTGATTTATTTTTTAAGCATTCGGTATATTTGATAAAATTTTGTGTGAACATCAAACAAAGATGTTTTTAAACGAAAATCATGCTACACGTGTTAGTTCTTTCTTACAGTCTCAGATTTTGCAGGAAAACAAAGTGGATACTTCTTATTTTTGCTGAGTATATATATATATATATATAAGTAAAGTGTTTAATTGCCATACATTGTATTTCGTCTTCTGAGGAATGCTTTCACTAAATATTTAGCAACTTTTTTAGGAAAGTTCTTAACTAGATATATGAGTTTGTCAGTTTCGTTCATAATGAATTGCAAATCAATTACTTGTTCATAAAATACATCTTCGCTTATATCATTATAGAAAGAACATTTAACAAAACAATGGATCTCATTCTCAATTTGAGCGTCATTGCAAAATCTGCAAAGTCTTTGTTCAACTTAACGCCCAGACTCTACCCTTAATGGTAGAAGACCGCACCTAAATTGAGCAAGCATCGATCGTTCATGTCTGCTCAAATTTAACAGTGTATATTGTTCATATTCAAACTGATCTTTAAATGTTATAAATATAAGGTTACTACTTGCCCACAATGCGCTAATGGTTTGTCCATTATGCTTTATTAATTGAATTTGCCCGTGGCTATTTATTTTGATTTAATACACATTACATTTATTTGCGATTTTCTTAGATAAGGTCCCACATAATGTACTTGCTTCTTAATTGACACGAAAGTGTAACATTGTAAAATATAACAAAAATATGTTATGTTTGGATTTGAGCTATTTTTGACAAGGGATTTATTTATATTCATGGTAAGATAGTAGGTTATTAATATTACTTTAAAAAATTAGAATATTTGTGTTTATCTTATCATTTATTATTACGTGGTCCAGCCTTAATTCCATTAAGCGATGGAAAAGCGTATATTAGCATGACTTTATAATGGATATGTTTACAAAATGTTTACAAACATGTTTTACTAAAAGAATGTGATTACCTGTTTAAAATTGCCTGTTAAATATTTTAATGTTACTAATTTAATGTTTTAATATGCAAACCTTTTAAGCCGAAATTACGATTTTATTTCATACCCCAGCCAACCCCGTTTTCGCTTCTTGGAGAAGGGGTTGGATGGGGTATGAAAGTTAATACTCGAACCACGTAATGCGGCAATAAGAAATGCATGATTTAATGAACCTTACATATGAAGTTTAGTTTAACCAATATTTACCGTAATTTCGTCACTTTTTGCGCTCAATATGAAATATGTAGGGTCAAACTTAATATGTTTAGCCACTTGCTAAAAACAACAAGCACGAAGATGTTCTACTTGCTATTTTAATCAAGTTACTTTCATTAATAATGTAAAACCTCGATGTATTTTGAATGGATCGCTTTTCATGTAAATGATGAAAGTTTCACACTCAGCCACCATTTAACTAAGTAAGATAAATATGGTCAGTGAATAAATGTAGACTGAGACCTAGTGGGTTTCTTTTAATACTTGAACAATTTAGCAAGTGCAAATATCTTTTCTTGCAATCTGCAAAAATCTACTTGCATTTTGCAACAAAATGAACCCTGATAGGTATGCATTAGCTGCCGTTAAACACCATTCATTCATTCGCTTCATATGAAAACATTCAAAAAGAGCTGAATAATTCTTACTTGAGCAATTTGTTTTCCATATGAAACGAACACGTGTAATTGGCTTTACTTTCCGAAGGCCAGCAGAACTGATGACACATTTGCCTCAATAAGATGATAGGGCATTCATTTTTCATATTTGATCTTTACCAAATTTAGCCAGATTGTTGATATCAATGAAAGCTCGGACAAGTTTCAAAACCAGCTAGAGTGGACATGTTACACTGGAGTTATAGCCCTTGATTTTAATATGCTCTTTGATAATTTCCTCTTTAAGATGATATGGCCTCCAATGTTCACCTGATTTTTACCAAACTTGGCCAGATTGACAATATTAACGAAAGCTCAACCGGCTATGTTTCATATTTCATATGACCTTTACCAACTTGGCCAGATAATTGATATCTGATAGCTCGAAGAACTTCTGAAACCAGCTACATAGGATTAGTAACACTGGAGTTATGACCCTTGATTTAATTGCCATATATTGATTAATTCAGACGATAGGACCTTTATTTTGTACTTGATTTTTGGTAGATGATATTACTGATACACACTGACGGTAAGTTTAACAAGCCCTCAGATGTTTGCATTGAGTTGTGTATGTATTAAAATTAAAAGTTCATGTTGTCATCCATATCTAGGCCCAATTTGAAATGGAAATAATAATAACTTACATTCTCATCACAAATGACACATAATCTACCAACAAAATCACAGAAAAGGTGGGGTCATGTATCTTCCAAGGAAGAACTTGTCTCATGAATGAATGCTCTCTTTAAGACATAACAATTTCAATACCAAGATAATGTATTCATACCCTCATTTTCATACAAGCAAAACAAATTCAAAACTCTCAATTTTAAGATAACAATGATTGAGAAATGTAAGAAATAAGTGAACAATGTGATATAAACCAAAAGTGGCACTCTAAATTAGTGAAAATGCCTTTTTGTACAAAAAGAAATAGGAATTATTTACTAGCCGCCATTATGCGACCACAGGCCGCCCCCTACCCCAGGTCGGCATTACGGCCCAGGTTGCTTTACGGAGAGCCAAAGAAGATTGCTTTTTGGGATATATCGAGATGAAAACGGTTTAACAAAAAGCAACAGCAACAATGTATTGCTAACAAACACATAATTATACAAACTGACATTTAAATATTATAGTTCTATATTACAGAAATAATTTGATGGTCTGCCAGACGAAACATGGTCTTTGCTCGACGACGTCTTCGGACTTTCTTCCTTGTTTGCATTGCCACCTTGCTCCTGACTGCCGGATACAGTGAGTACGAACAGGTGTTTAATCGGAATTATGATGGGGACATGTCGAGTTAAATGGCTAATCGTGCTAACAGTAGTCTTGATCACCTTCGACGCTTGATTGAAAAAAAATGAAACCGAAAACACATGTCCGTTATTATTATTTTTGTATTACAATCGTTTTGACCATCCACATTTAGTTCGTCATTAGACATAATGATGTTTTCCTCTTTATTTATTAATATATTGACTTTCTGCCGTTCTGTATATCTTGGATAGAAGGTGCGTCTTAGAAGAAAGGTTCTAGACGTTCGTCGTAGAAACAAGCAAGCATCGCAGATGATCTACTAGATCTAGATGTTATCAGTAAAGATTTTATTAACCATATCAATAAATATGTACTGAGATGTATCCGTGATCCATATCTGAACGCAAGCTGTGAAAAAAACAAACAGGCTAACTCTAGGATCAGCGGTACACATGGAGATAGGGTTATCCTTTTCCACAGTAACTCCTCCGTACGTGCACCCATCATAAGTTTGATATCTGATTGACTAACTGTAAGAAATGGAAACGTATGAGTTCTTATGTATTATACAGTATAAACGTATAGTTTAACTTAAAACATTATGAAACAATTTAAGTCATGTGATTCCGGACGTGATACTTATGTTGGTTGAGATACGCACGTTAAGCTTGCTACAAGTTCCCGCACTGTTCTGATTGCGTTCATGAATAGCTCAGTTGTTTCATTTTGGACATTTTAACAACAGTATAACCTTTTTAAAAAATATGTCCAACGATTGCGAAGCGCCTACTGTAAGACATGACTGGTTTTAGTTATTTGTTGAGATGATAATGTTTATGATGAATTCGGGCTTTACGGCTTGTTAACCAAATTTCAGTCAGTATTGCCAGCGACGGTGCATACATTAGCAAATGGCACTGATAAAGGTTGAAACGATGACTTCCAGTATCGTGAGTATTATGATCACAATTTACAAAAACAAAACACTGCGGCAAAAAGTTAATATTTACTATATAATGTATCCCAGACTCGTATACATATATGTACTCAACATCGTCATGTGCGGATACGCGTGCGTCTATACCACGCACTGAAAAAGAATATCGAAGGGAGACAATACCTACATTAAATTACGTATTAAGCATAACATTGTTACTTCCCTTTGAAAAAGTAGGAACGGTACAAAAAGTCGGAACGGTACAAAAAGTCGGAACGGTACAAATCCGGAAATTAAACAAGTATGTATTAATCTTCAGTAAATATAGAAGTATATGACTACTATTGTATAACACATTCATGGACAAGTTTTCGTATGGCGCCGATTTCTTCTGTGCCGACTTTTTGCGACATTCAAATATCCTTTCAGCAGGTGTTAGCATACAATTCTTACACGGATAGTGGGACATGCGGTAACGTCTATTTTATGGAAATGACAATTATTAAAGAAGAAGAAGAAGACATTTTATTGACTTAAACTATTACATAGTTTTTCATCATATAAATATACATTTTACAAATATAATTTGACCACAATAACAAGATTAGTACAGGTTCATTAATTTATGAATTAATATGAAAAAAAGGATATATATCATGGAGAAAAAAAATAAATATATATATATAGGAATCAAAATCTAATACGGTACAATAGAACAATTGTATTATAGTGAGGATGAACGAGATTATAAGTTATTTATCATGGTACGTCTTAAAGAGAAAGCTTCTGAGATGTATTTGCTAAAATTGATAACATCTTTTTTGTTTGTTGACTGAAGGAGAACAATGAATTTAAACATACTAGGCCTATGGCTATAATATCGTTTTATATATTTACTTCTGATTGTATTATAAATAGGACATATTAACGCAAAATGGAACTCGTCCTCTATATCATTAGTGTTACATATTTGACATATCCGTTCATGTCTTTCTAACCTTTCACGAGAATACCTCCCTGTCTCGATCCTTAAACTATGAGATGACATCGTAATCTGGTTACCACACTGCGATCGCGCCTGGTATGCAATATATCTAGGTAATTATCATATTCAAAATGGTGTTTAACAGATTTGTAAAGAGTAAGCACTCTATTCGTTTCAAGGTCGGTTGACCAGTTTTGGACATAATTATCTATTAGTCGTTATTTGTATATCGGTACAAAATGTATTGCATTTAGTGAGCTTGGGTCAAGCCATGCATACATGAAACCACTACTATTTAGTAATGACATGACTTTTGACACCCAATTTTTTAATCCCTTTTCACAGTCAGATTTTGCGCTTTCATACACGTGTTTTATAATAACGTTATCAGTATTGACCGCTCTTAGCCAGTATTTAATGATACTAACATGTCTATTTATATATAACGGATAACGGCCCAATTCCCCGTATACCCCTGCATTACTTGTCGATAATTTTACACCAAGAACTTGTTTACAATACTTTAAGTGAATTCTTTAAATTTCCTTGGATTTAGTAAAACCCCACACTTGACTGCCATAATTAAGAATAGAACCTACAAAAGCATCAAACAATTGTAAAGCTGTTTTCGGTTTTAACTCATATTTCTTTATATTTATTGATAGAAGGTTCATAGCTTTAAGCATACGTTGTATTGAGATATCTAAGAAAAAAGGTTTTTATTTCATGACGACTATTGCTTCTTTGCTAGTATGCGCCTTTAATATGACTTTAATATGCGACTTTGATATGCAGTCACTAAATTGTTTTAAAGAGACACATGGCAATCTTAAAGTTGTTTTATCAGGAATTAAAATTAGCATCTCCGTGTATTAATCTAGTATCGTTTTGACTTTAAACCTGCTTGCATATATTAAAAATAATGTTGAGTGTTCATATAAAAAAGGTTTTATTATTCAAACATAGGCTTAACTATATTATTGGCGAAATGTAATAAACATAATTACAGTGATATGTAAAATATGCATTGAGCTATTTTTATAATTTACATATGTGATATACAAAATGCAAGCAATGTAGAATATCAAACAGGACGAGGATAGTTTGACAAAAATCAAGATTGTGTTTTGTCCCTTTTATTTTAAGAAGGCATATATCTTGCTTATTGTCTTCGCTTAGAAAAAAAAAGTTGACTTTGTAAACACAAGTTGAAGGCCTTTTATTTTTGGTTGTTGTTGAAAATACAACTGTTTATCATGCTCGTTAAAGTAAAGGTCGGAAGGCCTACTTAACTCAAAATATAATCATATACTGGCCTTAACATTGAAAACATTTGAAAGAAAAATCCAATGTTCCTTTAAAATTCTTTGTAAACAGAAGGTGACCCGAAATTTCGATATTTTTCAACCCAAACACCAAACTTTGATAACACTGGATGGAAATGTTGGATTTCATGTCTGACTTTATTTTCAAAAATATTAAGATTGTTATTTTAGCGACCAAAGAATGATCACGTTTTGCGATTTAACCAATGGCATGCAGTGAAAGTATTGTTGGAATTGTGGACAATGGGATATATGTCAATATTTGCTCTTTTAATGTTTATTACGGTATTATGTATAATACAATGTATTAATTGTTTAATTGTTTAACTTTATTATTTGTTCCCTGTGTGGTTGCCGGGGTGAAACGCATTCACTGCAAACCCTGCAAAAGGCAGAGGGGTAGGACACACCCACACACTCCCACTCTGACCACTTCATGTTCATTTTGTATCATGCTTATTCAAGGTCTTCATCAATACACCGCGTATGCAAACGCGGAAACGTGGCTCCATCGTAAATGGAGTGTCTACTATAGACTTTGCAGCGAATCTGCAGTTCTGCAGGTTAGAAGGTTATATACTCCTTCTCCATATTGTATCCTGTTGTTCATGAAGGATGAGCCTGGCATGTTCATTCCTGTTAGGCGCCATATACTCTGTCATGTGTTGGTGCGCCGTAATACCCAATTCAATTCAATTTAATTATTATTTTATCTATTACATGCTTTTTAATATAGCACATATAACAGACGTAGCAAAGAACATGCGTAAACATGTGCAATTCTCTACTTATTGGAGCACTTTGACGTCAGATGTCAATTCGGTCGTGGACAGTGTGAGGTTGGAAACTAGAGAAGAAGAAGCATCACCAGAAGATGAAAACCAAACACTGGACGATGATAACGCTGGCGATGATATTCTACATCTTGATGACAGCGAACTTGTAGTTGAACCACTTGCCGAGGATAACGATGGCGATGTTATTTCCCATCTAGATAAAGGCGAGTTTGTAGTTAAGGCACTTGCTGATGAAAAATATGTTGATGGTATTGCACTTCAGCATAAAGACGACTCTGTAGAAAAAGTACCGCAGAAAACACTCAAAAATAATGCTGATTCGAATGGAAATTCTCCTCCAAAAGAAGGTAAATCCCTATTTAAAAACAAAACTGTTTTAAATATGTATTTAGTTTGAAACATTAAACCACTTCATATGGCATATTTCTTACAGAATCAACATTTTTAATTAGAATAGGATTGTGATGAAATAACAAATATAAAATGCCAATACATATGTCTTGGCTTGGTTTTTATGAGTAGACCAGTGGACCCGGGTTAAGCTTGTCTGGCACCACAGAATTGCGTCGGTGTGTTCTTGAATAAAAACTTTCCCTTAGCCTCATCCTTGCACCCAGAGAACCACCGGATTAGGCCTCAACGGCACCACTGAATTGTGTCGGTGGGTTCTTGGATAAAACACGTGCCCTTAGCAACGGGCGCGCGTGCCCTTAGCAACGGGCGCGCGTGCCCTTAGCAACGGGCGTTAACCGGTCGGTCCCGTGTATGAATCCTCCGAGCACGTTAAAAAACACATAGTAATCTACTCTTTAGAAGGAGTAGGGCAGGTTCCCGGGTTCATTTTTCTCATTCTGAATCGGCTTTAAATAATATGTAATGTGTTGAGGAACCATTAATCAACATTGCATTTTATGATTTGTTTAAAACTACAGGTTCTCCCGAATTCACGGCAGTCGTGTTGTTGACTTACATGCGAAGTGGGTCGTCACTGACAGGCGACATTTTACAGCAGCACAATGACGCTTTCTATGTGTTCGAACCATTCGTCCGACTTCAGCATATCATGGAAAAACAACAACCAATATCGTTCTTGAATGGGACAGTCAGGTAAGCGTTATTATTTAGGTGAGACAATCTGGGCAGACGAGAAACAACCGAGGACGCCACCTACCGAGGACTGCATGTGTAATTAACGGGACGGTATTGGACATATTCAAATTAAAGATATTTAATCAGTACATTTAAATATCACACGGACAGTAGCTAACCTTTGTATATATTCACTAGTATGTTTGTTACTTGATATATATAATTAAATATATATAGTATGAGAGTGCAAACCACCATTATGTATGCCAGATTTGGGCCATGATATTCCCGTTCGATGAGACAGGCAAACGGCTCGGACTCATGATTCTATAGGGCTAATTAAGAGTTAGTTTAGTACGCTGGATGAGGGTCTAATTGACGGAGTGTTCCGGATGCCAGTAGGTAGTTTGTATGTTGGGATGGTGTGGGTGTGGTCGTGGGTGTGGGAGAGGGTTACACCCCGCATTATGGCAGCATTACATACAATGAGAACACTATATCACCGAGCATTCAAACCCTTTCCATGCATTATTGGATAAAGTGCTCACATTTCTTCACTGCACATCGCTAAAACGTACAATTTCAAGTAACGTGGACTCCATTATTACAATAAATGTATCATATAAATATATGCCCATACATTATGTTAAACATAACATTATAAATTGATGATTGTTTTTTTCTTTCAGGCAATATGGCAGTTACAACGAAACAGATGTCAAGTTAAGCACTTTAATCGGGTGGCTTACGTGCGATTTTTCCAAAGTTTACAAGGAATCATTACAGTCTGGTTTCTTGGAGTATGGCAAGAAAACAAAGACATTCTACGAATGCTCACGGTTACTATGGACATCTAACCAGTCAGTCCAATCTTGCTTGAATAATTTACGACTGGAGTGTTTAGATTCTAAGTACAGAATAATCAAAACAATACGAACTCCAATGAAACTGATGAGCTCCATATTGAACAACATCCCTGGGAGTAAGGTGGTACATTTAGTCAGAGATCCCCGAGCGACCGTTGAATCCCAAACACATAGGATGGTTTGCCCACAGCGCACAGGTGGATTACTGGGCTGTGCCAAACGGCTTTGCTCCACAGTTCGCGAGGATACGTTAGTAAAGGCATCGTTCATACAACGATTTCCACAGCGTATACACAATGTGTTATATGAAGATATCATAACCGATCCAATTCAGACATCTAGCTTAATGTACGAATTCATAGGTACAGAGTTTTTACCTGACATTAAGAACTATGTGTTGGACCTAACCCGAGGAGGGCACTCTAAAGGTTGTAAAGTGTGTAATACAAAATGGCAAAATGGTCAGAAACAATCGGCAGCACCGGAAACGCATATAGAATCATGGAAAACGAAACTTGGTGAAAAGTATATTAGAACCATAGAGTCATTCTGTAGAGACACAATAAACTATTATAGATATGAGTTTTATCAAAATGGATCCTGAACAAGGTGTGTTTCGTTTAGAGCATGATGCTTATTTTACGTTCAGTTTATATAATAATGTATATATGCCGATTAAAAATATAGGTTTAATTATGGGTTCTTAAAATACCAGTGATTGAATATTGTGTATAAAGAGTTTTGATCCTCGAAATAAGTTAGTAGGTTTAGACGCGTAGTACATTTGTTGTAAAATCTGACTATTGATGGCGCGATAGGGACTTTACAATTTTAAATACTGTTTTTTGGTAAACACGCTCTTGTTTAATATACCATTATGAAGCAGCGTTATATAATCGTAGTTAACATTTCTATCATTCTAGTAAAACAGGCATGCATCTCTTTTGAATGCGGTACGACAGGAATCATTTTATAATGAAATACGGTATCTCTTTAATGATAATGATAAACGGAATTTATCTTTTTAGAATGGCATACGAGATGTATCTCTTTTCAATGGCCACTGCATACATTTCTTGATAATGCCATTCGACAGGCTTATCTTTATTGACAAACGACAGGCTTATCTTTATTGACAAACGACAGGCATATCTTGACATTCGACAGGCATATCTTGACAGACGACAGGCATATCTTTATTGACATTCGACAGGCATATCTGTGTATTGACATTCGACAGCCATATCTGTGTATTGACATTCGACAGGCATATCTGTGTATTGACATTCGACAGGCATATCTGTGTATTGACAGACGACAGGCATATCTGTGTATTGACAGACGACAGGCATATCTGTGTATTGACAAACGACAGGCATATCTATGTATTGAAAAACCCAGGCATATCTTTGTATTGACATACAACAGGCGTATCTCTGTACTGACAAATGACAGGCATATATGTGTATTGACAAATGCCAGACATATATTTATATTAACAACGATAGACATATATTTGTGTTGACAAAGGATAGGCATACATGTGTATTGACAAACCCAGGCATATCTTTATTGACATACGACAGGCATATCTTTATTGACAAACGACAGGCATATCTGTGTATTGACAAACGACAGGCATATCTGTGTATTGACAAACGACAGACATATCTGTGTACTGACAAACCCGTGCATATCTTTTAATTGACAAACGACAGGCATTTCTTTTATTGACATACGACAGGCATGTCTGTGTATTGACAAACGACAGGCATATCTGGTTATTGATAACAGACAGGCATATCTGTTTATTGGAAAAAACCAGGAATATCTTTGTGCAACAGGTTTATCTCTGTAGTGACAAATGACAGGCATATCTGTGTAATGACACACGACAAACGATAGGCATATTTGTGAATTGACAAACCCAGGCATATCTTTAAATTGACATACAACAGGCATATCTTTATTGACAAACGACAGGCATATCTGTGTATTGACAATTTCAAGCATATCTTTGATTGACATACAACAGGCATATTTGTATTGACAAACGACAGGCATATCTGTGTATTGACAAACGACAGGCATATTTGTGAATTGACAACCCCAGGCATATCTTTATATTGACATACAACAGGCATATCTCTGTCTGACAAATGACAGGCATATCTGTGTATTGACAGACGACAGACATATCTTTGTATTGATAAACGATAGACATATCCTTGTATTGACAAACGATAGGCATATCTTTGAATTGACAAACGATAGGCATATCTGTGTATTGACACAACCAGGCATATTTTTGTATTGACTTACGACAGGCATATCTTTACTGACAAACGATAACGACAGGCATATCTTTATTGACAAACGATAGACATATCTTTGTATTGACAAAACGATAGGCATATCTTTGTATTGACAAACGACAGGCATAAATGTGTATTGACAAACCCAGGCATATCTTTGTATTGACATACAGCTGACACATGACAGGCATATATGTGTATTGGCAAACGACAGACATATATTTGTACCGACAAACGAATGACATGTCTTTGTATTGACCAACGATAGCCATATCTTTTGTACTGACACACGACAGGCATATATTTGATTTGACAAACGACATTCATATCTTTGTATTGACAAACGACAGACATATATTTTAATTGACAGGCATATATGTGTATTGACAAACCCAGGCATATACTTATATACAACAGGTATACATGTGTATTGACATACGACAGACATATCTTTGTATTGCCATAAGACAGGCATATCTTTGTGTTGACAAACGACATGCATATCTTTGTATTGACAAACGACATGTATATCTTTGTATTGACAAATGTAGTCATATATTTGTATTTTCATTCGACAGGCATATTTTTGTAATGACATACGACAGACATATCTTTGATGAAATACGGTATGACGTGTATCTTTTTAATGATAAACGGAATGTACCTTTTTAGAATGGCATACCACATATATCTCTTTGCAATGGCACACTGCTTGCATCTCTTTATAATGACATAATACAGACATATCTCTGTAATGTCATACGACAGCATCCATTTGTAATGTAATGTAATAGTTTTGTACTGACATACGACAGGCATGTCTTGACGCACGATAGGAATACCTGTGTACTGACAAACGACATACATACCTTTGTACTGACAAACGAAGACATATCTTTAAAAATGACATACGACATACATCTCTCTGTAATGACATATGACAGTCATTTCTATGTACTGATATACGACAGTCATCTCGCTGTAATGACATCTGACAGCCATCTCTCATTAGGGACATACGGCAGCCATCTCTCTTTAATGACATAGGCAGTCATCTCTCTATAATGTCATACGACAGCCATCTCTCAGTAGGTACATACGACAGCCATCTCTCTTAATGACATACGACAGCCATCTCTCAGTAATGACATACGACAGCCATCTCTCTGTAATGACATACGACTGCCATGTCTCTGTAATGGTATACGACAGCCATCTCTCAGTAGGGGCATACGACAGCCATCTCTATTAATGACATACGACAGCAATCTCTCAGTAGGGACATACGACAGCCATCTCTCTTAATGACATACGACAGCCATCTCTCAGTAATGACATACGACAGTCATCTCTCTGTAATGACAAACGACAGCCATCTCTTAGTAGGGGCATACGGCAGCCATCTCTCTGTAATGACATACCATAGCCATCTCTGTAATGACATACGACAACCATCTTTTTGTAATGACATACGCCAGCCATCTGTCTGTAATAAAATACGACAGCCATCTCTGTGTAATGACATAGGACAAGCATCTCTCTGTAATGACTTAGAAGCATCTCTCTGTAATGACGTTCGACAGGCATCTCTCTGCAATGACATAGGACAGCATCACTTTGTAATGACATATGCTAGTCATATCTTTGTATTGACACACGACATACATATCGGTGTATTGACAAACGCCAGACATAGCTGTGTATTGACAAACGCTAGATATATCATCGTATTGACATAGGACAAATATATCTTTGTATTGACAAACGACAGACATATCTTTGCATTGATAGAAGACATACAAACCGTGTACTGCCTAACGAAGACATATCTTTATAATGACATACGATAGACTTCTCTCTGTAATGACATACTACAGGCATCTCTGTGTAATGATATTGGACAAGCATCTCTCATTAATGACATAGGACAAGCATCTCTCTGTAATGACATAGGACAAGCATCTCTCATTAATGACATAAGACAAGCATCTCTCTGTATTGACAAATGACGAGCATCTCTCTGTAATGACACAGGACAAATATCTCTCTGTAATGACATTGGACAAGCATCTCTCAGTAATGACATAGGACAAGCATCTCCCTGTATTGACGTTGTGACTTGTAATGACTTATGATACGACAGGCATCTCTCTGTAATGACTTAGGACAATCATCTCCATGTAATGGCACACGAAAGGCATCTCTCTGCAATGACATAGGACTAGCTTCTCTCTGTAATAGCATAGGACAAGCATCACTCTGTAATGGCATACTACAAGCATCTCCTTGTAATGACATACGACAGTCATCTCTCTGTAATGACATTGGACAAGCATCTCTCAGTAATGATATAGGACAAGCATATCTCTGTATTGACAAATGACAAGCATCTCTCTGTAATGATATAGGACAAGAATCTCTCTGTAATGACATAGGACAAGCACCCCCATGGATTGATACAAATGAAAGTATCTCTCATTTATGACATAGGACCATAGGACAAGCATCTCTCTGTAATGACATAGGACAATCACCTCTCTGTATTGACAAATGACAAGCATCTCTCAGTAATGACATATGACAAGCATCTCTCTGTAATGACATAGGACAAGCAGCTCTCTGTAATGACATAAGACCAGCATCTCCCTGTAATGACATAGGACAAGCAGCTCTCTGTAATGACATAGGACAAGCATCTCTCTGTAATGACATATGACAAGCATCTCTCAGTAATGACATAGGACAAGCATCTCTCTGTAATGACATAGGACAAACATCTCTCAGTAATGACATAGGACAAGCATCTCTCTGTAATGACATAGGATACGACAGGCATCTCTCAGTAATGACATAGGACAAGCATCTCTCTGTAATGACATAGGACAAGCATCTTTCTGTTTGACAATGACAAGCATCTCTCAGTAATGACATAGTACAAGCATCTCTCTGTAATGACATCGTACAAGCATCTCTCTGTAATGACGTAGGACAAGCATCTCTCTATAATGACGTTCGACAATCATCTCTTTGTAATGACATAGGACAAGCATCTCTGTGTAATGACATAGTACAAGCATCTCTCTGTAATGACATAGGACAAACATCTCTCTGTAATGACAAAGGACAAGCATCTCTCTGTAATGACATAGGACAAGCATCTCTGTGTAATGACATAGGACAAGCATCTCTGTGTAATGACATAGTACAAGCATCTCTCTGTAATGACATAGGATAAGCATCTCTCTGTAATGACATAGGATAAACATCTCTCTGTAATGACATAGGATAAGCATCTCTCTGTAATGACGTTCGACAGGCATCTCTGTGTAATGACATTGGACTAGCATCTCTCTGTAATGACATAGTACAGGCATCTCTCTGTAATGACATAGGACAATCATCTCTCTGTAATGACATAGGACAAGCATCTCTCTGTAATGACATAGGATAAGCATCTCTCTGTAATGCATCTGTGTAATGACATTGGACAAGCATCTCTCTGTAATGACATAGTACAAGCATCTCTCTGTAATGACATAGGATAAGCATCTCTCTGTAATGACATAGTACAAGCATCTCTCTGTAATGACATAGGACAAGCATCTCTCTGTAATGACATAGGATAAGCATCTCTCTGTAATGACATAGGACAAGCATCTCTCTGTAATGACGTTCGACAGGCATCTCTCTGTAATGTCATAGGATAAGCATCTCTCTGTAATGACATAGGACAAGCATCTCTCTGTAATGACATAGTACAAGCATCTCTCTGTAATGACATAGGATAAGCATCTCTCTGTAATGACATAGGATAAACATCTCTCTGTAATGACATAGGTCAAGCATCTCTCTGTAATGACATAGTACAAGCATCTCTCTGTAATGACATAGGATAAGCATCTCTCTGTAATGACATAGGATAAGCATCTCTCTGTAATGATATAGTACAAGCATCTCTCTGTAATGACATAGGATAAGCGTCTCTCTGTAATGACAAAGGAGAAGCATCTCTCTGTAATGACGTTCGACAGGCATCTCTGGGTAATGTCATAGGATAAGCATCTCTCTGTAATGACATAGGATAAGCGTCTCTTTGTAATGACATAGGATAAGCATCTCTCTGTAATGACGTTCGGCAGGCATCTCTGGGTAATGTCATAGGATAAGCATCTCTCTGTAATGACATAGGACAAGCATCTCTCTGTAATGACATAGGATAAGCATCTCTCTGTAATGACGTTCGACAGGCATCTCTGGGTAATATCATAGGATAAGCGTCTCTATGTAATGACATAGGATAAGCGTCTCTCTGTAATGACATAGGATAAGCATCTCTCTGTAATGACGTTCGGCAGGCATCTCTGGGTAATGTCATAGGATAAGTATCTCTCTGTAATGACATAGGACAAGCATCTCTCTGTAATGACATAGGACAAGCATCTCTCTGTAATGACATAGGATAAGCATCTCTCTGTAATGACATAGTACAAGCATCTCTCTGTAATGACATAGGATAAGCATCTCTCTGTAATGACATAGGACAAGCATCTCTCTGTACTGACGTTCGACAGGAATCTCTCTGTAATGTCATAGGATAAGAATCTCTCTGTAATGACATAGGACAAGCATCTCTCTGTAATAACATAGTACAAGCATCTCTCTGTAATGACATAGGATAAGCATTTCTCTGTAATGACATAGGACAAGCATCTCTCTGTAATGACATAGGATAAGCATCTCTCTGTAATGACATAGGATAAGCATCTCTTTGTAATGACATAGGACAAGCATCTCTCTGTAATGACATAGGATAAGCATCTCTCTGTAATGACATAGTACAAGCATCTCTCTGTAATGATATAGGATAAGCGTCTCTCTGTAATGACATAGGATAAGCATCTCTCTGTAATGACGTTAGACAGGCATCTCTGGGTAATGTCATAGGATAAGCATCTCTCTGTAATGACATAGGATAAGCGTCTCTCTGTAATGACATCGGATAAGCATCTCTCTGTAATGACATAGGATAAGCATCTCTCTGTAATGACATAGGACAAGCATCTCTCTGTAATGACATAGTACAAGCATCTCTCTGTAATGACATAGGATAAGCATCTCTCTGTAATGACATAGGACAAGCACCTCTCTGTAATGACATAGTACAAGCATCTCTCTGTAATGACATAGGATAAGCATCTCTCTGTAATGACATAGGACAAGCACCTCTCTGTAATGACATAGGATAAGCATCTCTCTGTAATGACATAGGATAAGCATCTCTCTGTAATGACATAGGACAAGCATCTCTCTGTAATGACATAGGACAAGCATCTCTCTGTAATGACATCGTACAAGCATCTCTTTGTAATGACATAGGATAAGCATCTCTCTGTAATGACATAGGATAAGCATCTCTCTGTAATTGCAAGTCATATCTTTGTATTGACACACGACATACGTATCGGTGTATTGACAAACGCCAGACATAGCTATTGACAAAGACAGATATATCTGTGTATTGACAAAAGACAGACATTTCACCGTATTGACATAGGACAGATACATCCTTGTATTGACAAACGACAGGCATATTTTTGTATTGATAGAAAACAGACAAACCGTGTACTGCCTACCGAAGACATCTTTATAATGACATACGACAGGCATCTCTTTGTAATGACATACGGCAGGCATCTCTTTGTAATGACATACGGCAGGCATCTCTTTATAATGACATATGACAGGCATCTCTTTGTAATGTCATACGACATGCATCTCTTTGTAATGACATACGACAGGCATCTTTTTGTAATGACTTACGACAGGCATCTCTTTGTAATGACATACGCCAGGTACATCTTTATAATGCTATACGACAGGCATCTATTTATAATGGCATACGGCAGGCATCTCTTTGTAATGATATATATACGACAGGCATATCTTTATAATGACAAACGACAGGCATCTGTTTGTAATGACATACGCCGGGCATGTCTGTGTAATGACATACGGTAGGCATCTCTTTGTAATGACATACGACATGGTTCTCTTCGTTATGTCATATGACCAGATGACAGGCATCTATCTGCATGCCGTAAATCAGTAGAAAGCTATGCCTGTTGTGTGCCATTAAAAAGAGATGCTTGTCGCATGTAATTATAAAGAGATGGCTGTCGTATGTCATTACACATAGTTTACAATTGATCGGTGAGCAAGTATACTCAATTGATCGGTGAGCAAGTATAACTAATTGATCGGTGAACAATTAGAACTAATTGACTGGTGAGGTGATCGGTTGGCAATTTATACAGCGAGTGTATGCAACACATATATATCATCAGTTATTAATTAGATACAATTGATCGGTAAACAAGTATAACTAATTTATCGGTGAACAATTAGAACTAATTGACTGGTGAGGTGATCGGTTGGCAATTTATACAGCGAGTGTATGCAACACATATATATCATCAGTTATTAATTAGATACAATTGATCGGTGAGCAAGTATAACTAATGTATCGGTGAACAATTAGAACCAACTGACTGGTGAGAAAGTATACTTAATATATATCATCAGTTATTAATTAGATATAATTGATCAGTCAGCAAGTTGGACACCAGATCGGTTAGCAAATATATATAATTAATTAGCAAGTCTATGTAAATTGTTAATTAGCAAGTATATATAACTGATCAGTTAGCAAGTACAAAGAATTAATCGGTTAGTAAGTGCAAACAACTGATCTAGTAAGAACACCTGATCGGTTAGTAAGAATTTACAGCTGATCGGTTAGCATGGATATACAACTGATCGGTTAACACGTATATATACCTAATAGTTTGTTCGTTTGTATGGTGTTTTGCCTCATTTTCAACACATTTAAGGTTATATATGACGGTCGATTTGTTTGTGGTAGAGGCAGACCACCCACTTTTTCTGGGTAGAACCAGTACTGTAACTGATAGATTAGCAAATATAAATAACTTATCGGTTAATAGGTATTTACAGTGTGATTCGAAATGTCAAAACAGTTTAAAATTGTCAATTGTTTTTATTCAACCCCACATAATACAACTGGATAGGTGCAATTGATGTAGATAGTTCTGCTTATGCTGATACTGATGACGATGAGGATGCAACTGTCTGCTACTGCTGCTGCTGCTGTTCATATCGATATATATAGAGGATATTTGTTGGTTTGGAGTGAATATAGGATTTATTTTCATTGAGAAGTGAGAAAAGTTTTCACACTTCGGGTTGAAAATAAATCCTATATTCACGACAAACCAACAAATATTCAACAAATATTCTATTTATTATATACTTTTTATCATGCAACACTACCAAACTGTTTCAAACAGAAAATGCGTTTCGTTCCGACAGTTCCCCTTTAACGTATTTGCGGATAAATATAGTAACGCCAGCGCGTGAGGCGATTTACATATATTTAGTGCGCATAGAATATAGTTCTAAACTTTGACACAAATTATGACTGTTATAATCAAATGTAGAAAAAAGTAGTTCCATTTTTTTCGGGCAGTGAGAATATAAGTTCTATATTCTCACTGTGAAAATATAAACAATGAGAATATCAGGTTTATTTCACAGGGAGGTATATAATAAAAGCTCGTCTTCATACTGTAAGTGTAAAAATGTAAACATATTTTGTTAAAAACGTAAGTATTTTAAAAGCAGTCTTTTCGTTATTTGCTTTTTACGGATAACCAGGTTTATACTTAAAGAGTGGCAAAACAACATCAAACACGACACGTGTAATGGTGTAATGTAATTAAATGGCTGTTTTCGAGAATGCGAACAGTGTCACACTTATTTAGCCACTCTCTAAAAATGAAAATCAGTTATTCTCGGAAGCTGAACAATTTCTTAAGATTGTAAAATTGAAAAACGGACTCTGTATCAACGAAGATTGATCGTATGTTCAAGTTATTAAAATAAGCATTTATGAGCATCTGGTGAAGATCGAAAATTCCGACACGAGGTACAAGCACAGGCATTTAGTACTATAATATAGTCTCTCTCTCTCTCTCTCTCTCTCTCTCTCTCTCTCTCTCTCTCTCTCTCTCTCTTTAAGTCTCTTTACTTTATACATATACTATAGCACTATTCTTCTCTCTATTCTTCTATGCTATTTCGTAATGAAAGCCAGTGGGTATAACTGTAAAAATAGGAAATGATGAAACAAATAAAATCGTTATAACGACGGTTGATTTTTTTATTTACGAGAGGCATTACTTCTTATGTTGCTATATGACTATGTGCATGTAACACGGGCACGTGCTCCATCCACTACTTAAAGCTCGATGCACGACTTGTTTTATTGTTTTGTATTTGTCGTCTTTTACATGGCTCCCTATTATGGAATTTCCCTATCTCCGTGGCTGAATCGTTAACGACGTTGCGTTGTAAACCTTCGCCTCTCATCGCTGCGGGTTCGAATCCTACCAGGAGCTCGACATGTAAGTGAGGAAGTGTCGATTCTTACGGATAGCGGGAGGTGTACAGTACTGGTTCTACCCAGGAAAAGTGGGTGGTCTGCCTCCACCACAATAAATCGACCGTCATATCGTCACCTTAGAGGTAAAAGGTGCTATGCATATATGTACAAAGAAGGCAGGTAGCACCTTTTACTTCTTAATAAGACGATACATAACCTTACATGTGTTGAAAATGACGTAAAACACCATTCAAACAAACACAATTTCCCTATCTGAACACGATACCCATGCATGATTGATTCTTATAAAATTTAAAGCGGGTAACCTTAAGCAGGTATAAATAAAACTATCTTTATTTAACAATGTTTACCTACCTAAGCAGACCGTAGTCACTGAATGGTAAAAATGGAGATCCTGCACGAACCATTTATATTAACCTGAATTGACATGTCGCCAGTACTTATATATCTCCGCCCTATTGTTAATGTCGGAGTATATGTTAATTGACTACACTACACCGTGACAGTCCGTCTCATATAAGTATTCGGGAGGGCTGGCGTGGCGCAGTCGGTAGCGCGGCGGATTTGTAACCGGAGGCCCCGGGTTCAATCCTCCGTGGTGCCACTGAGTTCCGTCGGTGTGTTCTTGGGCAAGACACTTAGCCTTAGCCTCGTCCGTCGGATGGGGACGTAAACCGGGCGGTCCCGTGTATCGGTCTATCCTCCGAGCACGTTAAAGAACCATAGGAATCTATTCGATAATAAGAGTAGGGCAGGTTCCCGGATTCCTATGTATCCTTCCCCTCTCTCTGGGGCGGCTCTAAATAACCTATACTGTGTTGATGAGCCGTTAAACAACATTCAATTCAATTCAATTCAATTCATATAAGTATTCCGATAAGGAAGCAATGAACAGTTTCTTTGAGTTTAGCCAGTGAATGATAATAATGGTAAAAATGGAGATCCTGCATTAACCTCAATTGACTACACTACACAGTGACAGTTCGTCTCATATAAGTATTCCGATAAGGAAGCAATGAACAGTTTCTTTGAGTTTAGCCAGTGAATGATAATAATGGTAAAAATGGAGATCCTGCATTAACCTCAATTGACTACACTACACAGTGACAGTTCGTCTCATATAAGTATTCCGATAAGGTAGCAATGAACAGTTTGAGTTTTTCTTTTTGAGTATCCTTATACAGGAGCTAGACCGGGTACCATGGGCCCAATGAGGTGGAATGCAAAAGTACCCTCATGTAAACTATTGAGTAAGTTACTGTGAAGCATAGGAGTAGTGAAAGACACAGGGCTGGTATGTATTGAATGTTTTCCTTTATTTCTGAAACATTTAACTTGCTTCTAACGAAAACCGCATGAAAATTGAAGGTTAGCTGGACATGCTGCACTACTTTTGTGAAGCACAGTTTGAAGTGTACTTTGGTCATTTTGACCTCAGAATTCAAAAAGAAGGTGTTTACTTTCAGTTTGAAAATTATTTTGGGAAAAAAAGCTGGTCAGCGAATCATCTAAGGCCAATTTTGTGTTGCACTGGGCATGACTGATACTACATTGTATGTGTTATATGGCCAGCATAGTCAGGATTGGATATTTTCGGGTAGATATTTATTAACAACCCTATGTAAAAATAAGTTTGGCTATTGCCACCTCTTTAGGAAATAGCCAGTTTTATTTTCGTGGACGATCGCGGTAGCTGAAATGCCTGGGGTCGAACTGATTAGTACGAATAATAGGAAATATTCGTGTGCGCATGCGCGAAAGGGATACTTCCTCTTCCTGTATCGGCAAAAGTTAAATTGTTAACGACCTTCATCATCTCTATAACAACATAATCATTATGTCTGAACGTGGCAAACCAAGGCAGGATGCTAGAGCCAAGCGTAGGCAAACGAGGAGCACCACGATAAAGCCAGAAGTGCCCAAAAAGAAGGGACGAACAGCGACCAGCCCGGTCCCGGATTTCGAATACGAGGAAATCGTGTTCGAAGGGTAAGAGGTCCACAAATAATTTCGTGGATTTTGACAAGGTATTAAAATTCTCCGGGATATTACCAATGGGAATAAATACACGCGACACCAATAGCGAAACACAGCTTGGTGAGCCTGATAAGATTTTGGCATGTCCGATATGCAGCTACTGAGGTGTGGAGGGGACGATATAGCTAATCATAACTTTCACATTCGGTCTACTTCCGGTAGGTTGAGATATTCAGTAGGTGAAAATAAAGAGGTTTACTCCGACTTTATCCTCAATCTCTATATGAAAAATGAAAATATTAGACCATGATTTAATTTTTGGTGTTTTTAAAATCAGACATCAAAAGAAGATACATAGATGTACATGACAAATAAAGCTTTTAATATAATTATCACTACAAACTAGATTTATAAAGGGTAAAGTCAGTTGAGCACCAACGATAAACACCGAGTTTACCCCCTACCAGAATGTAGAAATCTTTTATTTTATTGATCACTGATTGGTCAAATTATTTTGATGATGTCATGTGAAAGTCATAATACATGTCCCAGCCCAAATATGCCAGAAGATATGGCAAAATCAATATATAAACAATTTAAAATCTGCAAATCTTAATCCCAGTGTTGTTAAAAAAGAAAATGGATAAAGAAGTTTCAGAGGGCAGGGTTGCAGATCTTTTTAACACAGGACCAATACATAATTTGAGAATATCACCCATTGGTTTAGTCCTGGATTTTGTATAAAAAACAATGCACTAGTCCGTACAGTTATACACCTCGATGATTTTTGACGGGAGAAAAAACACTACCGAATGTGAGTGTCTTAGGATGCATTTTCACAAATGTATGCAAAGCTTAGGGGTGCCTATCGCAGAAAATAAAACCGAGGGTCCCAAAACAAAGATTTGTTTCCTCGGTATTGACATTGATTCTGAGGAAATGGTTATATGTATTCCCAAAGAAAAAATAGAGGAGATTATTGAAAAAATTCAACAAATATGATCTAAAGAAAAAGCTACTTTAAGAATGATGTAACCCTTGATTTTAGTACTTAATTTTGCATGTAGAGCAATCCTACCGGGAAGGCCTTTTTTAGTAGACGGCTTATTGACTCAATTTGTGGCCTTACGAAACGGCATCACCATATCAGAATCAATAAAGGGATACGCCACGATCTGGCCATGTGGTTAACATTTTTCAAACAATTTAAGGGTATATCAGTTTTCCATGGCCGTTATTGGGTGTCTAATGCTGATGTCCAGCTGTATACAGATAGCGCGGCAGGAATTCGTCTGGGATTCGGAGCATATTTCGAGGGTAAATGGATATGTGCTACATGGCCCGCGGAATGGTTCAATTGCGGAATTACGGATGATATTACAGTAACTTCTATTGCCAAATTCAGTAATCTATATAAATTACCACAAGAATGGCCAATACCAAAATCGCAAATTGTTTTATATGTATCTTATTGCTTTGAGACTGGATATGCGCAGTCTAGTATAACCACTTATATATCCGGTATTAGCTTTTATCATAAAATAAATGATGTGCCCGATCCAACAGACAATTTCATTGTTTAAAAACTGCTCGAAGGTTCTCGGCGGTTACGCCAACGAAAAGATACAAGAGCACCAATAACAGGGAGTCTGCTGCAAAACATATGTGATTCATTAAAGTATATTTGCTTTTCGGGGTATGAAACATTACTCTTTAGAGCAGTTTTTATGTTAGCGTATTTCGGTTTATTTCGAGTCGGAGAATTGGTATTCACAACACAAGTAGATTCACACAGGCCATTAACGATGCATGACGTGCAGTTTGAAAAATATTTGGTAGCGATACTTGTAACCGTACGAATTTCAAAAACAAATCAAAGTGGTAGGCCAGTTGTTTTGCGTATACCAAAAAACAGTAAAAGTAGCTGTTGCTGTGTAACGGCACTGTATGAATATATGAATGTGAGACTTCAACAGGATGGTTTACTTTTTTGCCATTCGAATAAGTCCCCGTTAACAAGAGATCAATTTTCTGCAGTCCTAACAAAAGTCATTAAGTATTTAGGACTGCCGGCTGGCAAATATAAGAGCCTTTCATTTAGAATTGGCAGGGCTACTACCTTAAGTATGGAAGGCGTCTGTAGCGAAGATATAAAATTATTGGGCTGATGGGGATCGAATGCTTACAAAAGTTATATTAGATTGTAATTGTTTATATCACGAGGGAAAATTGCAGTACCCTCAGCAATCCGACAATTAAGGCTACTATAATGTTTAGGCTACTTTTGGGTTAAAAGGTTCACATACACATCTGACTAAAGAAGGCAATGATTTGCTATTAAATTCATTCAAAAAGTCTATTAAAGCTTTTGTGACCAACCCAAATCTCGTTAGATTGGATTGAATACATTATGACAGTCTTGTCCGCTACAATTGGGGGACAAATTTAGTTTTTAATTTGCTGTGGCGTAATTCTACCGGACAAGGGTTCGGAGTGTCTCATCAGTAATGTGTTCAATGGATTATCTCCCTTGGTCATGGCTTCACTGGGTTACACTGGTGATCATCCGGCTTCGGAGAGTATCCTTGTGACACATTTATCTATTAAGTCAGGTCGTACAACTGGATTATCTCCCTTGACCAACGGCTTTAATAGCAAGCTATGGCAGAGAATAAGGGATGAGACACTCCGACCTTGGGTTCGACAGTATAAAGCTGCTGTGGCCATATTTTCCACATATAAAACATGCATTTGAATGCAACATGCAGATTATATTATTTAATAGAACTGGTGTTGTTCATATTTATCCCTATTTAATAATATTTATTCTGGAGAGTGCATCGTAAAATAATGGTGGTCCAGGTCCATATGGGTTTTGTATCTGTTTATTGAACAACAGACTGTGACTCATGTAAGTGGCCATAAGCATGCTTTACAACTTGAATTCCTAGAGAACTCGTCTGAAAAACTTGAATGGTATAAACCAATCTCCACGCAGAGTTATCGTTCCTTTCACTCACATATATCTCTGCTAACTACTAAATTACAAGATTTTGGTAAAACCTGTTAAATTGGAATATGTTTGCCTGAAACTTATTTATTTCTTGTGTAAATATAATTTTCAGAATATCTGCACATTAGATGTTGCAAAGATTTGAAATAATGCACAAAAACAATTTAGTTTTAATCGGGACTATTTTACTACAAAACTAATACGTACTTAGGTCATATCACTCGATACGCATATGTAAACATTTCAAACCGAAGTTCGATAGCAGAAAATTACTTTAACAAATTAACTCATAGAAATAAAAATTGAAATTATTTAATATAGGTCTGTATTTTATCTTTGCAGATCACGCAAAAGGATTTATTTTAAACATCGTCATAACTTTTTTGAATAATCACGTGACCTAACCGTTCGCCCTACTTCCTTTGACGTTGACAGAGACAAATGAGGAACGAGGGTACTCTGGGTATAGATTGGGTATAAACACCTATTTTGTGATGTTGAAAGGTTACCATTTCACTTGCTGAAATGACATTTTCGTAAACCAGTCTACTGAAATGTAGCATGTAGTCATTATTTTTATATGTATATTAGCGACGAAACATTCACTATCCTCAGTAGCGCAGTTGATTGAGACGTCGTGTTAGTGCCGGTGAAGGGAGTGTTCAAGCCTGCTGATTTCCTTCCCCACACCCGCCCCCCTTTTTTAATTTTTCATTATTATGGTTTTCAGTATTGCTAATGGTAACAGTTCCTTTGCATTTTTCACTTTGATAACGCAATCTTATAATTACACATGGAAACAGTGAACACTGTATATGTGTTGTAATGCACACGCTAACGCACACGTGTCCCTTACATGTGAACAATTGTATTTCTGTGCTGATGTGTACTTCTAGCACGTCGTGTTACAATGGTGAATTGTAATCAATATGTAAGGCATGTCAAGGTATTTGAACAGAAAGAAGCGAGGTCACATTGATTCAAAATGCTTGGTAGGAAGAGCTGATGGTAAAAATCGGGAAGAATGTAAGAAATAACGGTCGTGGCGTGTTTATGTCTCCGTGACAACATTTATTTTCTTCAATATTGTTTTAACACCCGTGACTTTTTTTTATTTTTAATTTCGATCACCAAAGTGGTGGTCCGTTTATTCTCCCCGTCATAGGTGCACGATTGTCGGGGAGGACCATCCCTCTGTGCACCTTACAATATATTATGCATACAATTATAGACAATATAACAGTGAAAAAAAATCAAATATAATTTGTAGAAAATTATTAATTGGGGATTTTTTCTTTTTATCTATTCTTGAGGTCATGAGTGGGTGATTTGTGTTTGAGAACTTTAATTACAAAAACACTGTGATTGTTAAAATATCAATTGATAGTTGTATACCATATCTTAAATATAATTACCTTTCATTGTTAGTTCTATTTAGTTTAAAGACAATGTGTTCTTGATTTATTATTATGTTAGCTTTTTGCCTCTCGGCAGCTATTTTACGGTTGCGTAAAACCTTGCTTGTATGATTATCATACGCTACATATTACATGCTACTTATATAAAAGGAGCAGAACATGATTCTTATATAAAACATTTTATATAAAATTCTTATAAATATCATACGACAATCATATACAAGTTGAGAATAAAAGTATTTAAAAATAATAAATACATTTATTCCCATATGAAACTTATATGGAAAAACATTTGAATAAATAAATAAATGATAAAATAAATAAACAAATACATAAATAAATAAATAAATAAATAAATAAATAAATAAATAAATAAATAAATAAATAAATAAATAATAATAAAAAAATGAAATAAATAATTATAATCAATAAATACATAACTAAATAAATAAATACGTAAATAAATTTTAAAAAAACATAATAAAAAAAAATAATAAAAAATAAATAAATAAAAAAAATGAATGAATGAATGAATGAATAAATAAATAAATAAATACATAATATGAAACTATATGCAGAATTATATGAGAATTATATGTGACTCCTTTTATAAAGGAATCCTATGATTCTCAAATGCAGTCAATGTGTTTATTGTATTTGACAGTATTAAGGACATATGTACACGTTGTATGCGAAAGAATTAGGTGTTTTTCACAAACTGTCACACGCTAGTAATTATTTCAAGGAAAATACGGATCACGTATCCGCTTGTTTTTGTTTGACTTGTATCTTTTTTTTTTTAATGCTGATATTGGGTTCATAATATATATTGAATTGTTAATTGACACTGTAATTACCGTAAAACGGTTCATTGATTTTTCTGTCTATTCGACATTTTTGGAAGACGTTTGCGTGCTTGTTTGGGTTGGAGCGGGCGCGGGTTTTCTCCATTTTTTAAAAATTGTGTTTCATATTGTAATATTGATTTCGTTTAAATATACTTATTTATTTATTAAAAACACACACACTTACACGAACTTTCCTGGACAGCATAGTTATTAATTGTAAAATGTGTCTTACCTGTGCGTGTCTCGTTAATGCTTTTTTTAGGATGGTATACGATACATATATTAGTGCATGGTTCGGGGACACACATTAACGACGCACCTTCTGTTTCAGATGTACATACATACCCTCTTTAGGCTCTTACTTCAACGAATATGGATTTATAAGGTACATAATGTAGCTAACACAATACTGTACTTACACCTCATACGCAGCAGCATACTTAATACGGTAACGACCCTTCCATAGTGTACTGTATGTAATTTAGGAAAGACGAGGGACTATGAAGTGTCAAGTCTACATTAAGTGGTTTACTTAACCGGGATAATGTTTTTTATTTTCTTTTATTTTGTTAAACTTACTGATGCGATAATTTTTATGATAGTGTTTAATGTTATGCATGAACACGAACACGAAAGCGTGTGTGATAGTGAATTGACGGAGTTATCATAACCTTCACATTTTATGTATTTGTATTTATTTTCTTTACCTTATTTAATAGGTCATGAACATTTAAAGTAAATCACGATATTGGACTAAACGACAGGCTGATCGTATAGCGGTGGATTATCACACCGACAGAGATAAAATTATGTTTTGAAAAGAAGGATAAGAAAATGTAAATACAGGAAACATGGCGAATGTTTATTTAATAATGTACAGGTATTTGCGTCTTATAAAAGTCGGTGGATTGTTGCCAGTACCGGAAATAGGACTTTCGTTTGTGCTAATATGAGACGATATGCAGCAGTGCATGGCAATAAGGATAATGATAGAATGTTGAAAAATGTTATTTACCCAACATCGAACAGAAATTGGTACTTTTTGTAAACAAGCTATAAATATTACATCCTGTTTCACATGAAACGGTTGTTTTTATAATACTTATTCTGGATTTACGTTTAAAAGAGAAGACAAATAATTACTGGCAGGACTTGGCATAAAGGCACCGTGGTGTAAACAGGAAGTGCAGTTGTTACATTGTATTAACAGACGTATCAGGATGTCCGGATTTCTAGGAGGATTACTGGTTCGTTGTTTGTGCATGTCAGTATTAGTTCCCGCATGTGTGCACGGGACACTAGGTATACAAGATGGCACGTGTACGTATAGGAAATGGGAACGACCAGGCATGATTAAACTTCTAGCAGTTGCAGGCGTGCACGAGCCCGAAGCTGGGCGATGTGGCAAGACTGTGTCAACAACAAACTTCCCTTTAATCATAGCTTTAGATTGGATAGTCTCCATTTTAAATGGCAATGGATCGACAAATTCCTTTATTCCAGGAGTCACCATTGGTAAGTAATTATATACAGAGAATCTTCCATGAGTGAATATGTATTATTAAATTTATTAAACGAGTTTGCAAATATGATGCGACGGCTTGCCAAGCATCACCTCATTTGTTTGCCAACTAGTGGAATTAAATCTATACTAGATAGATATCGTTATTCTTAAAAGCTCGTGTGGATACAAAATACAATTTCACAAAGCATGACAACAGTGTAGGTATTGCAAACAATACATGTCCAAATATGCAGTTTATCTGAGCTGATACAATGAGAAGGCGTATGTATAACGCCTTTTTTTACAAAAATCACTTGCCATTCATCACAATTTCCTTAACACATTAAATTCACAGGAGAAATAATAATACATAATAAATAAGCACGCATGCATGATTTTATTCATCTCATCTTACATGTTATGTTAAACGTACAGTAAGTAAGTAAGTAAGTAAGTAAGTAAATTGTTTATTATAGTGACATGTGTACAAGTATCAACATCATTTTCAAATATATAACATGGATATTACACCCGGTCCAATGGACCTATAAGTCACCTTTGCAAACGTTTCATATAATTAACGTGATATACAAAAGTATAGTATTTACAAAATCAACGCTCCGGATATCATACTCATATCAATTTAAGTAAAATATAAAATGCGAGAATATGAAGAAGAAGAAGAAGAAGAAGAAGAAGAAGAAATTTTATTGACTTAAACTATTACATAGTTTTTCATATAAACATACATTTTAGAAATATAATTTGACCACAATAACAAGATTAGTACAGGTTCATTAATTTATGAATTAATATGAAAAACAAGAAAAAAAAGGAGATATAACATGGAGAAAAAAAAAAATATATATATATGAAACACAAGTATAATTATTATAAATGGCAGTAAGATTAAATGTCAAGTCTTCATCCTCTCGATATGAGTCAACTGAGTTAATGACATATACGTGGTCATGGACGTTGTTTTTTACCTTTAGCGAATTTTCTTAGAGATGACATGGCTTTTTATCGCACACCCTGAAGCCATTTTATGTGATGCACATCAATAACAGATACAGTGTTGAATTGTATGTGATGTACATCAATAACAGATACAGTATTGATTTGTATGTGATGCACATCAATAACAGATACAGTGTTGATTTGTATGTGATGAACATCAATAACAGATACAATGTTGATTTTATGCGATGCACATCAATAACATATACAATGTTGATTTGTATGTGATGCACATCAATAACATATACAATGTTGATTTGTATGTGATGCACATCAATAACAGATACAGTGTTGATTTGTATGTGATGAACATCAATAACAGATACAGTGTTGATTTGTATGTGATGCACATCAATAACAGATACAATGTTGATTTTTATGCACATCAATAACAGATACAGTGTTGATTTGTATGTGATGCACATCAATAACAGATACAATGTTGATTTTTATGTGATGCACATCAATAACAGATACAGTGTTGATTTGTATGTAATGCACATCAATAACAGATACAGTGTTGATTTTTATGCCATTGGAGCTATATTTTTTGTATGCTTTTTTATATTGATAATAATAATAATAACAAGAAAGCGATCATAATAGTACTATGATATAATGGTATTTTGTATAGATTAAACACAGTTGTCAATATAAATGATAGAAGGGGAGTGACCGTCGTGACTGATTACAATGTGACCGCAAAGACAGACGTGTCATATATATATATATATGACGTATATATATGTATATTATGCTAATGAAGGATGTATATGAGTATACATGGTTTGTGATATATAAAAACGTGCCTGGACATACGAAATTAATAATAGTGCATGTAGTTGAATTCGCGAGACAGTGGATTGAATGAATGAATGAATGAATGAATGAATGAATGAATGAATGAATGAATGAATGAAAGTCTTTATTTACAGAGGGTAACCCAATTAGTATAAACTAATCTTCCTTGGGGCCCTCTAAAGCAATATTTACATACATACAAATACATAATTATATAGCAATATAACAATCAGCATAACAAATTCAAAGTTAGCATTATTCATAAACATGATCAACATGATAACAATGTTACACAACAACATAATACATACATATGGCGGCAGAGGTTTAACTTACAGACTTACATATGGCCATATTTACAATTTTAGCTTTATGACTGTTGATTCGAATTTATCCACTTAGTATAATTTACTGTGAAACTTTTAATACTTTCGCTCTGTCTTATTTCATTTGGAATGTTATTCCATACTTTTACCCCAGAGTAAGACATACTCCCTTTAAAAAGTTCTATATTTGGTTTGGGTATTAAAAAATCCGATTTATTTGAAGAACGTAAATGATTTGGACGCCTGACATTGTAATTGAACATATTTTGAATATATGACGGGACTGCATTTTGCGATACCCTGTACATAAATTTGGCTTTATGAAGTGAAACCCTCTGTTCAATATTAAGAGAATTAATTATATTTAAAGCCTCGCTTAAAGTGGTATATTGTTCACCTAGAATGATACGACATGCTCTTCGTTGTAATCGCACTAAAACCTGGATATTTGATTGTTTTGTACTACCCCAAATGATACTACAATAGTCAAGATGTGGTTGGACATAGGCTTTGTAAAACATTATTCTATAATTAACAGGAATAAATACTTTAATTCTTGATAATAGCCACAAATTACTAGATATTTTCTTCCTAAGAAATTTTATATGCGTATCCCATTTAAGGTTTTCATTTATATATATGCCAAGAATTTTATCACCTGTTGTGATTTCCAGATTTAAGTCTTTATATTTCAAATTTAGAGGTTGATTAACTAATCTTGTCCGTTTCTGGGTGGTCGTTATCAATATTACTTTTGTTTTTGAAGCATTTAATACCATACCATTGTTTAGACACCATGTACTGACGTTATTCAAAGCAGCTTGTAAATTCATTTCAACTTCTAATTTAGATTTATTTATGTCATATATTGTAGTATCATCTGCATACATATCAACGTTTGAAACATTATCCTGTACATACATAGGCAAGTCATTTATGAATAAAATAAATAAAAGAGCCCTAGAATAGACCCTTGCGGGACCCCGCATGTCGTAATATGCTTATCAGAGAGAACACCGTTTAAGTTCACCGCTTGAGTTCTATTTGTAAGATAAGACTTGAACCATTTAATAGTATTTTCTCCACATTTGTAAATTTGTAATTTTTTTAATAGTATTTCGTGGGAACATAAATCGAATGCTTTAGAAAAATCTAACATAACAACGCCTACAAATTCTCCATCATTTAAAGCTGTTAACCATTTATCTATCATACATACTAATGCTGTTTCGCAGCTATGTTTTTTTCTAAACCCACTTTGGGATTTACATAATAATTTATAATGATTAAGGTAATTAACAAATGAATCATGCACATGTTTTTCAATCAATTTTGAAAGAGTAGGTAAAATTGATATTGGCCTATAGTTATTTACATCATTTGATGAACCTTTTTTAAATAAAGGATTAACTTTTGCGCATTTCCATTCATCTGGGAAAACACCAGTTTTTATACTACAATTTATAACATACGTAAGACTATTTGATATAACATCGGCTGATAATTTTAAAAGTTTTGGCCCTATTTGGTCAAGTCCTGTAGCTTTGGATACATCTAAATTATTTAACATTTTACGCGTTTGGGATTCCGTAATCAGAGGAATGTGAAAATACATATGATCAGGAACTTTTGTTTTTACAAAATCATTTACTTTATCAAAATTTGAAGTTGGAATAGGTTCTTTTAAGTTAGCGGCTACGTTTACAAAAAAGTTATTAAAAGTATTTGCAATATCTTGGTTATCAGTAATATCTATTCCATCTTTATGAATGCTTTTTATTATCTACGTACATTTAAATGAATATAGGGGAAACCATTTGGAAATGTCAATGTTTTTTCCTTATTCCGCCTGTTTAAATATAGTAATGTGCAATATAATGAACAATTAGATATATCAAGAAAAACGTTGCCGGACTAGTCCATGTCATGCAACATCCACACGAAACAAGGAAGCACGCCATATAATCTGCTTTAAAGTTCTCCGGCCATGTTTTGTTTCATGAACATGTTTATGTTTATTTAAATCGAAATCAATACACAGCAATATATATTTACAATTCACACATTGCACTATCTGTGAAAAGCGAGAATAAGATTTTATTTGATGATGTAGAAAACATTGAACAGGTAAATTAATCCACAGGTAAATGTATTTAACAGTTTTCTGACAATAGTTGCGCAGCTACACAATTCAGATTTACCTCATTTCTCCGTGAAGTCACGCGGTGGTCGAAGCAGTATATCTCCGAGACTATCAAGAAATGTTCATATGATATTTAAGAGTTAAAATACTACAAAAAGGGTGACCATTCATCTTTAAATTGTCAGACGAGCCCATGGACTATGCACAAAAAGTAAAAGACGACCAATACAAAACAATAGCTTTAATGTGTGGATGGAGCACGTGTTACATGCACAGAGTTATATAGCAAGATAAGAAGTACTGCCTCCCGTAATTAAAGAAATCAACCGTCTTTAAGAACAATACAGGTAAACTTATTCACCAAGGTTTACATATTAATCATTAAAGAATAATACAGGTAAAAAAATGCATGGATTACTTTGTATTCTTTATTTCACCAAAGCTTACATATTAAGCATTAAAGAACAATACATGTAACACATTGCGAGGATTACTTTGTATTCCTTATTTCACCAAGGCTTACATATTAAGCATTAAAGAACAATACAGGTAAAACATTGCGAGGATTACTTTGTATTCCTTATTTCACCAAGGCTTACATATTAAGCATTAAAGAACAATACAGGTAACACATTGCGAGGATTACTTTGTATTCTTTATTTCACCAAGGCTTACATATTAAGCATTAAAGAACAATACAGGTAACACATTGCGTGGATTACTTTGTATTCTTTATTTCACCAAGGTTTACATATGAAGCATTAAAGAACAATACAGGTAACACATTGCGAGGATTACTTTGTATTCTTTATTTCACCAAGGCTTACATATTAAGTATTAAAGAACAATACAGGTAACACATTGCGTGGATTACTTTGTATTCTTTATTTCACCAAGGTTTACATATTAAGCATTACATAACAATACAGATAAAACATTGCATGGATTACTTTGTATTCTTTATTTCACCAAGGCTTACATATTAAGCATTAAAGAACAATACAGGTAACACATTGCGTGGATTACTTTGTATTCTTTATTTCACCAAGGTTTACATATAAAGCATTAAAGAACAATACAGGTAGCACATTGCGTGGATTACTTTGTATTCTTTATTTCACCAAGGTTTACATATAAAGCATTAAAGAACAATACAGGTAGCACATTGCGTGGATTGCTTTGTATTCTTTATTTCACCAAGGTTTACATATTAAGCATTACATAACAATACAGGTAAAACATTGCGCGGATTACCTTGTATTCTTTATTGCACCAAGGTTTACATATTAAGCAAACAGCAATGGAATCAACATAGTAAATGCATGATAATAATGTCATTATGGCGGAATGGCATTTTCAACACAATCAAATGTAAAAAGTAACAAATAGTATCCAATGTAAATAGTAGCAAGTTAAGGAAATACGACTCTCTAAGTAGTCTCTGGACAAACTCTAGACAGTCAACATAATACACTGTCTATATCTAATACGTGATTATATTGCATTTATTTATACATGTATATCAATGTACTCTATAATATACCATACGTTTTGATGTTCCTTTCTCCGTCATTTCAATACCATACACATTTACAAATGCAGATATAATTATGTACACTATTGATGGATACTATATTAAGTTTTGTGTTTTGTATTTTCCTTAAACTAAAAATAAATGTTTAATATGTTCGTCATCTTACTTTATTAAGATTTGTGTTTTGTATTTTCCTTTAACTAAAAATAAATGTTTAATATCTTCGTAATCTTACTTTAAAATGTTTTTTTAGGTTATCTAAAGTATGGACAAAGAAGAAATAATTCACATAACATATTAGATCTGTACAAGATTGTAGTATGTCAATAAACAAAGAAAACACAGGGCATTTAAATCTGCAAATGTATGCATTCAAATTACAGTTTAACCATATGTTGACCATATTTTAATCATATGTTAATCATTTGTTAACTAACTTAACCATGTGTGAATCATGCATTAATACATCTGTTTAATAAATTATTTTTTTCTAAATGATACATTTTCTTTGGATATTGTTTGGGGAGTTCGTGGCCGAGGAGTGGTTAGCGTTTCTGACTTGAAATCACTTGTCCCTCACCGTTTTGGGTTCGATCCCTCATGGGCCTAGAAATATTTATGTGAGGAAGCTATCCAGCCGGCTTGTGGAACGTCGGTGTTTTACCCAGATGCCCACATGTGCATGAAAATTAACCGTAGTGGCCCCTGGATTCTTCCTCCTTCAGTGGGACCTGAAAAGTTGCCATACGACCTTAGCTATTGTTGCGACTATAAAATCCAATTCAGTTCAACTGGATATTCTTACTGTATTCTTACTGTAGTCGATACCGTTGTAAGCGATTCGCTTCTAAGGTACTTCATCACGGTATGTTGACATATTATCAGGCACTAACATATCTATCATCCTACTTGCTACCCGAAACCAAAATATGTTTCGAATTCTTTATTCACATCAAATTTCACTGCTGCCGTGACCAGCATTGTTTCCTTTGTTTAGCTCACATACTTCACATATTTTAAATCGTGATGATGCTACTATTTCGAATAATGTAATGAATGAATGAATGAATGGTGTTTGACGGCATGTCGACACATTAATAGGTCATACTGTGCGCAAAAACTAATGAAAGATAAAGAAATGAGGTAATAATTAAAAATTAATGTAAATATATAAAGATAAAGCTATTTACAAATAAGGGATGATACGGCAGAAATATTAGCTATATATGCAAATCAATAAATGCCCGTCAACGGGTATATAAACAAGTAAATATATATAATAAAATATTATAATGATTTATATACTAGTCTGATTTCTTTCAGGAAATCTAAAACAAGACTAAAATCTATAATATCAAATAACTCTTTCATAGTATTAACATTGTAGTACATTTGACGCATAGGATCAAAGTCTACACATTCCAACAAGATGTGTTTGACCGTTAACGATGCAAAGCAGGGTATGCATTCTGGTAATTGCTCACCTTGTAATAAATATGAAGGTTTACCACCACTAATTATATGTAAGCCTCCGAGGTGTAGTCGAATGTAGTTCCACTAGTTAAAAGTAATCCCTCCTTTTTTGATGAAATGGGCATTACAAGTAGGGGAAAACTGCCCATTTCTATTCGATTTTGTGGTTGTATGTATAAGAAGCGCATTAATAAGTTTTACTGGATCACTGATGAACATTTTCGAAATTTCGACTCTATGCTTACACTTTGTGAGCAATGAAAACAGTAAATCAATGAAAACAGCTGTACCCTTGACCTGTTTAGTAAACAAACAAGAACTATTTTTACATGTCTTGTGACCCCACCTTTTCTGGTGATTTTTCAAGTGGAAAAATTGTTTTCTATACGAACATGACACTGCTACATTATCCATACTTGAGTTGAATTTGCAGCAAATCATTAATATGTGACACTTTAACATTGGTGTCTATGGGGAAAATAATTAGTGGTATAATACCTGAACGAGTATAACGTGTATGCCATATCCTGCACCGGGCGTATAATGCATTGTAAAACAAAATTCGATCATCAAGATATTATATGTCATGTTTACTAATAAATGATTCCAAATCTTTAGAATTGGTCACAGCTTGTCTAGATTTTAATATTTGAAACAGCTGTGTATATTGTGAAATTACTCTTAATAAGCCTTTTGTTAATAGTGACAATTTAAGGTTCTAGGCCCACTCCGAATAGCTCAAATGGTTTTCCTTTATTCTTGCTTATGAAATAATTTTCATAAACCTGAAGGTCTGAGCCTAAACCGTGCTTTAAATGCTGGTATATTTCAGCCGTGCTATAAATGACAGATTCGGCAGCGTGTCAATCAAAACGACTAAACCATTCCCAAAACAGCCTTGACATTGCATTTGCCCAATAATATACAAAGGCGATTGGGTTCAATAATCAAAACATGGTTCATGCTCATGCCGCGTGATAATGCTATTTCTTGATTGGATCGAGCTGTTATTTTTACTGAAAACTGCAACGCCCTAAAACTTCTTGCACATGCGTAGTTGGATAAATGGCTCTGGTACAAAACATTTATAGTATACTTTTTATACTGCACTCTCGGGCCTGCGGCCCTTGAGAAGCAGTATAAATCGCATATACTTGAAAGAATATGCTATAAATATTACTTAATGGAGGGTGGGTCGTGAATGTCCATTCCTGTTGGCGCCATATAACCGTTTTTGTGTTGGTTTGCCGCTAAACACAAAACACAACTCAACGCAACTTAATGATGTTAATGTGTATTAATATAGTAAATCTGTATTTCAATTTTTTGTTTTATACCAATTCAAGCCCATATTTGAAAAATTGTCATTTGCTTAAAATCCTTTGCAGAATGTACCTACCTGTACATTGTATTATCATCGGTTTTTTTTACAATATATCATTTTATGGCATATTCAATAAACGCATTTAAGACGGTGCATTATTGAACATTGAAAAGGTGCTAATTCAATACTTTTACGCATGGTAAATATGTTTACATTTTGTCTCGTTGACAGGATTTGTCGAACTATCAAATTTCACTTTTTTTTTAATAGACATAGGTGTTTTTATGAACAACCGACCAACGGAGAATTCCTTTTCAAAATTAGGTTTATTTTGTTGTCCATAAATACTGTTTAAAGGTATAAAACCACCATTTGATGGGACTACTTTGCGTCAAACAAAATAAACCTAATGAGTAGAATTCTTAGGTATATGCACGTGTTTACGTTCCCGTGCGTCTATACTGTAAACATCACGCGTCGTGTGTCCCTTTAAGCTGGCAAATGCCATATAAAAACATAAGTTGGGACTGCGGTAGAATTTATATTTTTCTTAAACACACTTCACTTCTGTGACACTTTAAAAAAACAAAAATAAATATAACATTTATTATATTATATTATATATATTTTCAATTTGGCGTATTTAATAGTTCCTTTAGTGGTCTCTCTCTCTCTCTCTCTCTCTCTCTCTCTCAATCATTATTGGATAGTGCAAGGTTGTTATAATAATAACACCCGCCCCCACCAAAACACAACAACAACAACAACAACAACAACAACAACAATATGGATAGTGCAATAAAGATCTTGTAGAACTAGATGTTCTAAACAAATTACCTTGTCTTATATCGTATATGTTTAAGGGGCTTACTACCTGTATGTTTAAAATGAAAGCCCACCTACATATTGTCATATTGTATGAACATTTGTCTGCTTTAAGAGATCAGTGTTTCAGCTCCCAATTGTATTAAAGTAGCCATCCCGCCATCAGACGGCACATTTTACAACATATGTACACCGTTTCTTACATATTTTGAGAATCCAAACTCTATATTTCAATTATCACCCCAGCTATATATACGTATACGTAAATCTGTATACTTAGAAACAGGGTTTTTGGATATGTGGGGCAATAGGACTCTGTACCAAAACATGTGGACACCATCCCAACACCGTGCCGACCCCTTTGATTGTAGTATGAGACGCTCATCCAGTGAAAATCCTAGCAGCGGCACGAATGACCTCAGACAGCAAAAGGTCGCGTTAATATGACAAAGATTTCAATTAGTGTTTTATTTGTTTGTAACAGACAGAAGTAGAGTATGTTACTATAAATAGATTTTAATGTATATTATTGCTTGGGGTTTATTTACATTTTACATTTTCATATGTTCCTTCTTTTTTTTTTTGAATTCCAAACCCTGTATTCAGTACATATGAAGCCTCAAAACAGAGAAAAGGCTTAGGTTTATGGTTGTGAATAACTGACGAACACTTCGATGGCGTATAACCTCGAGAACGAGAACGACGGGTTTACATCCGCCTTGAAAAATGGGAATCGAACCCGGGACCTTGCTAATACATGGATGCTAACCACTCGGCCACCGCAAGTCTAAGTTAATAAACATGTGTTGATAATATGCGATGTTTATAAACGTCTAGCGCCTTGCACGATTTTAAATTAAATTACAGAATGAGCTACCAACTCAAAAATCAATCCTCGTATATTCATCTGTGGTGTTATTATAGTCGAGTCCGCATCACATGCGGGAGGTCGGGTGTTCAAACTCTGACTGGGTCAAACTAAGACTTCATAAAAAGGTTACTAAAGGCCCAAGGAGGGCAGTATTCTTGATTCCCAGCATTATCCTCTTTCTGTGGCAGCTTTAAATAACATACAGTGTGTTGTTGCCTCGTTAAACACCATTCAATTTAATATACTACATGACAGTAGTGAGACTTCTCACTTCATCATTCAATTCAATATACTACATGACAGTATTGGGACTTTTCACTTCACCATTCATTCAATATACTACATGACAGTAGTGTGACTTCTCACTTCACCATTCAATTCAATATACTACATGACAGTATTGTGACTTCTCACTTCACCATTCAATTCAATATACTACATGACTGTAGTGTGACTTCTCACTTCATCATTCAATTCAATATACTACATGACAGTATTGTGACTTTTCACTTCACCATTCAATTCAATATACTACATGACAGTATTGTGACTTCTCACTTCACCATTCAATTCAATATACTACATGACAGTAATGTGACTTCTCACTTCATCATTCAATTCAATATACTACATGACAGCATTGTGACTTTTCACTTCACCATTCAATTCAATATACTACATGACAGTAGTGTGACTTCTCACTTCATCATTCAATTCAATATACTACATGACAGTATTGTGACTTTTTACTTCACCATTCAATTCAATATACTACATGACAGTATTGTGACTTCTCACTTCACCATTCAATTCAATATACTACATGACAGTATTGTGACTTTTCACTTCACCATTCAATTCAATATACTCCATGACAGTATTGTGACTTCTCACTTCACCATTCAATTCAATATACTACATGACAGTATTGTGACTTCTCACTTCACCATTCAATTCAATATACTACATGACAGTATTGTGACTTCTCACTTTATCATTCAGTTCAATATACTACATGACAGTATTGTGACTTCTATCTTCACGGCGTCATTTCTTTATGACTTCAAACGCCATGACGTATAATTCAAGAAGTCAATATTTAAGTTGGGTCGCATCCCCTACCTGCACCCACCCACCCACACCCACACATACATACATACATACATACATCGACCCTCCACTGGATCCATTCAACATGCGCTAGCATGTACATTTTACAGAAACAAACACACCTGATTATCGGGTTGCGGAAATCGCGGAAATCGACAAGACAGTTCACGAACGAGAGACTTTCCGCGTGCTTTATTTTTGTAGTTTTGTAAACGGTATAAATACCGCAAACACTTGTTTGTGCCGCTGCCATGATTTTCACTGTATGTACCACGACATCTATCAGAGCAACATTATTCAGAAATATTTAACGATACATAGAGGATATTTGTTGTTTTGGAGTGAATAACATATTTTATTTCATCTCGAAGTGAGAAAAATTTATATTTTCACGAATGCGAATCGAGAAGTGAGAAAACTTTATATTTTCACGAATGCGAAGCATGAGTGAAAATATAAATGTTTTCTCACTTCGAGATGAAATAAAATATGTTATTCACGACAAAACAACAAATTTTCTTTTTATTTTATGATTTTACAAACAGTTATTTAAGCAATTTCAGTAACTAAACCGTTTTACACACGCATCTTTCCTAGTCACGATGACGTAACGTAACGTTACAACTTTTCTGAAACCATTAACGTCACAGAAAGAAAGTAATTAAATAACAGTGGATTTAACAGTATAGCAGTATAGTAGGAATATCTTGTGATCCGTGTTGGTTGTACATTAAAAAAGTAGTCGCGGCAGCTACTGTGGAAATAAAACTCTATATTCCACAGTGTGGAATAACACTTTTATTTCACTGATAAAACACAGTATTTCATTAATTATCATAAAATAAAAGTCAGTATACCAAATTAATTTGATCTGACAAAGGCAATCGGTAAGCATCACTAATTAACAAGAAATAAAAAAGAAACAGATTTTAGAAACAAATAGAAAAATGGTTAAGAGCAAATAAATGTGACCACATATTAAAGTTGGATATTAGATAAAATCAATGACTGAACCCAGCCTAGCTCTGTTAGACAGATGCGTGACCTGAGATATCCTGTATTCTTTATACTCTAGGTCTCGATAACGACTACTACTGCTGCTACTGCTGCTGAAGCTACTGCTACTACTACTGCTACTACTACTACTACTACTGCTGCTACTACTACTACTACTACTACTACTACTACTACTACTACAACTGATACTGCTACTACTACTGCTACTACTGCTACTGCTACTGCTGCTACTGCTACTGCTACTGCTACTGCTACTACTACTACTACTACTACTACTGCAACTGCTACTGCTACTACTGCTACTGCTACTGCTACTGCTACTGCTACTGCTACTGCTACTACTACTACTACTACTGCTACTACTATTACTGCAACAACTACTACTACTACTACTACTACTACTACTACTACTGCTACTGCTACTGCAACGACGACGACGTCTACTACTATACTACTACTACCACCACCACCACTACTACTACTACTGCTACTACTATTATACATATATAGGTGAACGTTTCTTTCGTTTTAGGTTATGATCTGTACGACAACTGTGACATCGTAGATATGACCACAGACCTCCTGTATTCAGGTATTTCTATGGCCGGACAACATATGGACTGTGCTGGTCAGTCACCGGACACACCAATCTACGTTGGTAGGTATTGTAACTTTATGTCATTTATAAGAATCCTATTATCTATTTCAATTAATAGTTTCCATGTAAGGCAGATGTCTGCCAAGTGTTGCCCTACTTTAAAGCTACACACCTTATATTTAAATAACAAACCTCCTTGTAATGTCATGTTCATGCGCTCATGGCGAATTTGGGTAGTCAAGTGATTATATTTAACGCAAGCCATCCTTAGCTTTATGGACATCGATATTGCCTCTCTCACACGAACTTCCAATTTACAGAAGGGTGTTCTAACTACTAATCTACAGGAACTTCTTAAGAACTTAGTAAATGTATAACCATATTTAAAAAAAAATTTGACTTGACATGTTTGAACACAAACATGTATACATATTCTGTCTACACAAATAATAGTTCGTTTTTTATATCTCAAGTATTTATATGTCTGCGTGAAATGCTTTTCTGCGTTTTACATATCAACCAATATCGGTATTGTTGGCCCTATGACTATGTTTATTTATGATGTTGCGTGTACATGTTTATTATTGAATTTGTCATTGTAAGTGACATGTGGATGTTTCTGGATAATTCTGAAAATATGTCTATCTTGCATCCCGGTTTGGAATGGTCTGGGACAGAATCTTCTAGAACTAATACGACAGTAATATCACAGTATATAAGCAAGACTTTGTGAGATTGATAGTTAGTATCTAGTTAAAGTAAAAGAGACATTATGAATTAAAATTGAATGCGTTTGGGTTGAAATGTATATTGTGAAATTATTTATATTAAAAAAGTGTGCTCATCTATCTAAAAGCGACATTGGAATATTTGGACTGTTGCTGGGAACATAACCAGGAAAGACTTAAAATAAATTTGGATTAAAGGGACACTTGACAATTTGGATTAAAGGGACACTTGACAATTTGCATTCAAGGGATACTTGACAATTTTAATTAATGTTTTTTTATATTAAAATTGGACTTGAAATAATTAATGGATTTAATTAATTTATATTTTGTAATGGAATATTTTTAATTGTACTATTTGAATAAATGTGTTGATTATTTTTTAAAAACAACAACTTTGTGTAACTGGTTTTGCACTACCTTTATTGTTACATTTTACTCGTAACAGTAGTGTAGTGGTCATAATGCCTTAAATATCAAATACGAGCAAACAAGAGGGTAAGGCCCCTGGTTCGAATCCCGCTCCATGGCAACGTTCTTGTTTTTGATATATATTAGAAAGCCGAACTTTTCGATGTTACTTGTACCGTGGCGAAGGCTTTACAATATATATATTGACCCACCCTCCGAATACTAGTAAGATTTTTTTACGTTATATCGTGTTTTAACAATGAATGATGGTTAGATCTAGCTTGGTACCCACTACCCACCCCCACGAATGTAAACGTGTCATATGTTTCATACCGTTTTACTATACTCGAAGTTATAATAGTATGTTTAATAATTGAATATTATAATGTTTTTTTTTCCATTAACTTTATCCTGACCACGAGAAAACTCTTAAAGGCATTTTCTGTAGTTTTTCATGCGCAGAATTTTGGGCGACTTGACTTCTAAAACTATTGGATGGATAGATTTTCCTAAAAAATTACAGGAATGTTGCTCTTGATGTCTAGTTGTATTTATTGTTTATTTATATAAATGCCTATTATTAGAAAAATACATAAAATAGGAAAAATATAACATTTTGTAAAAATTAAAAAAAAAATAAAAAAATTAAGCATAATGGTAGGGTTCCAAAAACCAATATTAAAACTCAATATGCATGGTGACCTATAATTTGAATTGCATATATTGTCTTACTATATGTTCAAATAAGTGCCTAGGAAGATTGAACAAATTCTGTTGTTAGGAACATAACAAAAAAGAAAAATATACAATTTCTATATAATTTCATACAAAACTTGGCCTTTTAGCATAGGGGTAGGGTTTCAAATTATTTTTTTCTAAACAAGCATGGGGATCTAACATTTTTATTGCATATTTTGTTTTTATATATGTTAAACTATGTGCTTAGAAATTTTAAACAAATTCTATTATTGGGAACATACAAAAAAAAAAAGGAAATTGTATCATTATGGGCTAATTTGTGCATAAATTGTGAGTAATGGTCTCAACAGATTTTGTAAAAAAAAGATCCGTTTTACATAAAGATGAGCTTTAAATGTTATTATAATTAAATGTTCTTTACTTAAATACAATTTTAGCAGAATTGTGACCAATGAATAAATGATTACACTTCAAAAATGTCTTATTTGGCTATTTCATGGACTTGTTCAACTTTTTGGACAGATTGACATTACAAATTATTTTTTAAAATTTTAACAATTATGGTGACCTACCATTATTTTTGCATTTTCTGTCTATATATATAACAGACTTACTGTACAAAAAGTTTAAAGAAAATATGTTATGCAGAAAAAACTATAGAAAATGTCTTTAACATGAATATGTTACACGTATACGAATATACTAAAATGAAATGAAACGTTTGTATTACTTTGAATCGTGCTTTTTTTTGTATAGATCTTTCAATAGTTTGTCATTGAAGTGATATATCATATTCATATCTAAACCTGTGTCATATTATCGAAATTGCTTTACGCAGGAGGACATTTCACAAATCGGTAATTATATCTTCAAGGTTGAGCAGACTGTACTTTGAAAATCCAGCAGAATTTCCTTTGAAATGTACCATGTCATATTATTTGAAAAGGATATCAATTTACAGAATGATACATACTGTAAATTGATATCCTTTTTCATACAGCACATCTATTGTGAGCACACTTCTGTTTAATTACAGGCACACTTGCAATGACGAGTGTTGAAGCAAGTGCAGTTATAGCACGGCTCACGAACCCTTTTCCGGTTGTACGACCACTCCCCTCATCTCCTAGTCTGGAGAACCAGGATCTCAACAATCTCCTGCAAACTGTAGTTTCGTTTAAGCAAGAAGCTTTGGTAAGTCAACAGTACATCGTTTTTAGTATGCTGTTTTTTAAAACATTCAATAAATACTGAACACGGGATCCCTTGGAAACAACGAACACAAACAAGAGAGAAAAGTTGAAAACTCGATTTTATTGAGTCTGTTCATGGGAGGTAATCTAAGGTTCAGCACCGCTCACGCTCCGTAACACCGGCTTAAGCAGTATTCTACTTTAAAGCCACAACAATTGGGCTTGAAGATTCCAAAGTACCAGTAAGTAATAACACTGCTGCTTTGTAGTCAGGGTGACTTTTTACGGCCGCTAGTGTAATTGTCAATACATACTGAAAAGGGAATTCCCTTTGGAAGCAACAAACACAAACAAGAAAGAAAACTAGCACACTCGGTTTAATTGAGTCTGTTCCTGAGAAGTAATATAAGGTGCAACACCCCTCACGGACCCTAGCAACGGCTTAAGTTTAGTCAGTCATTATATCGTAATCTATCGAAAACTATTCTGATCGAATCCATTTTCGGCTAAACAGTACGTATGAATAAATATGGTTTAAACGAAAGGCCTAATATCTGAAAAATCAGAACGGAAAATAATTCGATCAGAACAGTTTTCGGCAGAAAATGCGCATAATATATATATTATCAAAATCTTTCAGTTAAAGCTTAATATATAAACTCATTTTCTTTTGAAAACTCTGTGCAAGTAATATGCCTATGGACTAGTACACAAACATTTTTATATGCAAAGTCGTTAGTAAAGGTTTATTTTTACATTGTATTTATTACATAGTATTACATTATTAGTATATATTTTATAATATTATTATAATATACATATACTGAGTATGTATGTTATACAATTCACACTATACTTCTGATTCTTTTTTGTAAATTATTTCTCTGATTGTTGCATTTCATTTCGAAATGGCCTACAATTTAGGCCCATGTGTTGTATTTTATTTATTTTAAGTGTATTTTGTCATTATCATTTTGAACCATTACGCATTTAACTTCAAGAAAAACAGATCCCCTTCTTTTGTACGATATATATCACTCTTTGAAATTAAATTGCAGGCTATGGTAACACTACTGAAAACATTGAGCTGGAATTTCGTCGCAGTTTTACATACGGATGATGAGTACGGCATCCAAACCACTGCCGAATTCCTAACACTAGCAAGGTCGTATGACATATGCGTGAACTTTACAGCAAAACCTGACATAAGCTCTATAACTAAATTACACACTGCAATGTCGTCCGCTTACAATAACACCCTCACAGTCGTATACTTAGGAGATATGAAAAGTGCTATTAGATTCATTACACTGGAAAAGGATCAAAATAATACACCTAGACTGTTTGGATCAAAACTCAACTGGATGTTTACGTCGGCCGTTGGCATAGATCCTTTCATGAAAGACATACTATTGGAAGGCGATAAATACATAACCATAGCCTATCCAGATAGATCCGCTGGAGAGCTCGAAGATTTTTACACGTACGTCTTTGATCTCCACACAGGGGACCAGTTTAAGGATATATTTGAAACATACACAAGGCAGCATGGAGAGCTGATTACAAGAACGCGTGTTATGCACCTGGTAGACGCAGTGTTGTCGATGGTTAGCTCAGTGAAGGAAGTTTGTGATCCTGGGGGAGGTTTAAACAAATGCATTGGCTTAGAAAAAGAACTTTACAACGCAATGAAACGGGGCGTGGATGTCAATAACATATTTACTGACGCTCATTTACCGAAAGTCTACCAGGGTGGTCAGAGAATGATACAATTCACCAAAACAGGAGCCCAGGAGTTAGAGTCTTTGTCATACACGTTGTTTTACTCCGAAAAACCGGTCTTGAAAGAGGTAAGTTAGCAATATATTAACGCAGAGTCCAAGGTGATCTAGTGATAGTATGCATGCATCCTAATCGACAAGTTGCTGGTTCGATACACCGCACGCACTAACTTCCAATGCATAGTCCTGCGCGTAGGTTTACATAGGTGTCTCTCTCTGACGTTTTCAACACTCGCTAAACACATACTATGCGTGTATACTATAGTTTTGAACGCGTGTTCTAGAAAGCGTTCACGCGTTTTCAAAACAGAATTGGAATTTAAATTGGGTTTAACTAGTCTTTCTCACTATTCTATCTCTCTTTCTTACTCTATCTTGTTTTCTCTTTATTGTTTGTTTACTTATTCAGCTTTTTTTGCTCCCAATGTTTTTGCCAGCCATTGTATTTTATTACACTTAGCCATATACATTCGCAATTTTAAAATGTTAACTGGGAAGGGTTTAATATAATGTTGGTAGAACTTGTTACCCAACCCATTTGTCATTATAATATTTCTATCGTATATATGTTTATATTTGCTATGTATGTAAACTATTGGCAATGCAATATATTTAAATCAAGTCCTTCGCGTCTGATGGGACGTTAAACATGTGGTCCCATGAATGTCATCTGGGTATATAAAAGAACCATTGGATCTGTTTGATGATAAGAGTACGGTATCAACTATAAAGTGGCTCGAAATAGAGTAAACTGTGCGATGATAGCCGGATTAACATCGATAATTATGCACACTTTTACTTATGACAAGTTAGCTTAAGTTTGTTTTGCTTCTGAAAACAACAACTGTTTTCTACGAATTCCTTGTTCAGTATGTATAAATATTCACACTCTAAAGCTTACATATCATTTTGAGTTTAGTTTTTGTATTATGATCAGTGAATACGATACTTTATTGAGTACTCTCTCTCTCTCTCTCTCTCTCTCTCTCTCTCTCAGGTTTCCATTTAGCATCATAATGTATGATCTTATTTTAAATAAAAGCAAACGTTAATAACCAAAATGCGCTGTGTTGTAGAATCAACACCATGATATCTAACTTTATTTTGTTGTTGTTTTCATATGTTTAAAATATATTTTTAAAACTTTTAGTCTAAGATTGGTAATTACAACGGTACGGATGAGTACAGCTTCACGACTGATACATACCTACTGCCATCTTCAGCATGTTCCCGCCAACATTGCCTAGCATGCAGAGAGGATATAGATCGAAGATATTCTTATCTCCATGGAGACGTTCTATTGCTAGGTTTGTTTTCCTTGCGTGAATATGGGGATTCTCCATACACATGCGGCAAATTCCGAAGAGGAACAAACGATGTTATAACGGTTTCATCCTTTATGGAATTCATTAAATCAAAAAGACGAGACACTGGTATACACTTTGGCGGAATTGCTATCGACGATTGTTACAACGGATTTAATACAAGCCATTTTCTGACAGAACTTTTCAGCAAAAGAACTATCATAAAAGACAAAGTATCTGGTAACGTCATAAATTTTGACAAAGTGTTCGTGATTGTCGGAGCTCTCTCAAGCACTGTATCAGTCATTATAGCAGATATGGCAACCGCTCTTGGACTGCCTATGATTTCATATGGCGCTTCCTCACCCGAGTTAGATAGTAGAGAAAGGTATCCGTTTTTCATGAGAACTGTTCCAAGTGATAATTTACAAGTTAAAGGAATTATAGACCTAATTGTTGAGCTCGAAATAACTCACGCTGGCCTTATCTATATAGATGATGCATATGGACAAAATGGACAACGAGTTTTAATGGACGAGGCAGTAAAGAGAAATATATGTATTGAAGCACCTCTAAAAGTTTCACAGAAAATGAGTTTAAATGATTTAGAAAAACAAGTAATTGCCAAGTTATACGAACAGCAAGTCAGGGTTGTGATATACTTCAGCATAGACAGTATCGCTCGACGACTTCTAGACATCATGAAAACAAAATTTAAAGATAAGAAACCACTTATTTTTATCGCGAGTGAAGCTTGGGGTACAAATCCATACTTGATTGAAGGAGATATCGGCCAGAAATCTAAAGGTTCTACCGTGTTTAATATAGCAACTAGGTCTTACAATAGTGAGGACTATAGAAACTTTTTAAAAAACCTTACTATTTCTCAAACAGAAAACAATCGATGGATTCCAAAATATTTCGAAGACTATAACCGCTGTGATTTCTTGGGCTCATTTGAAAAATCCTACCCTAATGTATGTGGACAAAATATAAAACGAAAACTAGAAGCATCGACAGTAGAAAGCTTGTATACAGATCAAAGAGCTGTTCACATAATGTATTCTGTACATGCAGCAACTGAAGGATACAAACGGCTTTGCAAAGATGCAAACCCTTCTTGTTCTCCGTTACAAGTTCGCAGTAAAACTAACGATATCGTCAGGTATATCAAGGGTGTAAATCTAGAAGGAGTAAAACTATTTGATACAGATGGAAATGGTAATATTGGCTACACCATATTTAATATACAACTAGAGGAATTGACTGGTTCGTTTAAAATCGATTATAGACAGGTATATCTTATATCAGGTTTATTTTATAACCCTATATACACCTATAGTTTTCCTTCAACTGACTTATTTGATTCCAAACATGGTTTATATAAACTGAATCAATCAATGTATATAGTGGGCTGGAGGCGATCTGGAAGAAAAATGGGTGGCAATTCAAATACGAGTAACACACTCATAGTGAGTTTCAGTTGCATACTCAATGTCTATATGCACTAAACTAGGCCACATACAAGAAGCGATTTAATTAGTGTTAATGAAAAAGTTTGGTCTGGAAAACTCAACAACTCTCGTTGGTGGTGCATCAATCATTATTATATATTAATTATGTGATGCTTTAAGGCTATACAAAATTATTGTTTGGTTATCGAATTACACGTTGAGTTGATACTATATACAACTGCTAATAATTTGAACCACGTATGAATTAATATTGATAAGCTAACAACAAAAATAACGTCGCGTTATTCTGTCTAAACATTTTTATAACTAATAATGCAGCCGGGCTTATTTGATACATGTACACATTTCATAAAGCTGAAGGAGGGTTTTCTCTTGCACCAATTTTTCTACCAAATCGTCCCCAGTCCCATTAATAAAACACAGAATCAATAAGTATTATTATATTCAAAATTATATGTAATCAATTCAATATATGTATACATTAGGAAGAATTTTAACAAAAATCGCAAAGTATCAAAATTACACATTAATCTGAACCGTATTTAAGCTCCCTATAAGACATAATACAAACTCTGGAACCCAGAGGTTACAAAGGGTATGTCAATGAGCTGATGCAGTTCTAAGGAGTGCGCCCTTACGTCAGATATAACAATTCTTATCATCTACCCGTTTGAATAGTTTACTTTAAACATAATTGATATGGTTTGGATTTAGGTTGGTTCGTACACAAAAGACGGAAAGCTGCAGTTAAAAATGAATGAACTTAAATTCTACGACGACCTACATAAGGAGGTTTCATTGGCTGATATGTATGAAGTTCACTGCTCAAATTTCCATCTGAGATGTTCGGATGTATGCGTCCTTCCAACTACTACCGCAGAGTCAACTGAAGCTGTCACAACTGTCACCATGGCGACTGAGAAACAAGAGGATGGGTATATATTTTTTATTATCACATAACATGCGGTGTGGGAGTATAATAACACCATTCAATATTTTCGATATTCCACTGGTGGTTTAACAAAACGTTAATGTACGTTTTCTGACGTAATGTGACGTTATAATTTATGTAATAAATAGAATCTGACATTCGTTCTCATTCATTATTGAATTTAGTAAACTCGTTAGCAAAAATGATATAATGCTCGGCAAGAGTCTCGCATTATATCTTTTTGCCAACTCGTTTAATAAATTCAATAATGAATGAGTACTCATGTAAGATCCTCCATTTAAACAATGGAGTTTTAGTACATATATAACAGGAAATTGTACGCGTATATATACCTACTGATCATGTGAATATTTAAATCTACTTAATTTCTGATGATACTCTTTTGAATTCACGAGACAGTGGATTCATGATTATTAGCGAAAATAAAACCCTCGCAAACAATACCGGATCTACAGTATATTCAACGGCATTTATCGCCGGAATATACTTTATGGATTTCAATAGAAAGGTTTCTCGTTTTATTAAAGAATGCACATATTTTGTTATACTAGTAGATGTTATTTTCCAAAGTATATTTTTATTATACATTTTTGAGAATATATTAATTAGATTTACCGGTTGATTGTACACTGGAAAAAACTTATATCTTAATATTTCTGTGCTATGTATGTTTATATATGTTTTATATGTTTCTTAACTGCTTTGTTAAATAATGCACTGCTTTACATTATGCATATACAACATTAAGGCATCCTATTAATTTCTGTTTCAACTCAAATCGTTAGACGGGAAATTTAGCAATGACTTCCCTAACTTATTACCACATAATTAAAGTCATATTAAAATGAACAAGCTAGTGATTAGTTTGGACATATGTCAGCTAATGTGTGATTCTTCGTTACCTTTAGCACACTGATTATAACAACGATATCGTTCGGAGTGTTGCTGGCTATACTTGCAGTTGCCCTGATTCTGGTTATAGTTTTGCTGCTTAGGAAGCAGAACAACCAATCTGAGAAATCGGACGGAGGACATAGCAACTCTAGTAAGAATACATTTGCGTTAAACATTAAGACATCTCTCTCCAATATGTTCTGCGGATTCAAAGTACACTATCGCTTAAGCCGGTGCCAGGGAGCGTGAGAGGTGTTGCACCTTGTATGTAGTTAACGCTCATGAACATACGCAATAAAACCGAGTCTGCCACCTGGCTCTCTTAGAACACGAATGATTATATGAGCTTATTAGAAGACTGATGAGATGAGCTAGATGATATGAGCTTAGTGTGCGATTAATCATATGAGCTTAGTGCATTATTGATGATTTGGGATTAGTGCACGATTAATGATGATATGAGCGTAGTGTACCATTGATGATATGAGCTTAGTGTACGATTGATTGTATGAGTTTAGCGCACGATTGATTATATAAGCTTACTGTACGATTGATGATACCAGCCTAGTGTAAGATTGATGATACGAGCATAGTATACGATTGGGTGATATGAGATCAGTGCACGATTGATGATTTGGGTTTAGTGCACGATTAATGATGATATGAGCGTAGTGTACGATTGATGATATGAGCTTAGTGAACTACTGATTGTATGAGTTTAGCGCACGATTGATTATATGAGCTTACTGTACGATTGATGATAAGAGCTTAGTGTAAGATTGATGATACGAGCTTAATATACGATTTGGTGATATGAGATCAGTGCACGATTGATGATTTGGGTTTAGTGCACGATTGATGATGATATGAGCGTAGTGTACGATTGATGATATGAGCTTAGTGTACGATTGATATATGAGTTTAGCGCACGATTGATTATATGAGCTTACTGTACGATTGATGATACGAGCTTAGTGTAAGATTGATGATATGAGCTTAGTGTACGATTGATGATACGAGCTTAGTGTACGATTGGGTGATATGAGCTTAGTGCACGATTGATGATATGAGCTTAGTGCACGATTGATGATATGAGCTTAGTATACGATTGATGATATGAGTTTAGTGCACTACTGATGATTTGAGCTTAGTGTACGATTGCTGATATGAGCTTAGTGCACTATTGATGATATGACCTTAGATCACCACTGACGACTTGCGTTTATTGCAACATTGATTATATGAGCTTAGTACCCGATTGATGATATGAGCTTAGTTTACGATTGATGATATGAATGTAGTGCGTGATTGATGTATGTGCTTTGTGCACGATTGATGATATGATTGATGATATGAGATTAGTGTACGATTGATGATATGAGCTTAGTTCACGATTGATGATATGAGTTTAGTATACAATTGATGATATGAGCTTAGTGTACCATTGATGATACGAGCTTAATTTACGATTGATTATATGAGCTTAGTGCACGATTGATGATGTGATCTTAGTGTACGATTGATGATATGAACTTAGTGCAAGATTGGTGATATAAGCTTAATGCACAATTGATGATTTAATCTTAGTTTACGCTTGATGATACGACCTTAGTGTTCATTTGATGATATGAGCTTAGTACACTATTGATGATTTGAGCTTAGTGTACGATTGATGATATGAGCTTAGTGCGAGATTGATGATATGTGTTTAGTATACGATTGATGATATGAACTTAATGTACGATTTGATGATATGAGCTTAGTGCATGATTGATGATATGAGCTGAGTGCATGACTGATGATATGAGCATAGTGCACGATTGATGATACGAGTTTAGTGTACGATTGAGGATATGTACTTAGTGCAAGATTTATATTGATTATTACTACATATCGCAATTATGTAAATACCGGCATCAATGTACATATACATTGTAAATATACATCTCTCTCTCTCTCTCAAATAATAATATCGAATACAAAATTCATGAATAAATAAATAATAAATGAATGAATTCATTCATTCATTCATTTATTAATCATTGGTTTATGAATGTAATAACTGACTGATTAATTAATTCATTCATTTGAATTGTAAATGGATCAATGAATCAACGAATCAACGAATCAATGTATCAACGAATGATTGAATGAATGAATGAATGAATGAATGAATGAATGAATAATTCAATCAATCAATCAATCAATCAATCAATCAATCAATCGATCAATCAATCAATCAGTCGTTTAATTAATTAAATGCATTTTTTTTTGTAGTGATGAGTCATCTGAGTAGCAGTAGCGGCAACATTTATGACGAACCTAATTCTGTGAGAAGACATCGAAGTACATTCGACAATCTGGCATTTAATAGTCACGGCTTGAGCGGTGCAGGTAGCGTGCCTTCTCTTAAAGCACAGCAACCTATTCAATATGCTCACCTACGACAGATGTCCAACCCCGACGTTCGAAGTCATCATATAAGACAAATGTCAAACCAAGAGCTACAGAGTCAGTTTCCAGATTATATGCCAAGACCAATGTCGTCGCTATCGGCACCATGTACGCACTCAAAAATAAGTCCAGCAGTAAAGCGATTACTAAAATCGAAAGCTCAATGCAGACCGTCTCCAAATGTGTCTGTATCTTCTCTTAAAACACCATACTCTGCTCCAACAGTGTCCAATCGCAAAAGTGAATTCCGTTCCAGAGCCGCCTCGTCACCGAGGGCGTTTCGGTTTCCTGTTTCAAATGATGAATCTAGTTACACATTACCCAGATCCGATGACTCATTGGACTCGTTAAGAGATAGAAAATATGGAGTAAGTGAGGCGCATGTTTCACATTCAAACTTTGATTACAAGGCTCATCTCAGACCAGAATCTCCTGATTCAGACAACTATTTAACAACACGTGCAGAACAAAGTGGCAACATTCCGGGTGAATCTACACTTACATATCTGACATCTAAGGATTTAGTACATGATTCCAGCGACGAAGAAGAGGACGCTGAAGAGATGCCAGATGCCTGGTTTGAATCAGGACATTTCACACCAGCACATCCAACGTATATGGATATGAACTCACTCAATAGAAAACAAGCCCATAGTGCTGCAAAACAATTGCACTATGTTCCTACTATTATTTCGCCTTCTGATACAGAAGTAATGACAATCAATTTCCCACAGTCCCAGGCAAACTTTTCTAAGAATCAAAACGGAGGTCAGCAACAAATCGAACACACACAAATAGAACATGATTACACAAAAAGCAAGGATTCTAACAACCAACATGAAGTTGCGACCGATAGGCACGCATTAAAAGAATACCATGTAGATTCGTTAAAGAAAAAACAAAACAATGCTAATATAGCATGTTCTGAGCCAAAACGTGACGTTAATTTAAATGCCAATAATAAAGGTAATGCTTTGTCTAAGTTTGGGGATGCATATTTTCCGAATAGGGATTATAATAAAGCCGACGATGTGTCCTCGAAAAAGGAAACCAATGCTGAAAGGTCTTCTTTATCTGAAATTCCCGATGTTATTAAACACGGCCCATATGAAGAAGTGTTTATGATATGAATGAGCAGTTTCAGATATTATTAAACATGATAATATAAGGAAGCCAAAATATTTACATTAACGCACACTTCCTGATGTGACTAACAGGTTCCGACGGAGAAGAAGTTGTGTAACAGTTAAAAACTTAGTCTGTATAAATATGGAATGTTTATGATATGAATGTACAGTTCCAAATGTTATTAAACAAATTCCGTATATAGATGATGCAATGTGTTTGATATGAAGGTACAGTTGCTGACGATATTAAATATGGGCAGCATGACGAAGATGGAGTGTTTTATATGCATGTTGTATCTCAGACAGTTAACTTTGTAAGTGTTAAAAGCATGTTTGTTCATAAACAAATACACCTGAGAAATGTTCAACAAGACAAAACAAACAGAATGAGGGATGATTTAAGTCAGAATTTTCGTGTTAATTAACGTGAAAAACGTGAAACGTGAAAAATAAAAGCAAAATAAGAGATTAACGGCTGTGTATTATGATCGTGATACCAGTATAGAAGTGACAGTGTTTCTGAAGGATTCATAGTAAGAAAAATGGTGGTTGGAAATTTCCAAAGTGGACACATGAGAAAAACGACAAAGGTAGACTTATTACGTCAGTTCATGTCGTACAAAACACTGCATTACTGTGTTCAGACCCCCACTCCCAACAAGGAATGCAATAAAGATAAAGAGCTGAATATTATGATCATCTTATAAAACTTGTGCAATACAATAAATGAAAGACAACATATACACGTATGTGTAACATAGACAACATATACACGTATGTGTAACATAGACAACATATACACGTATGTGTAACATTAGCTTAATTGATAAGCGATACGTGTAACATTAGCTTAATTGATAAGCGATAGCGTTTCCAGATAAACAATAAAAGAAGCTGTGCTTGGATAATAGCACCGTAAAGTCCCAGAATTGGTTTTTCCTTGGTGTTAAATAATGTCACAGGAAAAATGTTATATGCTAAAAGCAGGACTCTGTTTATAGAGCACCCTAACAGTATAGCAATGTAAAAGTAATACATGGAGACATAGTGTAGATATTTTGGCTAAGCCATGTGAAACAGTAAACGTCATTGATGAATGTATTTGTGTTTTTTTATACGGATTATGAGATTGATTGTGATTATACATTTTAACAATCGATTGTTTAAAGATCACACGATTATTCTATTTGATATGTTTGTATCTGTCTATCTTTGCTATACTGACCGACAACAATACCGTTAAGTTGAATTATTACCTGATCTCCTATATAAATGCTATATCGTCATTTCTTGCTAATTCACTAAGGAAAAGTCTGTTCCCGGTGAAAACGAACTGTTACCGGGCTTTAGTTTCGACTGTTTCCCTCACGTGCTGGAATTTCGTTTGCGTGACGTCATGTTGCTTTTTTCACCATAGGTTCCCATTATAAAACACATTTTCATTTTCACTGTTTCGTACAGTAACATTAATCAGGTAATAAAACAGTTATGACATGTGTGTTTGGGGAACAGTCAAAACTGTTTTCCCTTGGTGTCGGGGGACGTCAGTGTGAACTGTTTCCCGAGGCCGATCGGGAAAACAGTTTTGACTGTTCCCCCAACACACATGTGATAACTGTATACTAAAGCGAATAAATGACACTATTTCAGAGATAAAAAAAAATATGGTTCTGTGATATGCTATACACATTTTTATCGGCCTCTCATTTTAATAATTCGGTAATATATAAGTATGTATACAAACTGAACAGGAAATGAAGCAGAACACACACTAAAACAACTATTCCAAACAAAGAAAAATTACAAGGATTTGTAGAACCAAAATATGCGAAACAACAAATACAAACAGGTTGAATATATGGGCTTCAACCAGGTTCTAGGGTGCATCAACCCTCACTGCTTTTCTATTGCATTACATGGTCCGAGTATAAACTTCCATACCCAATCCAACCCCTTCTCCAATGGGATGGGGTATGAAATAATACCTGAATTTCGGGTTATAAAAATTGCATATTGTAAAATTAAAACATTTAATAGGTAATTTCAAACAGGTTATCACATTTTTCTGCTGAAAAATGTTTTTAAACTTGTTTTATTGTCGAAATATCCGTTATAAAATCCTGCTAATATAAACTTTCCCATCGCTTAATGGAATTAAGGCGGGACCAGCAGTCATGGTAATTGTCATCCCAATTAAACGTGACAATTAAAATAAGAATATCATCACCAGAGTATATCCTCTAACATAGATTATATTCGTTAACATACCAGACAACATTTATAGGTAATATAAGTAAAACACAAATATGATCATAATAAAAACAAATCATATATATAATCAGTATGAACTTAATGGTTTTATTGTGTTCAGAAAATCTCTAAATCTTGCAATAACAAATGGAGTTGATTAACCGTTTCAGCCTCTGGTGACGATTTAGCGTGATCTGCGCATATTTTTGCGCAACGCGTACGTGGATGTTATAAAAAGTGGAAAGATGTTCCAAAATCATTAGTCATACATCCTTGATACTTAGTAGACATGTTCACAATCATGATCCCCACACATTGATGTAAGTTCGATAATTATAGGTTATTATATGTCAGTTTTCATATCAGCCACTGTATCATCCCTGATACACTATATGTGCCCGAGGGCTTTAGCCTCGAGATATAATTCCTACACATCTGATCTCTAAGCTTTGGTATATTGTGCGACATACTAGGGTTAGGGTTTGATTTATTCATAATAATGGTTTATCGCACACTTTACCACAGTATTGAGACAATATGGGCAGGAATTATACCATGAGGTCTGAAAACACGACATGCTTCTGATTGACAAAATATTGTATATTGTGTGATATATAACATTTAGAGATAGATTATTTGGATTTGATATAACATTGTGTTGACGTTAATTTTAATTCTAACATGGCAGGTGCTATTTTCAGTATACACAAGCAAATACAACAGTCGGATAAAATAAACCATACAAAATGAAGTGGGTGGGGAAAATCAACATCTCTTATAACGTATTTTTGTCATATTGTGTATATTATATACTGATACACTGTTTGTAATTCAATTTCATGTGATGTTTGTATATCAGGTGTATGTATGCCAGTCATTTAAATGACTTTTGATATAAAATAAATAAAACCAAAGCACATATATCTATCTTTTTCTGTAATAAAATGATGGGTCTTTAACATTTTTAATTGTTAACTCTTTTAGATCATATGTATTTGATAACCTTATAATTCTCTATTATATACCTGTTTATTACACATTTCTTACTAATATCTCTCTAAGTTTGTCTTTCCCAAAATTTGCCAAAAATGCAATTTTCTGTGATTTTTTTTGTTTCATTAGAAGGTGTGATGAAATTAAAAACTTCAAAGATTTCTCCTATTTTTATCATTTTAAGGGTTTTCTTACTTTTATATTGATACCTGTTTATCTTCCCATAACTTTTTTCATTTGCTTCTTTTCTTTATCTAAAATATTTGGTGATTTCTAAAGCTTAATCTGTTATCTGTATTTTTTCACGCAATATTTTATAAATAGGTGTTTATGTGTTTAAATTATATTTGTAAATGTGTTTAAATTATATTTGTAAATGTGCATTTATATGATGAAAAACTATGTAATGTTTAAGTAAATAACATTTCTTCTTCTTCTTCTTCTTCTTCTTCTTCTTCTTCTTCTTCTTCAAGTTAGATACTAATTGCCTTGTGTTTTCCTTAAATATGTATATATCTCGCACTACTGTTTTCGTCACTTGTTTTTATAAAAGGTAGTTATGATCACGTTTTCTATTGATGTTGTACTTTTTCATAACAATAGTTATGTCTGTGCCGTTCGGAGACCGTAAAAATGTCCATGAGTTGGTTTTCTTGTTTTCCAAAGTGTTAATGTTGTCACAGGAATAATGTTATATGCTAAAACCAGGACTGTGTTTGTAAATACAAAAGTAAAGCATGTAGACTTATAGTTTAGGCTATATAAGTGTAGATAGTTTGGCTAAGTCATATGAAACACTGAATGTCTTGTATATATATATTTACTAAAGGAAAAAAGAAAAGCAACTCTGGAATTTCCGCTATATAATTTATATACCGCACACTTAATTGCACGTACTATTCAAGGATGTTTGGATGTTTTGTAAACAAAAAGGATTACAGATTGTTAAAGAAAGGACACAACACTGCTGTTGCGGATGCTTTAATCACTGTACACTTTGTAACACGAAATTCATAAAAGTTGCGCTTTGAAAATTTGAGCCAATTTAATATTGTACGTACCTGCTGGAGCCAAACGTCTATTCGATCGATAATGAAACTTTGAAGGGATAACATTTTGTGTTATGTGTTGTTTTAGTCTTTTTATCCTAAAAGAAAGGTCTAATATAGCCATTTTTATAATTCTGCCGAGAAACAGGGTGCCTGTGATAAAACCTTATCTCGGCAGTTACGTTCCTATCCCGTCAGGTGCTCTTCTTTTGATGACGTCGGCACCTCTTTCGATGACGTCTGGGTACTTTTGAACGGAAAAAATAGGGAAATAAGGAAAAATAAAAGGTAAATTAAATGATTTTAAACGATCAACATGATAAAAAGAATATCTTGCTAGTGCCTGATCGTATCCAGTTTATCAGGTTCGGCACGAAAAAAATGAAGCCCTCGGCACAGCCTCGGACTTCATTTTTTTTCTCAGCCTCACTTGATAAACTGAATGTGATCAGGCACTAACATGATTTTCTCTATGTACCATTCGATTAACAGTAACTAAAGCACTCACAGAACTTGGTCATCAAAACGACAATGGCACGGATAGCACGTGTATATATTGCACGAGTCTAAATCTCGTTCTATTGCTTGTGATGGCAGTTGAACCTTAGAGGAACAAATAATTTTGTCACTAATATATGTTATTGCACTTGTGCTTATTTATGAGTATATTTCAATACTCATGATACTGTTTAAGTCGTTATTGTTTGTTGTTTATAAGTAATCAGCTTAATATACGTGTTTGTTATGAAAAAAACATTTGCTGCTCAGTGTACTCAAAGTATGCCAGTCAGAATGGAAGTGTGAACTGTGTCATGTTTTTTTAAAATTAAAAACATATACACACTAATGTATTATGTTGTATTTTATTATCATGAGAATTGAAATGGGGTTTTACGTCCCGTTAACACATCAGGTTAGATTACATTGGGACAGAACCATCCGAGGGAGATTAGACGAAGAATGTATTTTTCCATCAAACATGCCTCCGACAGGCAGCGCTGGTCATACTGAGAGGTATGTAGCTGCATGGTGCAAAGCCTTATCCATTGAGCTAGTCTTGATCATTTTCGACGCTTGATTGTAAATTCAAAGGTCTTGACCAGTTGTGCAGAAACAAATTTGAAACTGGAACCACGTGACAGTAATTTTTTTTTTTTAATTACAATATTTCTGACCATCTGCTTTTAGTTCGTCGTCGATATAATGATGAAGTTTCCCTCTTTGTTAATATATAAATGTATTTCCTTTTTGCCTTTCTGTATATCTTGGATAGCAGGTGTCACCGTCTCAGCCAATTAGAAACTTTACCAGTGTATCGGCAACTATCAAACTTTGTTCAGGAGGACTGTTCTAGGCGTTTGTCTTGAAAACAAGCAAGCGTCGCAGATGATCTAGACTACCATTGAGCTACCACCGCTGCTATGGATGAAATATAGATGTCTGTAACGATAATAATACAGAATTGAAGATGTTTTTTGGCGTTGTCAAATGAAACACACAATGTGTAAATCACCACCTCGTTCGTATTACGTCCAAGTCTGTGAAATACCTAAAAATACTGAGAAGATACGAGAAATATTTTGTTGAATAAATGTCAAAAAGGGCGAGCTCTGTCAACCAAGTATAGAATAGCTGTCTACAGGTACAATACTGGTTATTGTAACCTAAAAGCATTAGGCAAACACATTACAGACATAATTCCGGTATAGTATGCAATTTTATTGATTCAGTTATTTAAAGAAGTTGCGGTACTTAACGATTGCATTGCAACAAGAATAACATAACATCTGGATAGTATTACTATACATAATGTAGTATACAATACATACTGAAAAGGTGATCCCTTGGAAGCAACAAACACGAGAGAAAAGTAGCAGATTCGGTTTTATTGTGTCTGTTCATAAAAGTTAATTAATATGAACAAGCCAAAGCCTCAAGACGGGCGAAGCTAACTATTTAAAAATAGATCTAAACGATGTGATGCAGGGTTAGCATTATACTGTATTTTTTAATGCACATTGAGCTGAACGAAAAGAAAGGAAGAACAATTATTCAGCCTGCATTTGCATATTTAGTCCACTAGTGCAACATGACAAATATATTTTCCACACAGTAAGTTATGTAATAAATAAAAATACAGATTTCAAGTCTCTGGATCTCAAATTTAAATTAAACTGCCATCATGTGTGTCTAGGTCCAGACTATCTTGTTCCAGAATTGTGACATTGTGTATGATGTTTCATATCTGACTTTGTTATGGAGAATGTTTTGCTAATGAAACGTTTAGTGACTATCATGTCACCCGCCTTGCAATATTAATTTATTTTAAATTTCTTTATATTTTTAATATTAATAATAAATAAATAAAAGATAATTAGCGACTGCAATGTCACCCATCTCCATATATGTTATGTAATAGTTATATTGAATCAATAATTTTCTGACCCCACAATAAAATGAAAATTTAAGTTAGTATCTAAAGTCTTTAAATTCACTAGGTAAAGCAAAGGTTAGCCATTGTTCCACCTCCAAATATGTAATCATATTAATTAATTTAAATAAATTTAGTGTCAATAATAAATGAAAGTTTCGCGACTGTTTTGTCACCCACATCCAAATATGTAATGCTATTACTTTGTGGCAGAACATAACTCAATTCCAGTCACAATTAGAAATCATGCTGGTCCCCATTTCTGCAAAATGTTTTCAAAATCTAAAATTGCCCAAAGGTATCACTTGAGACGAACACAAACTACACACATAAGAATGGTGCAATTGCTTCTACGAGTGTTGAAGAATGTGTGGATGGTTGACGCAAAAGGATAAATCTCAGTGGTATGGCATTGCCACAGATGACAGTTACGAGTAATGATGAAGAGGATTCATTTGATCTGGGTTTGACTATTTTGATTAGACACATTGGTAAAATATCATCCGGAGAACATGAGCAACTAATTTCTAAATGTTTTGATTAAATAATTGTCTACCAATATAGGCTATAATTACACATGAAAATCAAAGAAGAATCAGCATCTGCATTTGAAACGCTTGACAAAGTTATGCAGAATAAGGTTAAGGATATATCATGGGAGCAGTGCTTTACATATTTATCTGACAATGCATCTGTAATGAAAGGGAAGCACAACAGTGTTCAGAGAAGAATTAAGGACAGCAAGCAAGCGGAACATGTTCAAAACCTCTTACCTAGAATGCTTTCAGTGGAAGCCTTTTCAGAAATTACTACAACATTACGAGCAATGCCCTGAAAGCTTGTCAGAAGGAAAAGGAAATGAAGAAAAAAGACATGTCTTAAAAAGTACAAACTGACCATAGTTAGTCAAAGTAGCAAAGAATATAGGGTATATGGTCCTAGTTAATGTTATTACCAGGATTACAAGCCAACACTGTTAGATGTTACTGGAATGCCTCCGGACACCCCTAGCGTGTCGGGCAACTTTGTGACCTTTAAATAATTGTGGCCTGCGTTTAAAGGTTTAAAGCCAAATAAAGAGAGAAAAATAAATATTGTTGTTGATACATTATTTTGTAAAACATTCACCTTTAAACACTATTTACCTTTACCTTATATTAGATATTAGTTGACATCGAGTGCTTCAACTTGAAACCAGTATTCATGACTTAATTACACTAGTCCTATCTTTCGAAATGGTTTACATAAATAAATCATTAAACCATCAGAAACATCAACACACTCATGAATCACAGTTGCCATCCCCTTTCAACAGGAAAATAACCGGGAATCTACTAGTCTCTATCATCCAGACACACTCAAGCTGACTGCGAGCGCTAGCGAGCGTCTGGACTCACTGTTCTTTAAAAATGTTGACCGATAGACGGCGCCAACCGTCAAAACTGACTGCGACGTGACGTCATTTTGATTGCAACATCAAAGTGCACGTTGAATTACGCGCAACATTAGTTCCAATGGGATGTGTGTACTTCCTTATTAAATATACAATAAACTTCGTTTTATTGTAGTTTCTCTAAAAACATAATATAATCTTACAAAATGATGTTTAAAATTTAATTTTTGGCATTAATCGTGTGTTTGGAGTAATTTTATAGCACAACATTGCGCGTAACGTCACGTATTTTTTGACGCCGTCGTGACGTAGGGGGTGATTCCCACGGATTTCCATAACAAACTGAAGTTGACCAATCAGAGGCCGGTGATTTTTTTTTGTACACACCTCGTTTTGATGTCAAATTTTTTAAAGAACAGTGAGTCCAGACCATCATTTGGACTTCTTTGAGAGAAGTCTCGCGAGAGGTCTGGATGATCGAGACTAGGAATCTACCGGGGAATAGTATCACCCGAAGTTTGACGTCATCACTTTATGCGTTTGTGACCACGTGATGATATTCTGATCACGTGATCCCCCCATGCAATCAAATTGTACTTTATTTCGATAAATACTCTCTTTTTTTACAGTAAGTAGTTATATAATGTTATATTTCTGTAATTAAACGTTTCACTTACGCTTAAAATTCGAAATAAAGACCGAAAACAAAAAATTGAAAAAAATGAACGTACGAAATTGACTGGTATTCCACTTTGTCTGCCTAAAACTTTGCCCTACATTTGACGTCTGCTTCGCCCGAATAAGATGCAACTCACGTACCGTTTGTTAAAATTTGTGTTTATAACATCGTAAAGTGATATAAAAAGTCGCTTGCTGAATCACGTAATATTGTGTAACATCAGTGCATCAAGCAATTCAACAAAATAAACATTATAACCGCAATAGTCAAGATTTGTAGAAGTTCTCAAATTCCATAATAATGATATGCGCGTAGAATATGGAATGGATTTTGTGAGTTTAGTTTCATATACTTATCTAAAACTCATCAATATATTCACATAAGCTGATACCAATTCTGAAACTATACTATAAGTACTATAATATAACAACGTTCGGAAACACGTCTGATAACAAAAGCATTTAATAACAAATATCAAGGAAAAAAAGCTTTCACAGTCAAACAAAAACACTAAAACAAACAACAAATAACAACTAAATGTTAATGAGGAAGCAAGGCATGTGACATCACAAACACAGATGGGTTGGCAAAAGGGCTATGGCATTGAAACACTCATTGCCAAAATACCGCTGGGTGTTTAAACCAGGTTCTAGGGTGCATAAACCTCTCTCTTACCCTATTATCATTCCAATAAACGGGACAGTGTAAATACAGATATCACTGCCAGGTTATATTCTCCAACAAACCAGAGAGCATTAATAGGCAATATAAGTATAGCACTGTTATTTTGGTTTTTATATTCATATATACATGAACATCTATGTATCACATAGATGATCATGATCATGCATATATGAATATAAAAACCAAAGTATAGAAAGCCACAAAGCAGGTACTCAATGACTTGGTTTAGTTCAATAAATCAATGATCTGTTATTTTAGATTGTGTGCACTTGGTCTAGAACAAACCCGCTTTTACATAAATGGTACAAGTTCTTGCAGTGTCCACGGTTTTATAAAGACAATCTGTTGATATTTCCAAGGATATTTTTATTTCTAACTTTCTTCAATGTTCATTACACATCATTTAGTGTGCCTGCTGTTCCGGTAATGCTGTCATCAGGTGCACAGTATAACATGACTATAGAAAACTGGTTTCATGTTTTGGGAAAGCAACTATAAATATTTATTTGTAGATTTTCTTTAAAAAATCTGCCATCGCTTTGTGTTCTTACCTTCTTCAAAGTTTCACCCAATTATTTTAAACGGTCTCAAAGATATGCATCAGACAAGAAATGCGTGACAAAAACATACAAGCGGACAAAATTGCTAAAAGAATCAACATATAGTTATTGTGGTCCTTACTTGTTCAACGTGTCATCCGATTGTTTTAAGACAGTTTCAGATATATGGTCCGGACAAGAAATGCGTAACAAAGACATAAAAGAGCTATACTTTCTTATCAACAATCAATCTAGAATCATGCATTTTGTACTCTGCATGCCGTTTGGTAGCGTTCTTTACTTGTACACAGTTTCATCCGATTAAACGGTTTAAGAAATATGATTAGGACAACAAATACGTGACAAAGACATACAACAAGATATAATATTGTGCTTTGCATGCTAATACGTTGCATATTTTACAGGATCTAAGTTCAGTCGATTGTTTTAAACAGTTTCAGTTTATTAAAACTATCCAAAACCGAAGAACACGCCCCTACCTTTTAATCCTACAGTCACATTAAAAAAACAACAACTGTGTAATGAGACCTCACCATCTCAAGGATACGAGATGATTTCAATTCCGACATCGTTATTTATCCCCACTGAGACGGGGAGGTTTCCGAACAACATCATTGTGGGTATATGTTTCTGAAGTAATTAGATTTGTTTCTATCTTGTAGTCGAGTTGAGGACTTTACCATTCGTTACCGTTATATCACTAAAACGATACTCCACCAGCGCTACCGTTGCTACGACGGAAATATTGTAATACCGTAACCCTGATATACTTTTAAAATAAAAACAAAAATAGTCTATCACAGGGGATTATCACAACCTGACTTATATGGTAACGTTATATAGCAATTTCGTAAGATCCTTGATCACTTTCATTTAACCTTTTCCAAACTTGTTGGACACATTATAAACAGCGGTTCGGACTCGGTCATTTTGCAACGAACTGCATATTTAGTAGTTGACTCGTTCACGGTCCGCCACTACGTGCTCCTCTTTGTTTGTGCAATAACCTAACAAAGTGTGGACCCTATGATGACGACTACCTAATCCCTAAAACGTATGGCAACGTTTATTTATTTTCTATTTCCTGTCGTGTGGTGCCCTCGTGTTGCTCGGACTTGTGCCAGAGTACATGCTTTATGGTTTTCTAAGCCTTTATTCTTTGAATTCGTATAAGCATGCTATCTTTGTATTAACTTATATTGCCTATAAACGCTGTCTTGTCTGTTATTGAAAAAGCCTGTGCGAGATTTCATTATGTACACTGTACAGTTCATAGAGTAAGAGTGAGGCTTGGTGCAACATATGATCTGGTTTAACACCCCCATCCCCCACCCCGACCTCCACCCCACTCCCACCCCCTCGCAGCGACTGTTTTACAAAACGGTAAGCCCTGTTGTCAAACCGTTCATGACTTATGTGTCTCGTACTTTCCTTCTACATACATATGTATTTATTTATTTTTTGTTGTTTCGAATACGTGTTTTTTGCGATATTTCCTGTTCGACTCGTGTGTCTACTTTCTTTCTTAAATCTCACACGGACCCACTTTTGTTGTGCAAGATTTTGAACTAAAATGTGAAATTATTGATACGGTTTCATATAAGTTGCTTGTTATTCCCACTTTTAACACAAAAAACGGGTATATTTATACCATCTTAATTGGTAGTTCGACGTATGTCACACTCTTTGTAAAAACAACTTACCTTACCGAAATAATTTGTTGCTGCAATGTTGTGGCAATGTTGTGGCAATGTTGCTGCAATGTTGTGGCAATTTTGCTGCAATGTTGTGGCAATGTTGTGACAATGTTGCGGCAATGTTGTGACAATGTTGCTGCAATATTGTGGCAATGTTGTGGAAATGTTGTGGCAATGTTGCGGCAATGTTGTGGCAATGTTGCTGCACTGTTGTGGCAATGTTGTGGAAATGTTGCAGCAACAAGATTGCATCGCCAGAACAGAGGTTTTTGCATTTACACTGAATAAAATTGCTAAGTATCAACTTTTGTATCTTAAATAATTTTCTTATTTTAAATATATGAAAGTATTTTGTTTTGACCCATAGTTTGTAAAACATTTATTTTTTGTTTAAATTGTTACATCTTTTGAGAGTTACCTTCCTTTTATATGAAAACATGAAATGTACTGATAAAACACATAACATGAGTCAAAGATCGCTTACAGATATAACATTCTTAAAATTGGTATGAAATAATTTGACCCATTTATCGCAGATTTTCCGTCTATAAAATATGAAATATGGATAATCTTAAATTACCTCCCTTTACATTGAATATTGTTTGAATTCAAGTAACTGTAATTCAGCGTTAACATTACATATTTCGAAAATTTCGTTTGCAAACGCATTTGTAGTGGTAATGCTAGTAAAACATGATGTCAAAATAATCTTAACTGGCATATTTTAGAATTAGGAACATTGAAAGCTTCACTAATTCGAAGTACTTAATAAAATCCTATATACCCAGTTGTATAAGCGTTATAACTTATTTCTAAGAAAACATATTGACTTAAAAGTTTTAAAATATGTTCCTGCAATCAGAGCAGACGACTTACACTCGTTATTTTGCCGTTTAACCGTATCTCTAATCAAGCTCAAACTACACAAAACAATGTGAATAGTATTTACATATTCTTAGGTTGATACTTAAGTTGTGGCGACATTCTGGCCACAATGAAGAATGTTGCCACAGATAGGATTTGGCAAAATAATGAAAATATGTTGCAATGTGGCAGCACAGGTTGACCATTTTTAAACCATTTGAGTTACCTCCCTTGCAAATTAAAATTTTATTGGCAATGATTGCACGCTGTAATATGTCATAGGTGAGTTTTATTCAAAGTTATTGGTTTTATAATTAAATATTTTTTGTTGCACAGTGAAGAAAGAAAGTACTATATATTAATGTGATTTGCTATTATATTCAGTGGTAGGACTATGAATGAGTTCAACTTTCAGGTATGCAGTGTGTTTTCGCGTCTACTTTTTGTAATTATATTTAGATCGTTTTTTACTTTAAAAACTGACATTCATATTTAATTTTTAAACTTCTTTACATAGGCCTAGTAACCAAAGGGTCAAGTCAGCTATTTTCATTACTTTTGGCCTAGTTGTCTTCCGTCTGTACATCCATCAACTATTGTTTTAAACAGTATCTCCTCTAAAGGGGTCTGTTGTTTTTTAAGTAATACCGTTCTTTTGTTTTTCAAGGAATGTTACTGCTAGCTTCTAGTTCTTGGAGTGGGATGATATTTAACAAATATAACCAGTCATATGATATTGTACAATAGTCACAGATATTGTACAATACTTTGAACGCTTCAACAACAGGGGGAGCATGATTAGGAGACGCAAGCCTGCATCATGAATTATCAATTGCAATATTGCAGCAACGCTGTAAGAAAATATTTGAGGAATGTCGCCAGAAACTAATTTGCGTACGAAAAGCGATACTGTTGCAACGTTGGTGCAAAATGTCGCCGGAATATATTTCGATTTCAGGAATGTTGCCACAATGTCGCCAGAACATCTTACGGCAATACTGCAGCAACGTTGCAAGAACATCTTCAGGAATTCCAAATATTGCAGACGCGTAACTGCCTACACGCCGATACGCACCTGCGTACAAACATTTTGAAAAGAAAAAAAATACATAATGCATTTTAAAGCATTTTTAATGATTTGTTAGTAATGCGATCAACCATGCATATGACGAAAACTGGTCTAGCTATGCGCTGTATTGCCACATTGTCGCCACAAGTCAATTTGGTAAGTGTTTTCTTTGTTTTTATCAAGGTTACCTTATTTCTTCTTAGTAAATGCATTTCCTATGCATTGAACGTTGATATGCAGACTGGTTTGACATTTCTTCAGACTGTATTATCATAGGTATTAAATTAAAGGGGTTTGAGTCTATTGAGAGTATTTTAAGATAGATTTTACCTTTTGAAACCCACTGGCACATACGGGGCACATGTCAAGTAAAAAATCTGGAACTTAACACTTTGTAGCATCTTGGTCAGAGATATTTTTGGTTTAATAGTGTTCAAATACTCATTTTCGTTTTGCCTTTGAAAACGAAAGTAGAACATTATATATAACCATTCAAGCGATAGCAGAAAACATTATGAGAGGCGGATGTTATTGATGTTTTAAGTATATAGTGTAATTGTGTACACTCGATATTTTTAAGTATATAGTGTAATTGTGTACACTCGATATAATAAGGAATATGGAGCATGCACTGTGTAAGTATTTATTGACACTTAACCTAGTTATGTTTATACTTTTTTTAAAAAAAGGAGTGTATGTCTGATTAAAGTAAAAGCGTTTAATTTAGACATAAGTTTATCGGGTTAGATTTTGTTGAAAATAAAACCTTCATAAGCTGATAAGCCGTTAACGTATTTAATATTGACCTTTACATGTATCATCTTTGTTGGATTTAAAGGTTTTGGGCAAAAGTTGGTAGAACGATTGACTCTGAAGGTTCGAGCCTCACTGGCGTCACTGTGTACTTAGCCAAGATACTTAAGCCAGGCTCGTCTATCGCATAGCCGGGACGGAACGTAAACCGGGTTTCGTGTATCGGAGTATATCCTTCGAGAACGTTAAGTTATATCTATTCGACAGTACGAGCAGGGCAGTTTTCTCGCATTCCAATGAATCCTATGCTTCCTTGTATCTCTGGGCCGGCTCAAAATAACCTATATAATGGGTGGATGAGCTGTTAAACAGCTATGTATCTTCAATTGATCAAATGTATATGTTGATACTATAAATAAACTCTAAATACGATAAACCAGACCTAATACAATTGAATGCATATCAAATGTCCTGGTTAACCCGATAGATATGAAATAATGTAAATACACATGACTTTATTTACACTTTACACTTAAGCATATCATGGATTCGTTTCAAATTACATATTGGCATAAAACATTAAACGTTGCATTAAAACATGTACTACTAATACATACTTAGTTGCATTACAACTTGAAAGTTTAACAATGCCGTCATAATGCATAATATGTCAATTTAAACTTGACAGATTAACACTTTGGTTGTTATACATACTATGTTACATTAAAACTTTAACGTTAAACAGTTCTTTCAATTATGCATGATATGTTGCATTACACGTGATAGTATAACATTTATATGTTGTAATAAATAAATTTGTTAAACACATAAACAACAACGCCAACAAGCAATTGGTTAACACATTGATTAATATAGGGTTAACTGTATTGTCAATTCTAATTTTGCGACGGTATGTCAGTCGTTTAATGGTTGCAAATTCTGTTTAATTAATGACGACGCGTTTGATTTGCGACCGTTAAACGACTGTTTAACCCGTTTCTAACGCGATTCATTGTTTTTCACGGTTTTACTCACAAACGAATTGAAATAAAACGTCGAGTTGAATAATGACATGAAGATTTTGACGATTGAATGTCACATGACTGGTTTTGCGAGAGGTTAGGCACTATTTAATAGTTGCAAACATTTGAACGTCAGACTATCATATCGCAGGATTTTTGGTAAGTGCTTTAGAAAAACGTTCTATATCTTAACATTATTAGTCAAAAGTGAGAGAGTAACACTATCTTACAATGTTCATTTCAGATTTAAGTTGTATTCTATAATTATAACGACAGTAGGGTTTAGAGAATACAACCTGGCGGGAATATCTTTGTTTACATTGTAACGTTTTATTGGGATGGCAATAGGGTACGAGTGAAGTTTGGTGCACCATAGAACATGGTTTAAAACTCCAGCGGCCTTTTGTGCCACTGACCGTTCCATGGCGGTAGCCCTATGTTTGTGATGTCATATTTTGCATTCTATTCATTTTTGTCATTATTGTTTGTTTCTGTGCGTGTTTTTGGTTGGATGTGATCCTTGCATGCTGCATTTCCTGTTCGACTTTTATATCAACCGTTATCCAACTTTAATATTTCAATGTGGTTGACGCTAAAACTAAAATTTTACCAAATAAAAATTACACGCTATATTATTTATTTCTGTCGTTTGCACATATACGTTGTTGTCAATTTTAACTTCCTGCATGAACACAATATATGGCTTGATAGCACAGAACGGAATAGTCATACTTTTACAAGATGTGTATGACTTGCTTGTAAATAAATTAAAACATGTACACGTGGATAATGTCTAAGCCATAATAGAACAATGAAGTTATCCAAATTTGCATAAAATTATTAGTCTTTGTTTAAATATAAAATAAAAATTATAACAAAATTAAAACTAATAGAAAAAACAATACTTTTAATTTTTTTTTAAAAAAAAACGATGCTCATGTTAAATCAGTGAATTTATTGTTTGCAATTGAACGACAAACTGTGATATATTAAACGATAATTCACCGTAAACGATGTTCTATTTCTATTCTTATACCCCTAAAACGCGGAAATAGCGCACACAACTGAAATCTTTCGCATTGCCTTGCTTACTCTCCTAACGTTGCAAAAATTACAGTGATATATCGTTGAATATAACGAGATATTTTAAACTAGGCTATATAGTGCTAGTGTATTAGAATATTAGTTAAATGTAGTTTATTTAACTGCTGGGATCGATTATAGGGAAATCCTTCACGAGATGATAGGCGTGTGGTTCTTTTCACGAACGAGCTTAAACGAGTGAGTGAAGAAAACAACACAGGCCTACCATCGAGTGAAGGATTTCCATATAAATCTATAACAACAGTTAAATAATCTATTTATTACATTTTCAATCAGATAATGTATGATTTTAACCAGAATTATTCGCTTTATTTAGCGTTATCGGCTGATAACGTCGACGTCACCAACATATTATTGACGTGCTCACCGTCGCAGTTAGTTATTTTTGTGTTCGGAGTTTGTTATTAATATTTAGCGATTATGAATATTCTTTCACTGAGACACCCATAGAAATGTAATAAATGCTTATAATCTAATAATATCGTATCGTTTATTCACATAATTTACGTTTTCACTTTTCATAAACTTAAACAAGTATTCTATTATCGCAATTAACCTGTAACTGTGAACTTTTAAAATCAGTATATACACAATATACTATTGGACTTTTACCGCCATTATCACAGGTAGCTGTATCAGTGTTGGGAACTAAACACATATATTTAAAATTTAAAAATAAATTAAATAACGTGTTATGTGTTTAAAACAAACATATTTTAAGTTTTCTTGATAAAATAGTTAGAGACAAGGTTTGAATCTCTCAGTCAACATTTTTATCTAACAGTTTTCATCAATTATTTCACTGGTCAAATTCCGAGAATTATCCACAAATATGGGCTGGTTGGAGTCGCAGATGTATGTCGTTCTGGAAACCGAAAACTGAAAACAATTCGATCAAACCGTTTTTCTGTGACAAGTCAAAATGCTTCGAAAAAAACCCGTGAATTCCCAGCAGGTATACATGACTCTGAAACAACTCTGGATTAAATCAAAACACATATTCACCCTTATTTGGTCGCGATTCTCCGAATGTACCAGGATCAATCAATTCATTGTTTTTGTTTTAACGTGTGCAATAGAAAATAACACAGCGCTTCCGTGTAGTATTGGTTTGAAACGTGATTAGGAAGACATTTCGTTAATGCATGGGTGTTGATTGTTGATGTAGGATGATCGTTATATATGTTTGGGTTTATATATGTTTATATTGAACATTGTATTTCACGTGTATGCTAGCTATTTGTAAAAAAAAGTGTATATATGGTTTGCTTAGATCTGGGAGGGAACTCGTCTGGATGTTGCACGATTGATGATGGAGTGTACTCCCTTATCATGTGGGACGAGTACTCTCCCTTATAGTTGCAACTAGAGAGTCAACACAACAGTAATGTATATTTAGTGACAAACAACTGTATTCACCTTGTCAAAGCGATAACAACCTAAATCATAAAAAGAAACCATAACTCTATCGTGTATGAATTTACATAATATATATAGACAAACTGTTATCACCATTGTGTATATTATATGCTCCATGTGTGTTCATGTTGTTGCACTTGTATGTTTGCAATCATGCATGTATGTAACCTGAGATGTGAATAAAACATCTGTTCTGTTCTGTTAGTTAGAGAATGACATCATCTGCATGCACCTTTGGACTCGGGAATATATAACACTGTAAAGGCAAGCAAGACGATTCGTGCAGATACACGATTTACAAATGTTAGACAAGTGTTAGACGGGCACTGAATGAATTGCATTGCTGGGTACATGTATCTGTCTTTAAAATGAATATGCCAATATTAAAGTGACTGCGATAGGATATTGAGTTTCTGTTGTGCATTGTTTCAGGCGAAGCGTATAAACGGCTTGTCATACACGATGATGATTATCAGGCAACCCACAAGTAAGTGAAATGCTCTTTGATATATTTTATCAGAGAGATAGTATTATAAGAATTTTGTAAAATACATATTTGTGCCGTCGCCAAATGTCTCAAATAGAATCGAATGATCGACTGCTTCCTACAATACATGCATTTTATAAAGAAAGAGTCTTATTTAAAAATAATAGCCACCATTGCAACATAATTTTGCCTTAAACCGTTGTAAGTACAGTTTATGATTGCTTAACTACCTATTGCATTTGACAATGAACTGTTCTTTAAAGAACACTCCTTTAGATCTTTATAGTACCAAACATGCAATAGTTTTTTTCAATATCGTTTTGGGGAAATACCAATGGCGTCACTAACCCTGAACTCTAAAGAACTAATATACATATCCATCATTTTGTTTTAAATCAAAACAAATCTTGATACCAGAGAGAAACTGAAATCGAGTTTAATGGTATCATGTCATTTACAATTGAAATGCTTAGATATATAAAATATATAGTTTAGGTCAAAGTTCAAGGTCACAGTGCAAGCAAACTTGTCTTTGAAGATAGTTAAATAATTCTTATCTTACATTCTACTGTTCAAATCTTTATAACAAATAGATGCGGGTACATGTTTGCTTTGGTGTTAGTCATATGCCATTACTTTCTTAAGTTCAAATGTCAAAATTAATGTGAATTTAAATTGATAGGAGCGAGAGAGGTGTTGTATCTTATATTACCTCTACTGAACAAACTTAATAAAACCGAGTCTTCTACTTTTCTCTCTTGTTCGAATCTGTTGATTCCAACGTATCCCCTTTTTAGTATGTACTGCCATTCACACTAGAACACACTAGAATTCGTTCAGTGCTGTGTGGCGACTTTAAAGATTCACCCGACTGCGACTCATTAGTGTTATTACTTACTGAACTTTGGAATCTGTGAGACCAATCATTGTTGCGTTAGAGTTAAACATCGTTTAAGCCGCTAATAGGGGTAGTGAGAGGTGTTGTACCTCATATTTAGTCTCATGGACCGACTAAAACCGATCTGCTACATGTTATCGGCCATTTTGTTGGCCTCGCAGGAGGTGTGTCTGTGTAAGCCTATCAAAACTCGAGTTGAAAGCGATACAGAAATTATGGAAGCCTACCGTGTTTATTAAACTGAATGCTGATTGGCTAAATTTGTCGGACAAGGCCAAAGGAAACTAGTAGATTTGTTTATAGAGTGTAGTTGTTGATACAAATATGGTATATTGTTAGTTTACGCTGAACTTCAATCGTGACCGGAAAAGATGAAGAAAGGAATAGAAATGCTGAAATTACAAATAAATTATTCTGTTTTCTTGCAAAGTGCGTTAATTTTACATGGTAACTGGTGATGAAACCCTATTAAAAATTACATATTGCCGTGATTTCCTAATCACGTGACTTTTCAAGGTGCCCGGATGTGTTTTGCTCCAAAACTACAAGGGATAGAGCTTAGTTATTATGTATATATCATCATCTAGTGGTCCTCTACCAAGTTTGTACAAATGTTGACCAAAATATTCTTCTCATTTAAATTTATTAATACATTTAAAAATCTTCTTCTCTGAAACCACACGGGCTAGAGCTTTGATATTTTGCATGTAGCATCATATAGTGGTCCTTTACCAAGTTGTACAAATGTCAGAATAAGCCCCTCACCGGGGGTCAAAAGTTTTACATAGAAATATTAGGAAATACATTTAAAAACCTTCTTTTTCGAAACCACAAGGTTAGAACTTTGATATTTTGCATGTAGCATCATCTAACAGAGTACACTTTGACAGTAGATCGATTCAGGCCCTCGTTGGCCTCTTGTTTTCATGGTTATGGCCCTTTGAATATTTAACAATGGCCTTCCGTAGTGGAAGGCACTAACTTGTTTTGTTCAAATACCCCAAATTGTCACTGCCCTGTCACCTTTTATCGGAATACCGATAGAAAACGTTATATTGCTCTACTCTATACCTTACATTTCGCTAATAAAATTGCTTCACTTCATGACCATCAGTCACTTATACATTGTGCTTCCCCAAACGCGCCGACTATATTTTTTAAGATATTTCTTGTTTCTCTTGTTTGTGTTCTTGCGTTAAAGGTATCCCCTTTTCGGTACTGGTTTTTATTGGCATTGGACACAATTAAGTTGTTATCTTATAATTTTAAATGAACAAGTTACATGCAGTTTTGTATATAAGTTTATACTGGGTAGGAATTAATAAAAAAAATCGACCTTACATGTGTTGAAAATGACGTAAAACACCATACAAACAAACAAACAAATAAACCATTGACTGTTTTAGTTAGGATTAGGACAAAGTTCAAGGTCATCGTGATTTTATACTTGACTAGGAAATTAGTTAAAGGTATATCCATATTGAACAATTTTCATGACACTTTGCATAGGTTTTGTATTGGGGTAGTAATACAACTATTACTATCGGAGCTAGTTGTTCAAGTTCAAGATCACCGGTAACTTAAACTTTACATTTTATACTCAGCAAAAATAGAAACGTCCCCAACTTTACCCATACATTTATACTCAATGAAATTATATTTCGTTTTGTCTTATATTCCAATACCTTTGTTAAAAGGCTAGCACTGTCATGAAAACAATATTCATTGAATCAACATTGTGGGCAAACTTATTTCCCTTGTTATGGTTTAAACAGCATTTCCGGGTCTTGTGGTTAAAACTGTGAGTTAACACATTTGTGTTATATTGAAATAAACAGAGAATGACATCAAACATAAAAAAAAAGAGAAAATATGCTGACTATTTTACTCATGCCCTCGACCCGTCCTAGACCTATTGAAGAGGATAATAAAAAACAATTCTATATAGTAATTACTGTTCGGTTCGTTATTTTTGTTCTACTTCTCGAAACTTCTGAAATATCTAGTTAATCTATAATAAATGTAAATTTTCCGAAAATACAAGATGAAATACAAGATTGACTCTACGGCTAAAAATCGGAAACTATGTTTCTGCAGAAAACACTTACCGAGGATGCCATTTCTTTTATTTGCTGTCAGTTAATTGGTATACTGATGTTACGCATAAAATGTAACGAGAAAGGTGCAAAACCATGCATGCAACACATTTTGTTTTAAAAAATATAATCAAACAAATTGTTCAAATAGTACAATGAAAAGTATTCACTTACAGAATGCACATACATTAGGTCTATATTTGTATAAAATCGAATCATAGTATAAAGTTCTAATAATATCGCCAAGCGTTATTTTAATCGAAATTGTCAATTGTCGTTTCAATCCCAATTTATTTTAAGTCTTTCCTGGTTCTCCATAATATTCCAAATACTCCAATGCCTTGCCACTTTTACAATATATATTTCAATCGAAACGCATACATTATGAAATGTCTATTGTACTTTAACTATATACTGATCTACCAATCTCAAAACGCCTTGTCTATATACTGCTATAACATTTTCTAGAAGTTTCCGTCCCAGACAACAAAATAAAACATCCAACTAAAACATAAACATGCTATTAATTTAAATGACTCGAGAGACAAAATCAATAATAAACAGGTACAGCAACAGCATAAATAAACATAATAGGTAACAATGCATTAATAATTGAAAACAATCGATAAGCATAACGCGTGGAACATATAATTGAATCTAGCACTAGTATACAAGAAAAAACGAAAAAGCAAAACAAAACAATAAGACATATTTCATGATTTTCAAGTCAAATTCTACGTGCACATACACAACTATGAAAGTTACATTATTTATTATTTACCCGTATAGGGACTCTGTTCTGTTTGTTATTTCCAGTGATAGAAGAACAACTCAGAACAAACAAGCAGGATCCGATAACTGTTTTCAATATAGTGAACATGTCCAGGTAAACATGATCTATTTTTCATATGTTTACGAACGATGTTCTTATATTTGACTCTCATATACCGATCTCTACCTACTGATTACATGTTCGTCAACAAATGCATTTCGTTTTATTATATTAGTTTGGACTTAGTTATTTTACATCGATTGAAAAGAAAGCTCTTAGAACTTATTTTAATCACTCTCGATGTCTTCTCGGGTAGAACCAGTACTGAGCAAATGCAGATAAATTGTCTTGCTCAGGGACACAACAAATATGATAATGGCGGGGATCGAATCCACGACCGTTCGAACCTGGGTAATTTTTATTGACATGATTAAAAGTAAAAATAGTAAAATGATGGTATGCGTATGAATCGCGAGTATCGTTTCAATAATAATGTCTTCTCATGTACATACATGTATAATCAGACATTGTACGCTGCTTAATACATTTTTATAACTGTTTTCAAGGACGTGTTCTTATCTAAACTGTACGCTATTTGTATCAATGACGGTAGGGTAAGAGTGAGGTTTGGTGAACCATAGAACCTGTTTTAAACCCACACTCCCAGCGTCCTTTTTTGCCACTGACTGTTACAAGGCGATAGCCCTGTTGTCAACCATTTGATGTTTGCGATGTCATATCTTGTCTTTTATTAATCTATGTTGTTGTTGTTTGTTTCTCTGTGTTGTGCTGGTTGATTGTGGTCATTGAATGCTGCATTTCCTGTTCGACTTTAATATCCACTTTTAGCTTAATTGAAAACCACTTTTATATAAGGGAATGAAGAAACAGACCACGGACTCTCAGCTCATGATTCATTCTCTGGTAGCCCAACAGGAAAAAGATAATGACAAAATAAGGTCTCTAGAAGCAGATAAAGAAAGTATTAAACTCAAATATAAGCAGCTGTCCTGGGAATACGACAGACTTAGAGAAAGGTATGGATATTATTATTCACCGGGGACCCAGACTGAAGGCAAGTCATTTATTGTAGAGTCCATATTAATTTTGTTTACTGCTTTTTTAAATCATATTTAATCTTTAATACATAATTTTTAATTTTTCTGTATTTATTATACTTTGTTTATTTTGAGAAGTATTCAAATTAAAAATGGCATCCACACAGTAAAACGCTCGTATAATTATGTTTAGACAATCAGCGTACAGTAAAACAAGGCTAAGTACATAGCAATTTGTGAACTCGGACGATGTTGTGTGTGAAGTATAAAAACATAATAGACAATATTCATATCCAGTAACATAATCATGCGGAAAACTTCTGCATGATTAATTAATTCAAGGAATGATGGTACCTTAAGTAATCGAGTTGATCTAGCTCGCATCGTCTGAAGCGCATGATACAATATACATGAAAGGGCTCTGACGTTCTATATTCGATTACATTTTTAAAACTTTCGTAATCAGCAACTGCACCTGATTAGCTGAATAGTTGGGAGAATCAAGTTTTCTTGTTTCGTCTAGATCTAACGAAATCACGAGTCAAATGGCGAATAAATTGGAAGCAAAAGGAGAGCTAGAAAATCTAGGAGATGTCTACGCCAACACGAAGCTTGCAAATATATTTCAAGATGTTTATGACAACAAATGGACTGCTCTACTAGAATGGTTTCACGACGATGTTAAGATGAACGAATATGTGGCAATTTCTCACCTCAGTAACTTATTAAAGGTACATTTACAGCATTCATGGAAATCATTAAACAAATATTTACAACTTAAAAAATAAGAAAAAACAATCTAATATTGAAGATTCAGTTTCCAATTTCAGTATTTAGGCGAGGGATGAGGAAATCAGCCCAGACTAACTCTACTTATAATGACACAGACATTGGTGATGACAAAGAAAGCTTTACTCTGATTATTTCTGATTTCATTAAGTTATTTTTTATACATATATCAAAATGCAGGAAGACTAGGCTCTATTCATTTACCTGATATAGTTCTAAATATATTTAGCAAAGCTTATAGTCAAGCAACACCGATGAACACACTTTATTTAAACAACTACATTTAGAAAAGGCTAACTGTCTTTCTCTCTTATAGACAGGTTACACTTTTAGTCATGTTGGATAACGTTACGTTTGTTATCTTGCCACTATGTCCGACTTTTTACATAGTAACACAACTTAGACCAACCTCTATGTTCCTTCGCTTAAGCCGGTGGCTGGGGTGGGGATGCGGTGATGGTGTTGCACCTTATATTACTTCTCAAGAACCTCTTCAATAAGACCTTTCTCTCGTTTTGAGTTTACTGCATCCTCCGATATTTACTGACATTCATACTAGCACTTGTTTAGTGCTTTGTGGCATCTGCAAAACGTCGCCCGACAACAATTCTGTGGTGTTTTTTCTTAATAGTCCTTTGGGATCAAGCCTAATCCGTGTGGCTTTCCGGTAGAATACCGCATAAGCCGGTGCTAGGGGGCGTGAAAGTCCTCAGTACCTGCATGACACTCGTCTCTCTTGTATGTGTTTGTTGCTTTCAGGGGATTCGCTTTTCGGTATTTTATTGACATTCACACTAGCGTTGTATAGTGCTGTGTGGAGACTGTAAGACGTCTTCCTGACCACGAATCATTGGATGTATTGCTAACTTGTCCTTTGGGATAATAATTGCTAACTTGTCCTTTGGGATAATTGCTAACTTGTCCTTTGGGATAATCAAGCCAAATCATGTTAGCTTTCATGTAAAATAATAAGCCAGTGGGTGTAGGGTGCGGTACCTTATATTACCTCTCATAAACAGACTCAACATGACGGAGGCTGCTGCGTTTCTCCCTGTTTCGTTTTTGTTTGTTCCAAAAAAAAACATTTTCGATATGTATGAGTGATATATATATATATATAACTAGTTTATGGACATGTATCAAGCGTTAATAAGTCACGCTGAGAAAACCTAATGCTGTTTTGGTAGTTCACCTCACATGAATCAAGTACTGTATAGAGATGCCAAAATACAGTTTAAACGTGTTTTGTTTTCTTTTTAAATGTATGCGTATTATTAAGGTTAGAACCTAAAGGTAGTAAAACTACATGGCGTATTACACGAGCAGGGAAAGCACAAACAGTCCTCAGATAGCCTTGCATATTTTATGTTTTCTAACGCTTGTCAAAAACGGCTTTCTCTTGGTTGTGTTTTTGTATTTCTTGCTTCCAGAGGATCTCCTTTTTCAGTATTGATTGTATTTTTTTTCGACACTAACCGTGTACCTGTATTTACTAACAGCATTGGTGATATTTAAAGGGTCTCATTAAATAGCCAGAACTAATGTTATTGTTTAAAGTAATTTCCTTTTCACACAGTTTATAACTAACTTCAGAAGTAGCTAATATACTAACTGTACATAATTAACACCAAACAAAAGCTCATAATATAATCATACCCTAGCTCATAATATAATCATACCCTAGCTCATAATATAATCATACCCTAGCTCATAATATAATCATACCCTAGCTCATAATATAATCATACTATTGTTTCAGGAATGCTACACGAAATGTGTAAGATGTGCAGAAGAACAGCTACGTACATTTCTGTTTATGGAAAATGATGACGATGTCATTCCAACTGATTCCGAGGTACGCGTGAACTATGCACTGATTAATTGCGTGTGCTGTTGTCAATATTTGCGTTAAATATTCCTAATTTAATGAATACAAATTTTATATCAAATATAGATATAAAATCGAACAGTAAAAGTAGCATTCAAGGACGACAGTCAACCACAAACACTAGTGTAAAAACCATACGGTATTAGTTGCTTTATATGCAGAAACCCCGTATCTCACTAATGTATATCATAACAATTTATGATAAAACACTTAACATTATGAAAACATATATTACTTTATATCTGAGTATGATACAAGGAATTTTGATTTACATTTACAATCATAATTATATAACTATCTATGTAATGCAATGAACAAATGCCGAGTTTCCTGTTTAGCGTACATGTACAGCATTTGATAATACGTCCATGTTGTTTTGTTATTTATTCATTGCCTGTTTTTTATTTTGAGGATCCGGCTTTATATCAAATTAGACGACTGTATGGTCAGAAGGAGAAGACAAGAAAACACGTAACCCAAGTGCGTATATATCTTCTTTCTAACATTTTATGTTCCTTTTTATATAAGTATTTGTTATCATTCAATTTCTACTAAACATGTCATTTTAAAATAATACGAATATACTAGAAACTATTTTAAGTCAAAACGGTTGTATACATATCTAAATATCTTATTATTTTTCGTATATCAATGGTATCTAACTGAACACGAGAATTTAAAATAACAATTTAGGTAAGCTAACTGTTTTAAATATCTAAAATTATTTCTAAATACAAATCCTAGATACAATGATGGCTATTTCCAATAATTAACAAATCTTCTTATCCACGCTGTTTCGAAAAGAAACATTATAGAATCAAAATGTACATGATGTTTCTTGTTTGCATTTTAAAGCAAGTCCACGTTTGCTTTTTGTTTTATTGGGATTGAGGCCTTTTTCGCACCATGTTGTGTGGCCATTAACTATTGCAAGGCAGGTAATACACCAAGATCGTTAAATTAATAAACATAGTGTAATCTGTGTCTACCAGTCTAAAACATGCATTTTAGATTACATTCAATGTATTTTGACAGCGTGTTGTTAAAGAACTTCAGAAGTCTCAATATATGAATCCGTTACTTATCGGAGAAACAAGTACCCAATCTGAAGCCAAGCTTGAAGAGTTTTTCAAAGAATACACCGACTGCTGCTGGCTTCTGACAATATCACATCCGCCACTGGTTCTCAACTTTGACGTTATCGGAAAACCATACAGCGGAAAACTAATTGACCTCTACGGAAAGTACTCAACACAAGACAAATTTGCTGATAAAGACAGGGAAGTTGGAACCATTGTTGCTGTTGTATGGCCATCCTTAGCAACCAAAGACGATGCGACTGTTTACAAGAAAGGCGACGTGATTACTGTTGATGTCAAAGAATGCGACCTTACTGTAATTTTGTAATAGGATGTTTCAATATCCTTACAACTCCTCTTATGAGTTACATCTGATAACATGACGGAATACGCAACCGTGGTTTAGTTTTGACAACCGGGATTGTGTTTAAGATTTGAGTTATCAACATACTTAATGGTTAATGATATGCAAAGTGACAATGTAGGCTCATGATGTGTTTCGGTATTTGCACTTAAGTAATTGCTAGCGATTTATCTTTGTTCCGTAAAGAGTGTATTGTAGTTTCGTTAATAAGTAATCATATTGTTTATTTTATACACAAATCTAGAGATGTTACTTAAGATGAATTTTGTAATGACTGATAATATAGGCCAAATAACAAGTTCCTGGACTCTTTATATTTTCCAGAAGGTATACCCCATAATTACCTAATGTTTGGAAATATCAAATGTGAATAGATCTACAGTTTGGTTGAATCCAGATGACAAAATTAGTTCATTACGGCGTGATCTGGAAAGCTTTATCATTAACGATCACGATATGATTGCTATGGTATTCCGATCTTTGGAGATCACTGAGCCCGATATTTGTTTACAAATATCGGTGGTACTTTCTCAATTTTCTTGCTTTAATTTCGAATAGTTGGTTCCACTACTCCAGCCTTTAAAGGTTCTTAGATCACCCTTAGGCTATGCTGCCTGCTTTTTAATTTAGTTTTTTGACCGTTACTTGTGATACGTAGGCGTCATAACCAACTAAAGTCCATTTGGTTTATTTCGCCCATTGTTTATCATTTCGGGCAAAGCGTTTTGTTAGAAACTGTGACCATGCACCGCCTTCACTGTCATATACATGTCATCTTCTGGATGGCTCAAACTTCTGAACTATTGAAATTCTAAATATTGAGTTCTACTCAACCCGGGGCTAGAGGGCGTCAATGGTAGCAAGCAGCTTTCATAAACAGTCTCAATGAAACCAAACTGCAATAGTTTGTGTATTTATTGTGTTCAGCGATTAACAAGTTTCTTCTTTCATACTCTTTTTTTCATTGTAAATACGAATATATACAGTGTTCATACAAACAGAGATCATCTTTGAATTAATAATTAGTGTGCATGTCACAAAATGTCACGGGTAGAGCGTACTGGTCGTATATAGCTCTTGTATCGGTTACACCCAAAATCTATTGTTCGAGTTGAAACAATTTCACAATATTCATGATCTATTCATGTAACACGTAAAAGCGTGCACATTTTAAGTGGCCACCAGAGAGGCCGTGTCATAAGTTTAGTTTTGTGCTAATGCATGTAAACGGATAGGTATATTTTCCTTAAACGGCAAAATTGTATAAGGGCCTCGCGTGTAGATTCAATACTGTAGATTTAGCCACGTTTGTCACGGACTGAACGGGGCAAATAATGATTTGGGCGTAACGTTTGCTATAAAACCCATTGTCTTCTAGCTTTCGCCGGGATCATCGATAGTACTTGTTGGAACAGAGATTGGACGGCAAATTTCACAGGCAACATGTGGTTAGTAGTTTTATTAAACTTTTATCGTATATTTGTATTCAGTGGGCGGCGCCATCTTGTTTGACGGTTACGACATCCGGTTAGCATTGATGTTTCTCAAACATAACTTTAGACTAGCATATGATTTGAAGTGACTTTATTAGATGTAATTATGGTAATTGATCATTAATTGTAAAACAATATTAATTTGATAACAGTGGATAATAGGTGCATTAATTAACGTTGGCGTATAATTCAGTGATTGTAATACACGATTGTTAACATTAGTTAACAATGAGATGAGTGACACGAATAAATGCGTGCATGCATAACTCAGTGAGTGTAATATATGAGTAATTTGATCATGTTTATATTACATGTATTAAGGGCATTGATTAACAGCGACGTACATAGCGTATACATGGCGTTGTAGAATATGTATACATTGCTACTAATCATTAGTACAGCTTACATATATTGATTGAATAATGATTTGTTTGGGTAATGATAATTATGCAAGATTGTTATGTTTGTCAACCGACATCTAAAACGTATGTATAATTACAGCCTAAGCCATCCAGGATATAAGCCATCCAGGATATAAGCCATCCAGGGTTGGAGTAAGCCATCCAGGATATAAGCCATCCAGGATATAAGCCATCCAGGGTTGGATATCCAGGAGTGGAGCTAAGCTTCCACGAATAACGTTTACGAGCGGTGGAGACGGTCCCCGTACCTGCGCAGCCAGGTTTTACTAACGATAACCCCCGGGACACAAGGTGGGCCCGTTACCAGTCCTCACTGGAGGAATATCATTCACAATCTCAGTGGAGATTAACTATCATTGCATCGCGTCATCAACCCTTACAGAAGGCTTTTGATGACAATCATCCATTGAATTCGCGCATCATCATCTTCATGAGCTCTCGCGCATCACAGTTATCGCGCTAGATCAACATTGTTATAGCTTTGACAACACTTTAGTGTCTTAGACATTCAGTATTTATAACAATACTAAGAACGTCTTAAACGTTCAGGAGAACATTCTTTTCATAGTTCATTTGTGTATTCGCTTGTTTTTTTAGATAATTGTATATATATTAAACATATTTTAAAAGTTGCATTAAACTTATGTAAATGCATTCACCGTCATTGATTCTTTCCTGAGTTAGCCCAGCCACTAAGGTCATCCTGTGACAACTGGTGTCAGAAGTGGGATTTTGGGCGACTACGGAGGGAAAGAATCAATAAGTGATCTTTATTATGATATACTAAATCTCTACTTATTATTTTAGAATTGTGTACCACCCTCTGATCCATCAAGGCGGCTGTCGACGATCACGGCCACAGCTTGGAAGACGAGTCAAGACACGACAAGGGTAGGGTGAGTCCAAACTGTTGTTTTGTCCGTTCTTTCCTTGACGCGAGGTCGCAGTGGTCTACACGAGTGGGTCTGAGGCACTTTTGCTCAATAATTTGGGTGTTTGTTTTTACCTCCCTGATATACACATAGTATCCAATTAGGTTGGCGAACAAGACGTTCTACTCATGTTGTGACACTCGAGTATACTTTTATTAATGGGAGAAGTAAATATACATGTACATGTCATACACATTTCGATGATTGTTTAAGGTTTTATGTCCAATATCAAATTAAGATATTTTATGTAGTGTATATGTTTTGTGGAAGCTAGATAGTATCTATACATAACCGTTAGTAGTTAGCGCTAGTACAAATGTGTATGTAACTTGTCCTATGATGATGCCCAGGTATTTACTGAGGACACAGTGACTTACCATTAGTAGTTAGTTGAGTAGAATTATTAGTGACGTGTGTATTGTAATTATTGTAGTGTGTAGTCCACAATGTCTATAACCATGACGTCCATAAAGGATCTTACGGAAATGGGTAAGGAGTTAGGGTATGCTGGTGAGGAGCTTAGAACCTTTGTTAAAGACGAACAGGCTAGGGAAAGGGAATTTAGACTTAAGGAAAGAGAATTAGAGAAAGATAGGCTAGAATTCGAAAGTAGGTTAGCTAAAGAGAAGCTAGAATTAGAAAGTAGGTTAGCTAAAGAGACGCGAGATGATGAAAGTAGAATAGTAAGGGAGAAGCAAGAGTTGGAACATGAGAGGTTCGAAACAGATGGTAGACTAGCTAAGGCTAAGATGATAATGGAAAGGGAGCAAAAAGAGTTTGATCATAAGTTAGCTTTAGAGTTGGAAGCAGCTAAGACACATAGTAAGGAAAGTAAAACTGAAGGGAAAGATAGTTATTCTGGGAAGGTAAAAGGTTCGAAGTTACCATACTTTGATGCTGACAAAGATAACATGGACAGTTACTTGTTACGGTTTGAGCGTTATGCTGAGTTACAGGAATGGACCAAAGATAAGTGGGCAGTTCATTTAAGTGCGTTATTGAGAGGCAAGGCCTTAGATGTATTTTCTAGATTACCTAGTGTAGATGCTCTTGACTATGACAAGTTAAAGGATGCGCTTTTAAAGAGATTTGAGTTAACTGAAGAAGGTTTTAGAAAGCGGTTTAGAGCTTGTCTGCCTGAGAAAGGCGAGTCATTTATTCAGTTTATTAGTAGATCTAGAAATTACTTAGATAGGTGGTTAGAGTTAGGGAAAGTAGCGCAGACTTATCAGGGCCTCATAGATTTCTTGTTGCGGGACCAGCTATTCAATGTTTGTAGTAGAGATCTGTTCTTATTTCTGAAAGAAAGAAAATTAGCTAGTGTAGGAGAAATGGCAACACAAGCAGATCAGTTTGCCGAGGCTAGAGGCGGAGCTCATAATGTAGTGTCGAAAGACAGAACTTTTAGAGATAGGCAAGGGGACGATCATAAACAGAAAGGTCAGAGTGGAAACTATAGAGGTGGAGGTAGTTCGATGGGTTCTAGAGGAGGTAGCAATAGTGGTAACATAGGTAGACCTTTTATTCGTTGTCGTCACTGTAATGGGAATCATGCTTCACATGAGTGTAGGAAAGCGGTGAAAGTGTCCGCTGTCGTAGACAATTTCAGTGAAAATAGTAGAGTGGACAACAATGTAGGGAATCAGAACCAAGGTTTTAACAACCCATGGAATTTCGGTAGAGGTAGAGGTGGTCAAAACCGAGGTAGAGGTAGAGGCAGAGGTAGTAATAGTCCGGTTATTAAAACCGAGAGTAGTAGCTGTTGTGTAAAAGCGGATGGTGTAATGACGAAGATCGGAACATGTCTCTTTCCGTATGCAAATCTTCCAACGGCAGATGGTAGAGTGAATGGCACGGACGTAATTGTAATGAGGGATACAGGTTGTACAGGTGTGGTAGTTAGGCGTAGTTTAGTTACGGATGACCAGTTGGTAGGTAAACAGTCACCGTGTATGTTGCTAAATAAGTCGGTAGAGCACGTGCCAATAGCGAGAATAGATGTAGATACACCTTTCTTTAAAGGGACTACAGAGGCACTATGTATGGATGACCCGATGTATGATTTAACGATAGGGAACATAGATGGTTCAGCACTTCCGGTAATGTCCGATTTTAGAAGTAGCATAAGTAATGCCGTAGAGACTAGAGCGCAGGTTCAGAAGCAAGCTCAGGCTTATAGAAAATTAAAGGTTCCTGCAGCCGTAGGTGACATATCTAAAGCGGAGTTTATAGAAGCACAAACTCAAGACGAGTCATTAGGTCCTTGTAAGGTGAAGGCCAAGGATGGTGTAGTGAAGAAGTGTAAAGGGTCCGGTAGTTGTAAGTTTGTACATAAGAATAGGTTATTGTACAGAGAATTTGAAGATAGTGGTAGTAGACAGTTTCACCAATTAGTGGTACCTACCCAGTATAGAACGACAGTGCTTAAGGTAGCTCATGAGTCGATTATGGGAGGTCATTTAGGCGTAAAGAAAACGTCAGATAGAGTATTGGCAGAATTTTATTGGCCAGGCGTTAGTGGAGATGTAACTAGGTATTGTAGGTCCTGCGATGTATGCCAAAGGACAGTACCAAAAGGTCGAGTGACCAAAGTACATTTAGGTCAGATGCCACTAATAGATACACCATTTAAGCGGGTAGCCGTAGACATAGTTGGACCAATTTTTCCAGTGTCTGATAGGAAAAATAGGTACATTTTAACCATGGTAGACTATGCAACTAGGTATCCGGAGGCAGTCGCATTGCCCTCAATTGAAACTGAGAGAGTAGCTGAGGCATTAGTTGATATGTTCAGTAGGCTAGGTGTACCAGAGGAAATGCTGACTGATTGTGGGTCACAGTTTACGTCAGAACTTATGGCTGAAGTAAGCAGGTTATTGTCTTTGCGTCAAATCATGACAACACCATATCACCCTATGTGTAACGGGTTAGTCGAACGATTTAACGGGACGTTAAAGCAAATGTTACGGCGTATGTGTACCGAGAGACCCAAAGATTGGGACAAGTATCTCAATGCTTTATTGTTTGCATTTAGAGAGGTTCCACAAGAGAGTTTAGGATTTTCTCCGTTTGAGTTATTGTACGGTAGGTCAGTTAGAGGTCCCATGAGGATTCTTAGAGAGATGTGGGCAGGTGAAGTAGATAGTGATGAGGTTAAGACTACATATCAGTATGTTTTAGATCTGAAGGAGAAACTAGAGGAGACTTGTAAGATAGCTCAAAGTCAGTTAGTTAAGGCAAGTACCAAGTATAAACGGTACTATGACCAGAAAGCTAGAGCTAGGAAGTTTAAGATAGATGACCAGGTGTTACTGTTACTCCCGACCGACAATAACAAGTTGTTATTACAATGGAAAGGTCCGTTTTACGTTAGAGGGATAGTGAACACTATGGATTACCGTATCGAGATAAACGGAAAGTTAAAGACCTTTCATGCGAATATGCTGAAAGAGTATATAAGTAGAACCGATAATGTGCAACAAGGGGTGTTAACCGTAGTTAATGTTGCAGTTATTGAGGATAGTGAGGAAGACAGTAGTGAGGACACTAGTCCCATGTATTTTCCCACTAGTGTAGGTAAGGAGACAGCAGCCGATGTAGACATATCGGGCATGCTTAGTGTAGCAGAGAAACGAGAGGTAAGTCGTTTAGACTCTGAGTGTAGTACTGTTCGGTCCGATAAGTCGAGACCAACAGACGTAGTGCAGTGTAGCTTTAAGCACACGTTAGCAAAGCCGATTAGGGAAACGAGAGACCCTACTCCATTTCGCAAACAGTATACTGGTAATGCGATGGATGCAATGTGTAAAGTTGGAGTTCTTGTAGTGACAGGAAGTAGTGTTATTAGTAATCGTAAAGTCGGAGTAATAGACCGCGGAAAGCACAATATTGGGGCAGACTATTTAAGTCGCCGCACATAATGACCGGTTTAATACAATAGTGTATTGCAGTGTATTGTACAATAATAGTATATGTTACGACAGGGTAGTGTACAATTGTAGAATAGTGTTGAAATTGTAATTACATATTATAGTCAGGTTATAACTGCAGTGGATGTTTTCCGGAAGACGGTCGTTGTACTGGCTGAAGGTTGCATCCCTCAGTAGTAATAGTTAACATACTCAAGCGATTGAGCGATCAGCTTCTACGTTTTGTCGCTCATTTGCTCAGAAGAATTAATAGTTTCTTAACGTGTAAATATTAATTATCATTTTGTTGAATTTTAAAAGTGTAGCACTTTCTTTAAGTGGGGAGATGTTGTCACAAAATGTCACGGGTAGAGCGTACTGGTCGTATATAGCTCTTGTATCGGTTACACCCAAAATCTATTGTTCGAGTTGAAACAATTTCACAATATTCATGATCTATTCATGTAACACGTAAAAGCGTGCACATTTTAAGTGGCCACCAGAGAGGCCGTGTCATAAGTTTAGTTTTGTGCTAATGCATGTAAACGGATAGGTATATTTTCCTTAAACGGCAAAATTGTATAAGGGCCTCGCGTGTAGATTCAATACTGTAGATTTAGCCACGTTTGTCACGGACTGAACGGGGCAAATAATGATTTGGGCGTAACGTTTGCTATAAAACCCATTGTCTTCTAGCTTTCGCCGGGATCATCGATAGTACTTGTTGGAACAGAGATTGGACGGCAAATTTCACAGGCAACATGTGGTTAGTAGTTTTATTAAACTTTTATCGTATATTTGTATTCAGTGGGCGGCGCCATCTTGTTTGACGGTTACGACATCCGGTTAGCATTGATGTTTCTCAAACATAACTTTAGACTAGCATATGATTTGAAGTGACTTTATTAGATGTAATTATGGTAATTGATCATTAATTGTAAAACAATATTAATTTGATAACAGTGGATAATAGGTGCATTAATTAACGTTGGCGTATAATTCAGTGATTGTAATACACGATTGTTAACATTAGTTAACAATGAGATGAGTGACACGAATAAATGCGTGCATGCATAACTCAGTGAGTGTAATATATGAGTAATTTGATCATGTTTATATTACATGTATTAAGGGCATTGATTAACAGCGACGTACATAGCGTATACATGGCGTTGTAGAATATGTATACATTGCTACTAATCATTAGTACAGCTTACATATATTGATTGAATAATGATTTGTTTGGGTAATGATAATTATGCAAGATTGTTATGTTTGTCAACCGACATCTAAAACGTATGTATAATTACAGCCTAAGCCATCCAGGATATAAGCCATCCAGGATATAAGCCATCCAGGGTTGGAGTAAGCCATCCAGGATATAAGCCATCCAGGGTTGGATATCCAGGAGTGGAGCTAAGCTTCCACGAATAACGTTTACGAGCGGTGGAGACGGTCCCCGTACCTGCGCAGCCAGGTTTTACTAACGATAACCCCCGGGACACAAGGTGGGCCCGTTACCAGTCCTCACTGGAGGAATATCATTCACAATCTCAGTGGAGATTAACTATCATTGCATCGCGTCATCAACCCTTACAGAAGGCTTTTGATGACAATCATCCATTGAATTCGCGCATCATCATCTTCATGAGCTCTCGCGCATCACAGTTATCGCGCTAGATCAACATTGTTATAGCTTTGACAACACTTTAGTGTCTTAGACATTCAGTATTTATAACAATACTAAGAACGTCTTAAACGTTCAGGAGAACATTCTTTTCATAGTTCATTTGTGTATTCGCTTGTTTTTTTAGATAATTGTATATATATTAAACATATTTTAAAAGTTGCATTAAACTTATGTAAATGCATTCACCGTCATTGATTCTTTCCTGAGTTAGCCCAGCCACTAAGGTCATCCTGTGACAGTGCATAATAACAAGCCATCACATTAGAAGTTTAGAACCGTGAGGGCAGAAAATGACAAAATATTTTTTTCCAAATAGAATTTTAATATCTTTAAAAAATAATAGAAAACCGATAAAGAATTACTAAATGATACCATTTCATCATTGTAGATGAAAAACATTTCATCCATTTTTCCATTTGGATGTGTACGCCTCTGTTCCTTTACATTTTTATACTGTGATAAAGGCGAAAAAAGCAAGGCAATGAATACGTTGTTTACAAGCAAATGATTTACGGATTTACTAGAGACGTTATTAAATGTTTGCTTGTCTCTAAGGCGGCTAGCCCATATACCGATGGTATGATATGACCACTAGTTTGTTAAGGTGCAAACCGCTAGAATGGGTTTGTTTTAAAAGTATCATGCAGATATGCACTTTTCTCACTACGTGGTTCGAGTATTAACTTTCATACCCCATCCAACCCCTTCTCGAAAAGGGGAAAACGGGTTGGCTGGAGTATGAAATAAAATCTTAATTTCGAAAACATTATAAAATTAAAACATTTAATAGGTAATTTAAAACTGGTTATCACATTTCTTCAGTAAAACATGTTTTAAACGTGTCGTGCCCTCAATGGTTTATTCTCTTGTTGCTCTGGCTTCTGCCAAGTCATTGAGTACCTTTTTGTGGCTTTCTATACTATTTTCTGCCTTGTTGGTTAGAAAATAGTTTATGGCGGGGATTTCTTTATTTACACTGTCCTGTTTTATTGGGATGACAGTAGGTAAGTGTGAGGTTTGGTGCACCCTAGAACCTGGTTTAAACCCCAGCGGCCTTTTTTGCCACAGACCGTTCCAAGGCGGTAGCCCCATTGTCAACCCTTTTTGTGTTTGTGACGACATATGCCTTTACATTGCCATTCGGATTTGTCGTTTTGCGTGATTTTTGGTTTACTGTGTTCTGTGAAAGCTACATTTCCTGTTCGACTTTTATACTTATTTTTATTGTCGAAATATCCGTTATAAAATCCGTCTAATATAAGCTTTCACATCGCTATGTATCCATAGTTTTAAAAATTTATCGCAAGGCGAAACCACGTAATGTGCCTGATAAAGAAGTAACCTGATAAATTTTACTTTATTAGGCACAGACGAATACAACCTCCGCGCAGTGATATTGTAGACAATAATCCCTGCCACCACACAAATCACCTGACGATAGCTGATGCCATGTGATTACAAACAAGAGGCCTAAGAGGGCCTGTGAACGCTCTACTGGCTGTTATACCATTGATGAATCGAGTCGTACTACATGGTGTCTAGAGTGTACACAAGGTTTTTCAAGTATTTGACCTAGTGACCTAGTTTTTGACCCCATGGGACCCATTTTCGAACTTGACCAAAACATAATTAAGACAACATTTCGACAAAGTTTCATCAAGAATGGGTCAGAAATATGGCCTCTAGAGTGTACTAGTGACCTAGTTTTTGACCCTGTGTGACCCATTTTCGATCTTTAGCAAGCTATAATTGAGACAAATATTCTGACAAAATTGCATCAAGATCGGGTCAAAAATATGGCCTCTAGAGTGTACACACGGTGTTTCCAAAGTTTGACATAGTGACCTAGTTTTTAACACCATGTGACCCATTTTTGAACTTGACCAAGATATAATTAAGACAAACATTTTGACAAAGAGTGTACAGAAGGTTTTTCCAATATTTGACCTAGTGACCTAGTTTTTAACCCCATGTGACCCATTTTCAAACTTGACCAAGATATAATTAAGACAAACATTCTGACAACGTTGCATCAAGCTCGTGTCAAAAATATGGCCTCTAGAGTGTACACAAGGTTTTTCCAATATTTGACCTAGTGACCTAGTTTTTAACTTCATGTGACCCATTTCCGAACTTGATCAAGATATAATTAAGATAAACAATTTGACAAAATTTCATCAAGATTGGGTAACAAATATGACCTCTAGAGTGTACACAAGTTTTTTCAAGTATTTGACCTAGTGACCTAGTTTTTGACCCAACATGACCCATTTTTGAACTTGACCGAGATTTCATTGAGACAAACATTCTGACAAAGTTTCATCAAGATCGGGTCAAAAATATGGCCTCTAGAGTGTACACACGTTTTTTCCAAAGTTTGACCGAGTGACCTAGTTTTTAACACCATGTGACCCATTTTTGAACTTGACCAAGATATAATTAAGACAAACATTCTGACAAAGATTTATCAAGATCGGGTCAAAAATATGGCCTCTAGAGTGTACACACGGTTTTTCCAAAGTTTGACCTAGTGACCTAGTTTTTAACACCATGTGACCCATTTTTAAACTTGACCAAGATATAATTAAGACAAACATTTCGACAAAGTTTCATCAAGATTGGGTCAGAAATACGGCTTCTAGAGTGTACACACTGTTTTTCCAAAGTTTGACCTAGTGACCTAGTTTTTAACACCATGTGACCCATTTTCAACTTGACCAAGATATAATTAAGACAAACATTTTGACAAAGAGTTTACACACGGTTTTTCCAATATTTGACCTAGTGACCTAGTTTTTAACACCATGTGACCCATTTTCAAACTTGACCAAGATATAATTAAGACAAACATTCTGACAAAGTTGCATCAAGCTCGGGTCAAAAATATGGCCTCTAGAGTGTACACAAGGTTTTTCCAATATTTGACCTTGTGACCTAGTTTTTAACTTCATGTGACCCATTTCCGAACTTGATCAAGATATAATTAAGATAAACAATTTGACAAAATTTCATCAAGATTGGGTAACAAATATGACCTCTAGAGTGTACACAAGTTTTTTCAAGTATTTGACCTAGTGACCTAGTTTTTGACCCCACATGACCCATTTTTAAACTTGACCAAGATATAATTAAGACAAACATTTTGACAAAGTTTCATCAAGATTGGGTCAGAAATACGGCTTCTAGAGTGTACACAAGGTTTTTCAAGTATTTGACCTAGTGACCTAATTTTTAACCCCATGTGACCCATTTTCAAACCTGACCAAGATATAATTAAGACAAACATTCTGACAAAGTTGCATCAAGCTCGGGTCAAAAATATGGCCTCTTAGAGTGTACACAAGGTTTTTCCAATATTTGACCTAGTGACCTAGTTTTTGACCCCACATGACCCATTTTCGAACTTGACCGAGATTTCATTGAGACAAACAATTAAGATAAACATTCTGACAAAGTTGCATCAAGCTCGGGTCAAAAATATTGCCTCTAGAGTCTACAGAAGGTTTTTCAATATTTGACCTAGTGACCTAGTTTTTAACTTCCTGTGACCCATTTTCGAACTTGATCAAGATATACTTCAGATAACAATTTGACAAAATTTCATCAAGATTGGGTAACAAATATGACCTCTAGAGTGTACGCAAGTTTTTTCAAGTATTTGACCTAGTGACCTAGTTTTTGACCCCACATGACCCGTTTTTGAACTTGACCGAGATTTCATTAAGACAAACATTCTGACAAAGTTTCATCAAGATCAGGTCAAAAATATGGCCTCTAGAGTGTATACTCGGTTTTTCCAAAGTTTGACCTAGTGACCTAGTTTTTAACACCATGTGACCCATTTTTGAACTTGACCAAGATATAATTAAGACAAACATTTTGACAAAGTTTCATCAAGATTGGATCAGAATTACGGCTTCTAGCGTGTACACAAGGTTTTTCAAGTATTTGACCTAGTGACCTAGTTTTTAACCCCATGTGACCCATTTTCAAACTTGACCAAGATATAATTAAGACAAACATTCTGACAAAGTTGCATCAAGCTCGGGTCAAAAATATGGCCTTTAGAGTGTACACAAGGTTTTTCCAATATTTGACCTAGTGACCTAGTTAGCTCTACTGGCCAGCAGAGCTTATGGGATGACGAGTTGTCCGTCGTCCGTCCGTCCGTCGTTAACTTTTGTCTTGTTACCACCATAGGGCCTTCATTTTTCATCCGATCTTTACCAATCTTTAACAGGTTGTTAATATCAATGAAAGCTTGGACAAGTTCGAAAACCAGCCAGATCTGAATAATTTCACCGGAGTTATGGCCCTTGTTTTGCTGAAAAATGCCATATGAAGCCTTGTGAACACTCTAGCACCTTCATTTATAATTTGATCTTTACCAAACTTGCACAGATTGTTAATATCAATGAAGGCTCGAACAAGATCGAAAACCAGCCAAATCGGATCAGTAACACCGGAGTTATGGCCCTTGATTTTTCTGAAAATTGCTGTTTTCTGCCTTGTGAACGCTCTAGCACCTTCATTTATTATTTGATCGTTACCAAACTTGCACAGATTGTTAATACGAATTATAGGTTGGACAAGTTCGAAAATCGGCTGAATTGGGTCAGTAACACCGGAGTTAAGGCCCTTGTTTTTCTGAAAAATGGCATTTTCTGCCTTGTGAACACTCTAGCACCTTCATTTATTATTTAATCTTTACCAAACTTCCACAGATTGTTAATATCAATGAAAGCTCAAACAAGTTCGAAAACCAGCTAAATCAGATCAGTAACACCGGAGTTATGGCCCTTGTTTTTTTCTGAAAAATGCTATTTTCTGCCTTGTGAACACTCTAGGGCCTTCAATATTAATCGGATCTTTACTTTACTTTGCCAGTGTCTTTATATCAATGAAAGCTTGAACAAGTTCGAAAACCGGCAAGATCGAAATAAATTCAACGGAGTCCTTGTTTTGCTGAAAAATGCCATATTAAGCCTTGTGAACACTCTAGCACCTTTATTTATTATTTGATCTTTACCAAACTTGCACAGATTGTTAATATCAATGAAAGCTCGGACAAGTTTGAAAACCAGCTAGACCGGACTACTAGCAGCGGAGTTATTGCCCTTGATTTAGTTAAAATTGCTATATTTGGCCTCATTAAGATGATAGGGCCTTCATCTTTCATCCAATCTTTACCAAACTTTACCAGATTGTTTATATAAATGAGAGCTAGGACAAGTTCGAAAACTAGCAGGCCGTGGCCATTAACAGCGGAGTTATGGCCCTTGATTTAGTTAAAGATGCTATATTTTGCCTCGTTAAGACGATAGGGCCTTTATCTTTTATTCGATCTTTACCAAACTTTTCCAGATTGTTTATATAAATGAAAGCTTGGACATTTCGAAGGTCAGCCAGATCGGACCAGTTACAGCGGAGTTATGGCCCTTGATTTATTTAAAAATGCTATATTTTGCCTCGTTAATTCAATAGGGCCTTCAACTTTCATCTGATCTTTATAAAATTTTACCTGATTGTTTATATCAATGACAGCTCAGATAATTTCGAAAAACAGCCAGATTGGACCAGTAACAGATGAGTTATGGCCCTTGATTTAGTTTGAAATTGCTATATTTTGCCTCGTTAATTCGATAGGGCATTCATCTTTCATCTGATCTTTACAAAACTTTACCTGATTGTTTATATCAATGACAGCTCAAACAATTTCGAAAATCAGCCAGATCGGACCAGTAACAGATGAGTTATGGCCCTTGATTTAGTTAAACATGGTATACTTTGCCTCGTTAAGACGATAGGGCCTTCATTTTTCATGCGATCTTTATGAAACTTTACCAGATTGTTAATATCAATAACAGCTCGGTCAAGTTCGAAAACCAGCCAGATCGGACAGGTAACAGTGGAGTTATGGTCCCTGATTTAGTAAAAAATCCTATATTTTGCCTCGTTAAGACGATAAGGCCTTCATCTTTTTTCCGATCTTTAAGAAACTTTACCAGATTGTTAATATCAATGAAAGCTTGGACAAGTTTGAAAAACATCCAGATTGGACCATTTACATCGGAGTCATGGCCCTTGATTTTCTGAAATATGCTATATCTTGGCCTGATTAAGACGAAAGGGCCTTCATTTGGCCGGATTTCATTGAAACTTTGCAGGGATGATTAGTACCAAGCCTAGTTGTACATAGTCACCGTGTTCCAGTTGAATGATTTTGGTGGAGTTTTAGCCCTTTAAAGGTTTTAATACACAAACTTTGTTCTGACTAGTTCTCTTGAACCCCTGGCCGGATTAAACGAAACTTTTTAGGGATGATCAATTCTATGTCTAGTTGTGCAAATCATCGCCGTGTTCCGGTTGAATGATTTTTGGCGGAGTTATGGCCCTTTAAAGGTTTTAATACACAAACTTTGTTCTAATCTACTTCTCCTGAACCCCTCGCCAGATTTCAATGAAAATTTGCAGGGATGATCAGCACCAAGCCTAGTTGTGCATGTCATCGTCACGTTTCGGTTTACAGATATTTGGCAGAGTTATGGCCCTTTAAAGGATTTTGATACCACAATTTTTTTCTGGGCTAGTTCTCCTGAACCTCTGGCTGGATACAGACGAAACTTGACAATGATGATCAGTATAAAGCCTAGTTGTGCATAACATCGCCATATTTCGGTTGAATGATTTTTGGCAGAGTTGTGACCCTTTAAATGTTTTAATACACAAACTTTGTCCAGATTAGTCTCTTCTGAACTCTTTGCCAGATTTCAGCGAATCTTGGCGAGGATTATCAGTACTAAGCCTAGTTGCACCTGTCGTTGCCATGTTCTGGTTGAATGATTTTTGAAATACTTATGGCCCCTTATACATAAACTTTATCTTGAGCCAGTAGAGCGTCCACAGGCCCTCTTGGGCCTCTTGTTTTTGACCCCACATGACCCATTTTCGAACTCGACCGAGATTTCATTGAGACAAACATTCTGACAAAGTTTCATGATGATTGCATCAGAAATGTGGCCTCTAGAGTGAACACAAGCAAAAGTTAGCGGACGACGGACGGACGACGGACGACGGACGACGGAAGACGGACAAAACACCATCCCATAAGCTCTGCTGGCCCTTGACCAGTAGAGCTAAAAATGGCGATACACTAGCAAACTCTTGCTGTAACCAACAGGCAATTGGCCATAACATCATTACCTTCGAGAAGATGTTGAAAACCTTCAGTCTGTTTTGGCTTGGGTCATAAATTTAAATACGTATGTAGGTCTATGCTTGGGTGTAATCTCTTTATTAAATTTACGCACAGCTTCTGTAATGTTCTCAACGGAATACATGTTTGTTTTCAAGTAACCAAGTAACCGGTGTTCATATTCGCTAAAAAAACCCATTTTTTTAAATAAATAAATAATTTTTGTAACCAGATACCGTTTTTCACACTATTTTCCTATATTATGAACAAAGCAAGTTGAACTATTGACCTAAACAATATTTAACCAAACAATTAAATTTAGCTGTATTTCAGCTATAAATGTTTGTGGTGGCAGTGAGGGGAAGTAACCACTGCGGGGAGTTTGGGGCGAATAAAGTAAATCAATGTGGAATTCCTCGAAGTTTATTGTACGTAACGTTCGTTATCTGACGTCATATAAGACAGCATGACACAACATGTGACGGCGTCGTCGACAAGAATATAGATACAACTAGTAAAAGTAGGTATAAAAATCGAACAGGAAAAGTAGCATTCAAGGACGCCAGTCAATCACAAACACAGAAAACAAAGGAAAAGAATGAGTTAGAATGATAAACAAAGTAAACAATACAACAATATATGGACAATCTACATGATAAAAAATGATATCACTGCCTTTTACTATCAAGTTTATTAGGATCGGCACAAAAAGACATAATGGTTCGGCAGAGCCTCGCCATTCTTGGTTTTCTAAGCCTTGCCTAATAAACTTGTCAGTAAAATTCTCTGACATAATATTCTCTGTGTATTCGTTGACATCGAAACTGCTGTCGAAACTGCTGAAACTTTGCGGAGATTAACACCGACGAGTCACATATTTATCTGAGACGTACATGGGTTTCTATCGGATAAAATATCAATGGCACCTTAACTTTTCCTTCTATCTTCTCTCTCAATTATTCACTGATTTTGATGAGAATACATTCAAAAGATTCATAGTGAATGGCAAAATGGAATTATAATAATTTATGTTTATTTTTCTAAATAAGAAATTGTATAAAAAGATGTTTAAGGTTAAAAATTTCATCATTTTTCGCCTTTTTTTAAAACAAATTCAAGGTTTTGACATAGTCAAAGTTTCCGTCAAACTCCTTTTTTGCTGTAAACGTAAGATAAAGCAAAATACCATCATTTGAAAGAAAAATGAATTTGTAATGGGATTTGGCATGAAAGAAACTTGTATCTATAAACTTTTCATGATATATCTGTTTAAAGTTGGGAAATATTAAATGTGAAATTTTCGCACTGTGCCACATGAAATTTAGATAATTTTTGTAGTGGGACAATCAATTTGTTATTAGGTCTGTGCTCTATATCAGAATTCCCGGCGATGTATTTAAAGGGACATACGGCAATATTGATCAAGTATTGGAATTAGCCATTTAGAAATGTAGTATCATTTGGACTTTATACCACCTTTCATATAAGTAAGAACATTTTTGAGTTTACATTGTTTCGTCTTTTTCTACCACAGGTTTAAATATGTTATTGATTAAATATAATCAAAAGTTAATAGTATGCAACAATAAATTGCTTTAAACTATTCTTATAATTAATATTCATGATTGAACACGTGCAAATTGCGTAGAAAAAATAACGGGATTCCAAGATCTTTTAAAAACTAATGAAAGACATAAAATTCGAACATGAATGAAGCATTCAATGACCAGTGTCAACTATCACCACGCCCTACATCATGATTACTAACCAAAATCAAACCGAAAATTCGTCCATACCCGCATTCTTCACGGTTTTGCAGAATATTGCTTTTATAGTTGCCATTTTTTTCGGCCAGCTTTATATATAAAGACTGGTTAAACAAGCAATTGGGTGAGAAAGTACGTGAACTCGAAGGAAAATGCCAGATCCCCTCCTGAGAATGAAATGATCGACCCCTTTGTGAAAGAGTGGGAGGTAATTCATGTTATATTCCGTCCATATTTTCCTGAATGGGTTGTTTCCCTTCCTACAGTGACAATACCAAAAAAAAATATTAAAAGAAAAATTAACTTCCTCATTGATTTTAAAAGATGTTGTTTAAAAACACTAGTGTAATTTTGCCATTTCTCATTAAATCTGTCAGTAGAATTTGTTCTGAATCTATTACTTTTTCTGATTTACATTGGTAGAGAACTGAGTTTTTATACATTGTTAAACACGGTAATCTCTCATCTATTCTGCAAAAGTAAATACATATCATGGCTACTAGAATTAGATGATTTGAAGTATTATCTAGTGTAATATCTCAACATATAATTTTACTTATGTCTTTGGTTAAATTATTAAGATGTCTGCACCGTTCTTTAAACCAGTTGCAAACACTATTCCAAATATATTTCATATTTCTACAGTGCCAGAATATTATGTGACTACATTACAGAAAGAACATCTTTCATTGTAAGTAATAATCTTGTCTGTAACCAAATAAGTGCAGTGTCTTTTGTTATGTTAAAACCGATTGAAAATATATTTCTCCATTCTTCTTTGCTTTTTTTACCTAAATTTTCTTGATTCCATTTTAGTATTGCTTTCGGTTCACTTGTTTTCTTATTCAGACTTTTGTTAATAATTTTGCAGACTTTTGTAAATATTTTAATATATTGGCCATTTCCTCAGTCTTGGTCATACACCGCCATTGAATTGTGGAAGTTGTTTTTTGTTTAAATGATGTTTGACGTAATTCTTAGCGATATTTTTGACTATCAGGCCAGCATGTTCCGCGGGACCATAGTCGGTGCATTTCAAAACATGTCGTAATAATATCTATAATAGGGATGATGTACATCGAAAACATATTCGTGCTTTTGTGTATTTAATGATATAATAATATATAAAACTATGTATATTTCAATTTTTTTATATCAATTTTCCGTGACCTAAAACTAGTTTTCGTGATGAAAAATTCCGATTTGGTTGAATATGCCTCGACGATCTCCGTTCGTAGTAAGCACTGACTTCTACAGACATTGATGACGAATACGCATGGAAGTATAGACTGATATGTCTCTCTTTAACCAAATTCGTTGGTACTGTAAATGTATCATACCTATCAATGTTTTCCTCCACCGGGGGTGGGTGGGGTGGCATACCCGGGGAGTTAAACAACAAGGATGACACTGGGATAGGGATGTAGACTGAACCCGGTACCAACACCGGGATATAATATCTTCTACTCTGGGGAATTACGTAAAAAGACATACGTTTAGCTCATAGGGACTAGAATCAGACAATCCATGTGTAATTTATCTTATTCCCCTGGGCGCTCCCTCTCCACACCTCGATGGAGAAAAACATTGATATGTGCATAATAATCAAACACGAGATGTACATTATAAATATTGTCAAACTGCAAAGAAAAACATTCGTGAGTTTAAAATAGTGTTGTAATTTTGTACAGGTAACAGTATTCAAGCCTGTTATGTCTGTCATCGGTTAGCACCATAAATCTAGATGTGTATCTCTCTACTGGGCTAACTCAGGCTAATGCTAATGATCATAATTTATGGGTTAGCATTCCTTATTTGGGAGATGCTCTATGAACCAGGGTAATGCTACTGGTATATGATTTATGTGTTAGCATTCCTTATTTGTAGATGCTATAAGATCGATGAGTTAGCATGCTAATATTTACGATCATGCTAACCCCTTATTTGGAAGGGACCTTATAAAAAGGGAGGGTTTTCTGTGTTCGGGGCTTTTTCCTGGCTTTTTCCTAGATGCAAGAGATCAGTAATCATATGAGAGAGACAATATCATTATTATTAAAATGTTGTAAATATTAATTCGTCATAATAGTAGTTTCGTAGCAAGTTGAGATTAAGTAGAAATAAAGTTGTGGGAAAAAGAATTGGACTCTATATTTCTTTCTACCTTTCGGGTAAGAAATTCGTCGACTAATTAAATAAGATTTTCTGATACTTGACATGTGCTCACAGGCTTTCATGGAACCTTTATCGAACAGGGTAAATCAAATAACTTGTGAATGCATTGCAATATACTTTATCATTAATCCGATTGTAGTTACGTTGAAGTGTTTAATTAACTCCCTCTGTATTAGACTGTTGCACTGCGCATGTCCGTTTTTCAAACAGAGTGTTCTGTTTGAAAGACATGTGCAGTGCAACAGTCACTTTAATTTTTAATAATCGGCAGTGTAGCGGTCTACCTCTTTATTTATTAGAGACACAGTCTAATTCTATTTGTAGAATTGATTTCATATAGAGGACAACCTTGACAACATGATTTTATCTATCAGGTCACTCGTTATAAAGACATGCATTAATTCATTTAGTCAGCAGTTATATACAATAATAATTCAGTTATAAAAAATACTGATCCGAAATTAGGTCTTCGTTTGACATTAGGATTGGCACAATGTGAACGGGTCGTCGACGCTCACAATTTTCAGGCAATAAAACCGTTAACGTAGACTCTACCACAGCGTACATTGTCAATTAAAAATATCGACTGTCTGAAAAGATCGACCATAAGTTAACCAACGTTTTGCAGGTGCGGATCCAGGATGGACACAGCCGACGTTCAAACTAAAATCTCAAAAATAATGAACATATAAAAAGTAAAGAAATTCACTACCTTACCCCATTAATGAGAGAAAATTGGTTAGCGAACCGTATATTTGGCCAAACAAACTAATACACTGAGGTACTATAGCTGTTTATAAGGCTAGTGGATGTGTATCTATTATGGCAATGGGAGGTTGTTTTACTCTTGGTCAACTACCAAATTCAAGCTTGTCAGTGAAACATTGGCCGTAAACCAGTAAATAAGGGCAGACACCTATACCAGGATGTCATGTTAATCCGTCGTTCGTTGTAGAATCGATATCAAACACCATCTATAACCTAACCATTGACAAATAGTTTGCTCCACACGGGATTCGAACTCAAGACCGTCGGATTGGCAATCCGTATACATAACCATTAGGCCACACTGACCCAACTGATAACCTACTTTTCATTTTTAATTCTATATTAGTTTAATAATGGACTTTGGGTTATCATGGTTATTATTCGATGTTATTTGAACAAAACATTAGCATTATATTTTCAGCGCCACAATACTAACCTAATGTTGGAATTAGTAGTCTATATTTTCTGGTGCGTTTTCTTGAAGGCCTTTGGTGTACGTATTTACGTCGAAATGCATTGAATCACACAAGTGAACAAAGGATAACGTCTAAAATGCTAAAAGTATATCGATAAAATATAACACTATTGATAAGCCCTGTGTTAAGGCTAATGGATTGAAAATCCGAAGATCATGGATGGGTTCGAATCGCGCGTAGGCTATACTAACGTTCAGTGTGTGTATTTCTTATCCTACTTTGTGGATCACAGGTAAAAAAATGAAAAAAGGTTCGCTATAAGACTGCCCTCTTGTACGGATTTCCAGCCATGTTTCATGGGAAAATATGGTGTTAACAACTAAGCCTTAGAGATATATCTTTGCAATATGATTTAAAGATATATCTCTCTAACTTAACGAAATATCTCTTTTCGTCAACAAGATGTCTCTTAATATAAGAAATATATCGCTTTACCTTAAAGAGATATCCTTAAAACAAGATATCTCTTTAAGATAGATAGATATCTTTGTAAGTTAGAAAGATACATCGTTAAGATATATATTTGACGTATAACAAGATATCTTCGTAAGACTGTTAGAAATATTATCTCTCTGGATTGAAGAGATATCTTTATAGCTTATATTATCTCTATATTAAAATTCGCATTGTAGTTCTACTTAAAAGAGATATCTTTCTATCTTACAGCTGCGGGTTCGAATCCCACTGAGAGCTCGACTTGTAAGTGCGGAAGTGTCGATTCTTACGGATGGCGGAAGGTGTACAGTAATGGTTATACCCAGGAAAAGTGGGTGGTCTGCCTCCACCACAAAAAATCGATCGTCATATATAACCTTACATGTGTTGAAAATGACGTAAAACACCATAAAACAAACAAACTATCTTACAGAGATATCTTGTTTTGGTAAATTGTTGTGAGTTTCGTAAGGTTAGAGGGTACAAGAATAGGTGATTAGCATGAAAGCGGTGAACGTTGACAGAGCACATTCGTTAATATTTCCCTACCACCCCCTCTAATTTTAAACTCTGGTTCCGCCCCTGAGTATCGTAAAACCGTTAGTTAATTTAGTAGATCATATTGTCTTTGCCCATTACCTGCCCAGGTCCATTTTCCTGCATTTGAACTTGGACCTAGACCCAGGGTCCATTAAAGTAAAAATGGTAAACAAGAGTAGTCCTGTATACAGGACTCAGTACTGTTATTGACATCATATCTAAATGTTTGTGTAGGGTGTTGACTTTCCGATAATTTGCTCCAAGGATCAGGATAATTAAGGCTGAGACATTTCCTGAAAGGGTAATATTTGTTCCATGTATTTGTCGGATTTGACCCCCAACGCTAGTATGCTGTTTTTGACAAAACTGTGAATTAATGCAACTTATACAACTTAGGTGATCCATGTAGGGCAATACAACGTATATGCGCAGTGGAGCTGTTACTTACTCGCTTTTCTGAAAACGAAAGTACCGTGACAACTATTGAACTCTATGTTTCATGTATTATACAAACTGTAACCGAATAGTATTAATCGAAGATTTTTTTACTGCTTTTAAAACCTCAGGTCATATGTTTAAATTAATAGGAATTCGAAACGAAGGCCGGTAGCGTTTTAGTGAAACATAACATGCACAGTGGAAGTTAATACAAAACGAAAGTATGATCAAGTAAGGGCTATGGTAAGAATTTAGCCTTGTGTAATCATTGTAAACAGTACTTTTGAATATTGTCAACTTATTGATGTTTTAATCTACTTTTAATCAAGTTCATATCGCTGTTGGAATTTGAAACGAAAGTAGTAAGAAGCAATTGTGAATATAATGTGCTGACTTTTATCAATACTAGACTTTGACATGCATCTAATGTGAAATTATACAACATACGTGTACGTACTATGTGAATGTGAATGTGGAGTTATACACATGTTTTAGTAAGAGCATAAAGAGAGTCAATCATAAATAGTATTTATTATTGTATACTATCTGTAATGAGTGCAATACAGAAACTTAAAGAAAATAACATATACAAGACGTTAGTTTAAATGTTTAAATGTATGTTCGTTAGAAAATAACGTATACAAGACGTTGTCGTCTCACAGTGTCGAATTTATTTTCTATTTTGATCAATAGATTTATGATAAGTATTAAGATATATAAGACATTGGCAAGAATACATAATCGAACACACGCTGTGAAAGTGATATAGGACGGTTTATGTGTTTAATGTAATCATAAATGAAACTGAATTGTAGTTGAACACCCGATAACAATTCGGTAGTATGCAAATAGTGATACACATCAGTCTTGATCTTTATTTTAGGTGTCAATAGTTTTATGGTAGCATATATCAACTGTCATTGAAGCACGTGTCATTATAACCGTATGGCTTGCTTTGAGGAGGATTACATGTACATGTGTAAGTCTATTCAGTTAATAAACAAATGAGGGATACAGTTTAGAAGAAAGCTGGTTTTATACGTAAAGGTTGATCGTAAACATACACACACACACACACACACACACACACACAGACACGCTCACACACGCTCACACACGCACACACACACACACACACACACACACACACTTAGCCTATGATTTGGTGATTAGCCAGGGTATTAGATGGTCGATTCTCTAGTTTAAATGTATGTTAATAAAACAAGCATGTAGAACGTTTGATACACATATATTAAACTTAATGTAGTTTGCCAAGCTTCAGATGCTGATTTGCTTTGATTTGTTTGGAGTTGATTCAAAGCTGTAAAGTTGGCAAACATCAACAATCCTAATAATCAGATTGTATTTCAATCGGGAATTCACGAAGTTCACTTCAGTTTGTTTTAGTTCCTGTTTATAAAACAGCTAATAATATAACTATTGTTTGACGCAATCATTATGCCATTGTTCTATCTCTGGAACAGGGGAGCACTAATTCGCATACTCCAGTTCAATCTACTGAAGATGATGTTGTTTCCACGTATTCATTCGGTGCACTACTTTCAAGTCTGGGATAGACGAAAAGCAAAACAAACTGTATTCCTAAATTACATAAAAATCACGTTAAAGAATATTGTACTAAAGCTTGCGGAAACTTTGGGATTAGTTTAGTTTGGTCAATAAAAATGCAGGAGAAGTTCTTGAAAAAAAAAGTGCTATAAACGTCAAGTTTCACCCAGTACTTATGACTTCTCTAAACTATATACAACCTTACCACATCACCTTATCAAAGACAAGCTTATTGCTCTTGTTTAAAACTTTTCGATAGAGAAAAAATCTACATTTTTGGCAAGCAAAACTATTAAAGCCTTTTTCTTTTTACTTGGACTTGCCAATACATTTATGAAGCACTCGTTTTCCTTTTATGTAATATTTTTGTCGGGTATTGAACTACCGTGTCTAGACCTTTGTGCAATCTTTACTAAACTTGTAAAACTGTTTATCAAAAGAGGTCATAACGCTATTATTTTGCAAGGTACTTTATGTTTAGTGGTTCACCCATTTACATTTTTCCACTATGCTTTCTTCTTTGATTGTGCGATGACCGGACATATTGTGGACCCTATGATGACGTCTTCCTAAATCCTCATAGGACGGTAGCGTTTGATGTTTATCTTAAATCTTGTCTTCCCGTACTCTTATCGGTTTGTTCTCTTATTTCTCTGGCTTCTGCCAAGCCACTGAGCACTTGTTTTGTCTCTTTCTATTCTTTTCTTTTTATATTATATGCATGATCATTTGTGTTTTACCCGTTTACTGAGATATTAATAGGGTAAGAATGAGGCTTGGTGCACCCTAGAACCTGGTTTAAACCCCACAGCGACCTCTTTGCCACTGACCCTTCCAAAGCGTATCAATGTTGTCATCTCTTTTATGTTTGTGATGTCATATCTTGCCTTTTATTCATATTTGTAGTTATTTTTTGTTTCTGTGCGTGTTTGTGGTTGACTGTCGTCACCATCAATAGAAGCTGGAAAGTCGCTACTTTCAATCAAACATACTCAAGTTATTCCGAAGCACGTCGTCAATTTCCACAAGTTTCACAATTAAGGGGCAATAACTACAGGGATAATTGTTCAATCTGGCTGGTTATCAATCCTGACCGAAATATATTGTCCATTAGTACTGTATCCAAGTTTGGTTAGATTTGGATTAGAATTACTCAAGATAGTCATCGGACACTAAATGTCCCACTTTTTTCTCTTGGTTAAACTTTGACCTACGTTATGACCTTAGATGGCCTGAACGTCAATGGCATCCGTCCCTACGGTGTTCAGGACACTTCTGTAATTATCATGGTATCAATGAAACACTTCTACTAAAAAATGTCATCAACTTGAAAAACAATCGTTTTTATTGCTGATGTGCCGCCTTCTATAAGGCCTGAACATATAAATAAAGTTTTATGTTTAATAATTTTTCCAGCCTTCGGATGCTATCATCTTGTGAAAAACGATAATGTGTTTATTTCTGGGAGCAATACAAATGAAGTTACCGGTGTGTAAGTTGTTTATAGCTATATTTGTTAATCACGTTCCATTGAACAATTTTGAGTTTTACTATTTTACAGAATCAATGATGGGCATAAACAATAAAGTTATTCCACCAGTCAATCTTGATATATGTTAAGCAAACTCAGTTGCTATTGATACCTACTTAAACTGAGAGGATACATTTTAGAGTCATCAGGTTGAATATAAACCATTTGATATGTTGTATAGGGAATGTTTCCTTAGATACTTTAAAACCGATACAAATAGTGATATTTGTCATTGAAACGTATTGGTCTCAGTAAATATATACACACATGTCATTACTATCCCATACACCGGCTTCATATTTGGCCTAATACTGAGTTGAATAGATGCATGGAAAAGTCACCAAATTATTGACTTCAAATATTGAATGCAAATATTGCATCATTATCTTCCATAACCCATCTCAAAATAAACAAGGGAAATAACTCTAAAGCAATAGAACAGTAATTACACATCTCATATATGCTTCACGCGCCTTGTATCAGACCAGATTATAGCTTTATAGATGTTATTGTAATAATATATTGACAGGTTGGTTGACAAGCTTATCAGTCTGCATCATAAAACTTCCGTTTCGATTTGTTGGTTTCCTTATCAGACGACTGTTTGGACTAATTCGGAGAATGGGTTGTTGCATCAGAAAAAGGTTCGGAATATTTTTCAATACCTTTTTAAACACGATGTGTTAGTACGAAGTCCGATTAACGGAAACAAAGATAATAAATATAATTGCATGCTGTGCAACGGAAAACAATGTCAGGTTATAACGCATTCACAATGCAGGTTTATGCAATCATATGTTGGTTTACACACGAATAATTAAAACTGGAAGTATTTAGATAGAACCTAACAACGCAGTTATCCCAAAGTAACATTTTATTGTCTAAAAATTATATATTGCATATGTTATGATATTGTTTTTGCAAACATCAGAAAGACAGCCATTTAATACAGTCATATTTGAAAGAATCAGAGTTCACATAGCTTGTTCCATTTTCGTTCGGGTCAACGCCCTGAAAAGCCATTGTTTTGTGAACGGTATATTTTCATGTTTTTGAAACAACCAATCACATTGAAATGCTTTGCATTAAACGCAGTTATAAACTTCGATAATGTACTTAATCGTAAACATTACGAAACCAGACGAATTTCCGTAGAAACAATGTCAGATAGTTGTATCAGTTTATAAATGTATATTATGTGTGTACATCATGCACATGGAAAATGTCCTTTAGAATTAGGGTTTGCAGTGCAAACACTGATTATTTATACGATTCCTATCTATAATATATATTCACACAATAAATAATGTACTATGACTTATAACCTGCTACTAGACAATTTATGAATATCTTCATTGTTTGCATGTCAAGGGTATACTCAGGGAATTAATGATACTATTGAAGAAGTCAGAATAAACAAATACTTGTTTATATGTTCATGACAAATATATCGGTGAAAATGCTAGAGTAAAATAATCACATTATTATGTTATAAAGTGTTAAATGTAATTAATGACTGCGTAGGCATCGCCAAATTATATTGTAACGTTTATTACGTCAGTCTACAAAATAATTGAACCATTACTTGCAGAATATTTAACCCACTAGTAATATGTTTTAAATTACCTTTTATTTCGTTCAGAAGTAATGGTAGGGATATAGAGGATGTCGAAACGAACGGAGCGAATTGTGATCACTGCAGAGGAAAACAAGTAACTACTATTTATGTTTTTAAATATTTATTTTTTAGTTGTTCATTTTTAATTTTATTAAGGAAAAGACATAACAAAATACAATTAAATGAACTTTTTTTGCCACTGATCGTTCCAAGACGGTAGCCCTATTTTCAACCTTTTTGTGTTTGTGATGTCTTATTTGGCCTTTTATTTATCTTTAAATGTGTTGTTTCTTTATGTGTGTGTTTGTGGTTGAATGTCGTCCTTGCTGCTTTTATTGTTCGATTTTTATATCTATATTGTAATAAGGGTAGTAAAAAAGTAACTCGGACATATACTGGTCCACAGCTTGATAATAAGTCAATGTATCATTTTAATGTTTAATTTCTTAACGATGCCTTGTTTATTTTTTAATATTTCTTTATCACCATGTGCAATAGAAAGAACTCGACATTTGTTATGAAAGGATTGCAGCCTTAGAGGACAATGGAAGACAACTGAAGTTGAGAAATGACAAATTACAGGAAAAGTAAGACTATTTGTTATATTTCAAAGACGCACATTTTTACGATATGAAATTGTTATACAGCTGTGCAAAGGGACCGGGCTTGCAAAATTGACTGTCTGACTACCACTTCGGTACTCTCCCGAATGTGCCAACCGTCCAAACGCTGTTACATTTCCACTCTGCGTAATTATATATGAGTCCTCTATAAGCTGGTTTAAGATGGGTTTTTATACTACATTTCATATCCCTATATATGGAATTGAATAAATCCATATGGTGGAACCAACTCTGACCTGATTTTGCTTGAATTTTAAAAATATTATTATTATTTCCAGTTCAAATGAATTAACAAAACAGATGGCCGATCAACTCGAAAGGAAGGGAGAACTTGAAAATCTTGCCGATCCATTTTCAAACACAAAGCTATCACTCCGATTTGAAAAAGACATTCATGAAAAAAGATGGGTCTCTTTATTTGAATGGTTTGTTGCCGATCTGGGTATGAGAGAACAGAACGTGATTCCATTCTTGAGCAATTTGATGCAGGTAAATGTTTAGAACATATATACGACCTGATTTGTCTACTTTAGCTTGTTAATTTAGTTTCAAAGTGTGTTTGTGTTAAGTTCAAATGTGTTTTACAGTACTGAATGATTAAAACGATCGATTGCGAAGTTTCTGATAACTATGTATTATATTTGGTGTCATTCAAAAAATTAATATGTTAAGACACTTATCCTTTAAACATATGTTGCAATAGCTGCTATGATGTCGTTTTAACGTACCTGGGTAGGGTACAGTAGATTTACATTATACATTCAGGAATATGTGATATTTTTTAAACATACACATCGATGCTTTTTCAGGAGTGTTATAAGCTTTGTGTGCAGGAGGCAGATGATCAGATGCGCACATTTTTCTTTCTTGGAGAGAACGATGCTATGCCAGCAGAATCCGAAGTAGGTATACAGAGACAATCGCATTCATTGAAAAAAACATACATAAAGGCAGAACTTATATTTATATTTAATGGACACAAAGAGTGTGAGTTTAACACAAAGTATATTATTTTTATCGGAACCGAGGCTGTCACGGTGCCGAGGTTTCGTTTAAAACAGTTATACCGAGGGTTGGAATTTTTATTTATCAACCCATGACTGATTTGTTTCTTGCTCACATTGACATTTTATTTTGATGCGAGTGACTTTATCTGTCCCCATGTGTAAAATCCCGTTTTCCGGCAGTCAGGTAAAACACGGATAACCTTATTCTGTATGCAAGAATATTTTTAGTAGCCAACACATATAATTATATAACTCGTCATTACCTAACGTAATCCAAAAGTTAGTAGAAATGAAACATTATTCTACGTGAGATTTGCTTATTACAGTTGTACAATAGAACATACTTTGAATTATATTTATACAATTTATTAAAATCTCACGAAATTGGATGGAATTTCTCTTTTGAATATCAAGCAAATATAACTAACTAATACAAACTAGATATTATAATAAATATATTATTCAATATATTAAGTTCAAATATCAAGAATTTGTTCACTCTATGTTCTCTCTCTCTCTCTCTCACACACACACACACACACACACACACACACACACACACACACGTTTCACTTATATTTTAATTTATTATACAAACAGTATTCCATGTATCCACAGGACAAAAAGTTACTGATTGACAAATAATGTGCAATGTTACCTGCCATAAAACGTATCTCAAGTTTACCAAGAAAACCGCTCGGAGTTTAAACCAGGTTCTAGAATGCTACTCAAGCACAATTGAACCTGGTTTAAACTCTCAGTGGCTTTTAGCCACTGACCAGTCCAAGGCGGTAGCCCATTTTGTCATATTTTGTGTTTGTGATGTCACATGCCTTGCTTTCTATTAACATTGTAATTGTTTTTATGTTAGTGCGTGCTTTTGATTGACTGTGTTCTGTGAAAGCAGCACTTCCAGTTATACTTTTATTCCTAATTGGGTTAATTGGAGGCATTAAGAAATTCAATCTTTTAATTATATCACAATTTGAAAAAACAACAACACATACTTTAATTCAAATATTAAAAACAAAACAAATTAAAACTGATATTATTTGATTTATATGTCAAAATCCAATAAAGTCTACAAGTTTCCAGACCAAAACCCTTTGTATGAAACAATTAAACATGAAGGAAATGTCGCACTTGCCCACGTCATATGTAATATAGCTGAATATTTATTAGTATTTAGTATTTTTTGCTATATCGATACTCATACTTTGTTCGGGTCACCTCCAGGTCCAGTCTGTTTAATACGTGTGTGAATTGTATGAGTTATATACTCAAGCATGTTTTCTATCTGAAACGGATGAAACCAAACGCACTTATTTTAGACTTATTTTCTGTTTGTATATTACATGTTAATTTTACAATATGATAACATGTCTTACAGAACTCACACTTATACAGATGCAGAAGACTCGGTGGTCAGTCTAAGGAACAGAGAGAACATATAAGCAAAGTATGTGTTGTTTCACTAACTACTTTAATTGCTAGGATAACTGGGAATGTCCAGGGTGTAAACACATTTTCTTGGACACGATATGTAATTAATAACTAAACTTACACACATTATGAAATTCAAGATTGGCGCTTTCCATTATAGTACACAAGGATTAGTGTGAATTAACTTCTGCAAACCTAGTTTTTAGATAAGGAACGTACACTCAGGTTTATTATATATTTTAGTCATTTGTTTCATCCCGCGGTAGACCTGAAGTAATGAAGTTTAACTGTGTATTTACATGTAAATTTTTGCGTTTTGCTGTATGTGAAACACGTGAAAACGGAAAAAGTTTTAGACTAGTTAATGTTATTACGAACTTTTTATCGATACAGTACGTCTTCCGAAACTAGATTGAACATGTTTGAAGTGGAATGGACCATGTAGGTGTTATTTTTATTGTAAACCAAAATCAAAATAAAATACTTAAATACGTTTCACTAGCCTTAACTTAGTGGGGGCTGTAATAAGCCTCGACTACAAATCAGTATGTAGTGTAATTACTTACTGGTCCTTTGGATCATCAAGCTCAATCTGTGTGACTTTAGAGTAGAATACCGCTTTTAATTAACTGCGTCAGTGGTTAGACAACGATAACAGATTGGCACTTTCAAACAAGCACCGAAATCCGTTAACAAAACTAGGTCACTGGGTCAAATCTTTAAAACGTTGACCGTGTGGCCACTTTGGGGCCTTTATATTTGATCTGATTTTGATAAAAACCCGTGAATGGTTAGATACGATACATCTGGGTTCCATAACAGCAAAATGTGTAAACAATGGGTCAGTAGGTCATAAACACAATCTTGCAGACAACATATATAGATTTTATTTTTGACCATATCTTCATGAGATTTGATAAATAGTGAAATATCAACGAAATATAGATTTATTTTAATAACTAGCGAACTCCAATGAAAAATGTGTTACTTAGTCATATCATGCTGAAAGCTTGTGGACATGGTAGCTTTTTCATTTTCAAGCTATTCAGGTTACACTATATTCGTTTGATAACAAATCAGCAAAAACACTTTAAAAAAACTTGTGGACAACATAGGGCCTATCATCATCAACTTGATGACTGCCATCTGGTCGTCATGTTGTATATGCTATGGGGAAAATATTAATTATATGAATATGATTTTATGAATGTGATTCAAATCCAATGAATTTGACGTATAGAAACCAACATATATTACAGGCGTGGCGCTAATTATGCATTGAACCTACGCTAGCTTAATTAAGTTTCCATTGATTCAACATTTTCCTGTGTACATGTGTTGCTGCACAAATAAACGACACAAAATGCAATAACGATATTGCCATAACAACTGCTTGCAAGTTTATTTAACACAGTTTCGTTATCACAGGTCTCCTTTTCCGGCACGATTTGTTTATGACCTGCTATTATACTCGGTATCACAATTGATATATTTTGGTGTAGTTGCCATGTTATTGCTTTACATATTCCTGAAGTTCCTGTTTACACTTAAAACTGACTTTTTTATTTGTGTCATTCAGATTGTCGTCGAGAAAATGCTGAATAATGAGGTATTTCATTCATTTGTTGATGATGAATCAAATGAAGAATCAGTAAGAAAACTGGAAATTTTAAAGTTCTTGAAAGAATACACCGACTGCTGTTGGTTGATGACGATATCCATCCACCATTGGTCCTAAGCTTTGAAGTCGTTGGTATGGCTTATGCTAGCAAATTAACCGAAAGGTTCTCAAAGTATTCTACCCAAGAAGCGGTTACTGACAGAACTAAGCGTAAGGGTACGATTCTATACGTGGTGTGGCCTTCGGTCAGCACACATAATGGCTATACAGTGTACTCAAAGGGCTCTGTTATAACAGTAGATGAAGGCAATGTCGACGAGGATACGTATAAGCAAAATCAATGACTCTATCTTCTCTAAATAAGTGTAACAATGGTACACATGCTTGCATGGACATTATTTTACGAACGATGATACAAGATTGTCCATTTTTGATTACATAAAAAAATAGTTTCGATCTAGTTAAAGGGGTTGAGGCATTATTTTCAAACACAATTTAAAATATAGAAAGGCTCTAAAAACTTGAAAAAAGCTGAACAAATTATCAAAATGCCATGAAAAATAAAGGAGATGTGACCTATTGAAAATTTGCCAAGATCATAAATGGATGCGGCCATCTTGGAACGATGACGTCATCGCACCTTTTTACCATAGTTTTCATATTTTGCAAAATACATTTTAAAACAAAGAAAATCACTTCAATGTGATAAAAAAAATTAATATACAGATGTAAAATGTATAAATTGTATGCTTATTTTTCATTTGCAGTGATGTTTTCTTTTAAAAGACGTTTTGTCAATATGCCATATATGGTAGAAAGGCACGATGACGTTATCGTTCCTAAATGGCCGCCTCCATTTATGTTTCTTTGCACATTTTCAATAGGTCATATATCCTTTATTTTTCATGGTAGTTTGCTATTTCTTTCAGCTTTTTTTACGTTTTCAGAGCCCTTTAAATAAACCTTGATTGAAAATAGTGCATCAACTCTTTAATTAAAATTTATGTTTTGAAAAGCTGTATTTAAATGGTTCTTTCTCTGTTTTGTAAATGTACTAACTTGTATTGTTTTTTCACCTGTTGTCGTTGTGTCAAATACGTTTGGGTAAATGTGTTGATTTTCATATTTTCAAATAATATGCCCTGGCTACTTCTCATTTGGTAGTAATTGAAAATATCTGAATAACGAAATTGTTACATAAATAAGAAAATATTTCTATTTTTACCCCAGCAATGGCACCGTAGGTCCGCATTGTATCCGCAAGTAATAGCGAAATAAATATTCAATGAAAGGGAACATACGCAAGAAAAAGAGTGGTGAAGACAGTGGTTAGCTCAAATTAATTTTATGTCTATACAACCTTAATATTATTCTGTCTTCATCTCCCAAATTGACAACATTTTAAAAGTACATCCCATCAAACGAAATTCAAAGGCGTACATTGTTAAGTGTTGATTTGAAGACGTAGAACAATTCATTATTATGAATGACTCATGTAACATAACAGTAGATATAAAAATCGAACAGAATAAGTAGCATTCAAGGACGACAGTCAACCACAAACACAAACAGAAACAAAGAACAACTTTAAAGATAAATAAAAGGCCAAATAAGACATCACAAACACAAAAGGGTTTACAATAGGGCTACCGCATTGGAAGGGTCAGTGACAAAAAGGCCACTGGGGCTACTGGAGGTTTAAACCAGGTTCTAGGGTGCACCAAACCTCACACTTACCCTACTGACACCTCAATAAACTGGGACAGTGTAAGTAAAGAAGTCCCAACCATGAACTATTCTCTAGTAACCAACAAGGCAGCATTAATAGGCAATATAAGTAAAAGACAAAGATGCTCGTGTATATATAAATACAAAAAAAAAACCAGTAGCCTAGAACGCCTCAAAGAAGGTACTCATTGACTTGGCAGCAGAAGCCAGAGCAACAAGAGAACAAACCATTGAGGGCACGATAAGACAAGATTGCAGACAAACATCAAACGTGACCGTCCTTTTGGGATTTAGGTAGACGTCATCATAGGGTCCACATCCTGTCCGGTCATCGCACAATTAAAGAAGAAAGCATAGTTTCGAACTGTAAATGGGTCCACCACCAAGTATGCAGTTCGTTGCAAAATGATAGGGTCATAACCTCTTTTGATAAAGTTTAACAAAGATAGTATGAAAGTGATATCATTTCAAAATTATTTATTCCAATCCATTTAATTATGAAAAAATCCTCTATTTCAATATGTTCACTTGTTTATTTTAACAGCAAAACAAATTGTAGCGACAGTAACAACTTACTTTATACCAATATATATGGACATATAAATCACATCTTGTTTCTATGCCATTCTTCTCTTTCCATATATAATGTTGCACGGTTCAACACATTCATATAGTCATCCATACCTAGATACATGTGACTACCCGAGTATTATCAAAGAGTTTATGAAATACACATGCAATACTTAGCTCATAGCATGAATAAACTGTCTGTAAGTTACTAATAAATATGAAGAATGGATAGTGATATTATTTTTATCATTCCACATTGATACTAGTTTGCTGAAGTAATTATTAAAGTAAGTCTTTAGCATGGCATCATAAAATAAAGAGTGTTTCTGTTAAATGTTTGTATAAATAATGCTCATTGTGACATTATGTTTACATAAAGCCCTATAGGGAGATTATATGTGAACATTTTGAGCTACACCGTGTTACTATTCAGAGTTGAGTTAATTAGTTCATACATAAGTTCGTTCGTTAGTTCATTCATTCTTTTTTAGTTTTATTTAATTTTTTCTCTAGTACTTCACGAAGGAAGAAACGAACGGACGTACGAACGTATGTATGAACTAATTAACTCAACTCTGAATAATATACAGAGTAGCCAAAAAGGTTCAACTATGATCTATATACCGTATTTTTTTAGTGATTAAATGTCAATAAGACGTTTAGCCTTTCTTAATTGCGGTAATTGCAACACTCGTACGCGAGACAATAAATACTACATATGCTCACTAACAAATGTGCGTAATTTCAAAAACATTTCCAGTTTGTGCCCCAAGATATTAAACATAATTGCGAATATTTATAAGTGTATATTAACTCTTACCGGAACAGTTCTTGCAGTTTTAAACTCTTCCTAAACAATGTTCCCATTGTCTTGGCCCACGCTTAATTCCGTGTCCCGAAAGTACATTGACAATATCATTGCCTTTATTTGTTTTGGTCTTCCGTCTAAACATATGGGTGTAACAACTACACCTCCATTTCAGCTCCAGTCGTATCATACGGTGTCCTGTTAGGGCCATCTTACCATCGCATTTTACCACCGACCATCGACCTCTTAGTGGTATACCATCGACCATCGGCCACTTGACAACTAGGTCGATGGTAAGATGCGATGGTAAGATGGCCCTAACAGGACACCCTCGTATCCGGTTTCGTCAGTGTGAATCCATTCCGTTTGTTCTCAGAGACATATGAATATAACGTTGCATATTCTTCGTTCTCGTCGATCAGACAGTATTCCTTGGCATAATTTGTCTTCATAACCTTTTACGACGTGTCTCCTAAACGTCGAAAAGGTATTAACGTCTTCATACATTGTGTCCGTTTTGTGTTTGAAGATATTGAACTCCATTATTACGCCTATGCCGTATGTAAACCTCATTTTCCTTGAGATAGGTGTGTCTTCACTTTGACAGAAAAGAAAAATACTCCGTTTAGATCTGTGATCTCACAACAAGAATCATTCCTTCTCTCATACATTGGACAATTCTGATACTTCGCAAAGTATCCAAAACAAAATCATAGATTCATTCGTTCTATGTGTGTTCTAGAACTGTATTGACATATTTTAGATTTTCGGCGATAGACTATTTAAAGTAAATCATCTGATGTTCAGTATCGCGGTAAATTTATTGCCAGTCGTTACCTCCTGAATCATTTAGTCGCTCTATTGTTTGGTTGTAGGCCTATAAATATAATCAAAACGAACAACGAATGATTTAATGAGAATTATAAATAGTTTAACACGTTATTTAACAGTAAATAATAATGAATATTCAAGACACAAACTATCACATAAAGTGAAACAATAGCACCGGTAACTACATCGAAATAGCACTTGGTAAAACACATATCTTACCAAGCAGGCTAGTCTAACCCATCTAGAGATGTCCAAGTTATAAAGAGAAAGATATTAGGAAGACATGCATGAAGTACATATATAGTCTAGGGCGCGTTTACATGCATGAATTACATATTTAGAGGTTCGTAATTAAATAGATGTCATCGCAAAATGCATTTAAATTATATAAAATGAATTATTTCATCAGCCAACAAGGTCCAGCTGGCAATAAAATAAACAATCAATATTATTTTAATACTGTGCTAGCAGTATTTATTATAACATTCGTAACCATTAAATAGCTGAAAAGCTACTCCATCAGAGCTTCAGTTACCATAACTTGCAACAAACCTTTGCAAACATTTATTATCGTGACACTGAAAAAATAAACTTAAAAGTAATTTAAAAACGTGATTTACAACTTCGTAAGATCCTTGGTCCTGGTCACTTTCATAATAGGTTTAATAAACTTTTTTTGTTAGAAAGTTAATCAAAAGAGGTTATGGCTCTTTCATGTTGCAACTGACTACATGTTTAGTAGTTAGCACCTTTACAGTTTACCACTATGCTTTCTTCATTGCTACAGATGATGCTGATACTGAAGGACAGATTGATGATTTTTACCTAAATCCTGAAAGGGATAGTACCGTTTACAGTTTGTCTTCATTCTTGTCTTTTAGCACCCTTATCGGTTTATTTTCTTGTTGCTCTGGTTTCTATTAGGTCACTGAGTACTTATTTGGTGGCTTTCTAGGCTTTTATATATACATGACCATATTTGTGTTTTACTTATTTTGCCTATTAATGCTTACTAGATTGTTAGATGATATAGCATATCGTGGATTTCTTTATTTACATTTTAATAATTATTGGGTTGAAAATAGGGTTAAGAGTGAGATTTGGTGCATCCTATCACTGGTTTAAACCCCCGCGACCTTCTTACCACTGACCGTTCCAAGGCGTTACGTCTATAGTTAACCCTTTATGTTTATGTTTGTGGTATCGCATGCTTTGCTTTTATTTATCCGTGTAAGTGTGTTTTTTTTGTTTTGTATAACCAGATAACTGTGTTCTAAAACTGCTACATTTCCTCTTCGAAGTTTATACTTACTTTCAAGCAACGTCTTACACATTTTCACATATACTTTAATGTATATTTGTGTAGCTTTCAATTCTTCATTTTCTATTATCATATTAGTAACAACCGAAATTAAAGTCTATGGATTAAACTGCCTAAGCAAATGAAATTTTCGTTTCATTATAAATTAAGTTAAGGTATTTACTGCATGTCGGAAGGATCAACACATTTAGAAGATCCACCAGAATTATGACATGTAAACTTTTATATGGTAACCCATACTACATACATACATTCACTAACTATATGTGTAGATCGTGGCAGAAAGTGTGTGGATTCACCGTAATGGAGATTCTACAAAAAAAGGGCAGCAACTCTGAAGTTCTTTTGAATGTAAATATAGATACAAAAATCTAATAGGAAAAGTAGCATTCAAGGACGACAGTCAACCACAAACACACACAGAAACAAAGAGCAACTTTAAAGATGAATAAAATGCCAACTAAGACATCACAAACACAAAAGGTTGACAATAGGGCTACCGCCTTGGAACGGTCAGTGGCAAAAAAGGCCGCTTGGGGTTTAAACAAAACGGGACAGTGTAAATAAAGAAATCCCCGCCATGAACTATTCTCTAACCAACAAGGCAGCATTAAGTCATGTTTGAAATGTTTTTATTTCGAAATAAGTTAAGGAGAGCATGGAACGTTAATTCGTGTTGGCGCCATATGATCATATGTTTGTGTTTGTGTGCCGTAAAATCAACTAAATATAACTCGTTAACGGCGTGTTTCTCTTCTAAATGCCCTCATGGATAAAAAGTTTTGGCTACTTTTTGACGACTTTCCTACGAATTTCAGTTAAAATAAAACAAACAAACATAAAATAAATGGCTTACAGACAAGTCCACACATTAAGAACAGAAGCCTACTTTTATACAATTCGAATTCCAGGACATAGAAATGAATAGGATTGTACCTCTCGTCTACAGACCATAATAGGTTGTATTGGAACAGCAACCTCAGACATGCCTCCACCAAGGAGCAAATATACGCAGGGTAGATGTCTATATCTCTAAAAAAAGCCAAAGCCTTTATCCACTAAGCTACCGTTACCGCTCTCCCACGAAACACCCAGAAGGACAAACAAAACACTACAAAGACAGTTATCTGCCGTCGGTTATCACGTAAACGGTCCTACACGTTCGACGCATTGAGTTCACATAAGTGTTGACACTACTAATGTATTAAAATGAGAAAAAAGGCAATACAAACCGCAGCACCCAAAGGCAATCACACTGTAGATCCGCACTGCACCACAAACTAAATAAAATAAAATAGTCAATGAACAGGACAACACAGAACACAAGGAGCGGCGAAGACAAGGTTACACACTTGGTACGATCAGCAAATAATATTGCCTAACTGTTTACCTTTTGCCTTTCCTCAATTAAAGATCATGTTTTAGAATATCAAAATTCTGCAATCAATCTGTTTTGGTCGATCAATAACTTCGGAGAAAATAGTCAGAAGAACGTTTAAAGTTAGTTACGTACCTTATGGTTAACTCGTAAACGGTCCTACAAGTTTGACGCATTGAGTTGTGATCAGTGTTGACATTTCTAATGCATTTGTAAAATAAGTTTGTTTTTATTTGAAACAAGGCTGGGTTCAAAGCAGAATTTTATGGAACTAGGTATTGCATAAAAGCATGTGTTTTGAAAGTTTTACTTGGGGAAAGTGTGATATGCGTGCGATATAGGAATTTCTAGGTCCACCCCTTTTCATAATATTACCCATTGAATGGGGAATGGGTGTAAATTCTTTTATTATTAGCATACATAAATGCATTTAGATGGGCTCTGGATTTTTTCATTTTCGTATATTTCTTTAGTGCTGGGCGCGCGCCCAAGTTAGGGTACACTATCATCATTAAATGTTATGTACTTTCGTTTTAAATTGAAATTAAGTTTGTGTTTAAAACACTGTAAAATTATCATTCGATAATGTCTAATTTGAGCATGTGTGTTTAGATTGTGTTACACCGTATGCATTCGCGATAGGTACTTTCGTTTTCAAAGATTAAGCGTAACTTCAATCGTACACACGTGCTAATTTCCGTAGATCATATAATATATAAAACAAACAAACACTAGAAAATCATAAAACAAGTACTCAATGGCTTGGCAGAAATAAACCAATAAGGGCACGACAAAACAAGATTGAAGAACAACTTCAAACGTTACAGTCCTTTCAGGATTCATGATCTACTATTTTCCAGTCACGCAGTAAGATATATCAACACTCTTACATTCCCCAAAATCTTCTCAAAACACTTTTTAGACTCGTCTAAAGCACAAAATAGTAGATAAAAATAGTCGGAACTGGAAATTTAGCATTCAAGAGCGACAAACAACAATAACAATACAATCGATACAAACAACAATCACAAGGGTAAATAAGCCGCAAGGTACATGACATCACAAACATAAAATGTTTGATAATAGGGCTACTGCCTTGGAACGGTCAGTGGTAAAAAGACGCTGGCGGTTTAAACCAGGTCTAGGGTGCACCTAATATAACTCTTAAATGTACCATATTGCCATCCCAATAAAACGGGACAGTGTAAATAAATAAATCCCCTACAGGCTCTTTAGTCTAACAAACAAGGCAGCTTTAATAGGCAGTATAATTATGAGACAAAGCTAGGCTGTCCGTTAGTGCACGCGTTTTAGTCTGAGTTTTATACCTAACCGCTAAACTTTACTTCCGCTAAAATGCTCGGAAACGAAAGTAGACTAAATAACATATAAACTCTGCGTGCAATTTACTGACTATATTGCTTTAGCGGTTTACCTTGGACGGTGAGTACATATTTAAGAGCCCTTGTTTAATTTACCGGTAATGTAATGTAATGTGTCAACGACCTTCGGATTGTGTTTGATAGTTGTACACTTTGGGTCACGTGTAGAACTGACCCAAAACAGCGTGTGTTGGCACGTTTGACCGATTGTCACATACTCAATGTACAAACATATGCCATGCATTTTACATTGATGGACAGAGTAATGTATTAGCTATCGATGGCTATATCGCTTTGCCAGAACGGATATATAAATGTATATGTTTTGGAAGTTTTATTTGCGGCAATTGTGAATATACATGAGATATGGGAATTTTAAATTCCACCTCTTTTCGTAATAAAATGGTGGAAGGGTTGGGGAAATTGTATTGTTACATATAGATGCATTTTAGATGTGTTTCGATTTTTTAATATATATTTTCTTCTCTTTTTGAGGGGTGGTGGGGAGGGGATGTGGTGCGTGGGGTAGGGGAGTGGCGTATGGTGTAAGAGGTGTCCAATCGACGTTCCGATCCGCTGTGGCAAAAACTATAGCATATCAAATACACACGGTATATCGAGATACGTAAGACTAGTTTATAAGTGTTTACCTGTGTACGTGTATATGGAGTTAATGTCTCGGATTACCAAAAACAAAAAACACAAAAACAAAAAACAGTTGGGTTAAATGATCTGTCTGATTATGTAATATTTACGGTGAAATATATGACTAATAGCTGTACACACCATAGTTCGTAGGGTTTGATATGTTTTGCAAACCAGAATGATAATACATATGAGCTAAATGTTAATTGATTAAAACTAGTAGTAATAAGCGCAATATGCGATATTATTATACAGGCTGTTTTGAAACTATTTTCAGAGGCGGATCTAGTACTCCTTTTTCGCGGGGAGCAACATTATCACAACGATTTTTTAAATTTTTATGTTGGAAAATGTCAAGCCAATCATTAATGGTAAATCAATTTGATTTTAACATTGCAAATTTAAGTGTGTGGAGGTTGGATGGTGTGTGAACATGTATGAAATTAATTGTGTTTCTCTTTGTATGATTTTATGAACAATTTGCATTATTTGTGCCTATTTTTGTTTTGTACGTTATTGAAAACTGTAGAAGTAAAATACGGACGTGACCAGATTTTTCAGTATTTATACTGTTATACTATTGTAGATACTAATTGTACTATGCAAATGTTGTGCATTTCTTTATTTCTTTATTATAGATGCAATAGCTACATGGCATATAGCATCAGGATAAACCACAATTGTTCGCGTTAACACATGGGTAAGTGTATTTAGTTCTAAATATTGTAAAAGGGTTTATCACATAGCTTACGGTGTGGGAGTGGAATAACACCATTCTATATTTTCGATATACCACTAGTTATATAAATATGCAAATTAGCCTAGTATGCGCTGTCAAAAAAATCGATAATGACTATGATCCAATTCCCACGGTTTATGTCGGTTTCGCGTGTTAAATGCAATAAACGTTGATATGTGAGTTATGTGATAAATAGAATCTAACATTATTTCTCATTCATTATTGAATTTATTAAACTCGTTAGCAAAAATGATATAATGCTCGGCAAGAGCCTCGCATTATATCATTTTGCCAACTCGTTTAATAAATTCAATAATGAATGAGTATTCATGTAAGATCCTCTATTTATTAAATATTCCTTATTCCAGTAACTTTGAGAAAACATATCTCCATATATATATATATATAAATACAGGATACCGAGTAGTAAATTAGAAAAAGTGGGTAAAAGTAGATATAAAAGTCGAACAGGAAATGCAGCATTCAAGGACCAACGTCAACCAAAACAACGCATAGAAACAAACATCAATTTCAAAGATGACTAAAAGGCAAGACACGTCATCACAAACATAAAAGGTTGACAATAGTGCTAGTAAAACTTAAAACTATTTTTGGACATTGTTTTTATTCTTGAACTATAAACGGAATACCTTTTCAGATACCGCATATGCTTACGGGCAAACCGCTAAGGATGTTGTCACCAGTGGAAGGAATCCAAATGAAAATTACGATCAGTAAGTTGTTTATACGATGTTGGCGCTCCAAAGTTTGTGTCAAAGCTATTTGAAATAAGTCCTTATAATAATAGTATAAATAGTGAGGGCATAGGTCCAGTTGTTTTCAAAGTGTTTCTCGGCAGCTCAAACACTCATTGCATGTTACACATTACTTACGTTTCGTTCGTTTATTACCGGAGAACCAGCACTCATTAACCCGGTTGCATTTGTTTAATATAGATATTCTTGTTTTTGGTCGTTTAAAAAAAATGATTGAATATTTAGTCATTTATCCTCACTTTCTTTACTATTCAAAATCCGAGTTCCGTTATGGTTTAGTGGGTTTCCTTGGCAGACTAATTGTTTGAATACTTTAGGGTACATCGGCATGAAGTTGCTGTGGTAGTAGATTATAAGCATTATTTAAGAGACTTTCTATTATAAAGGTTTAGATCATTCCTGATGTAAATATTGTGATTATTTTTTATATGCGAACATATGTTTACCGCGGAGTGGATATAGAAAAGATAAGGCAAACATTTCAAAATAAATATTTGAAATGAATATATACAGCTAGCACTAATAATGGAAAGAACATTACTTCTGGGAGGAAAAAACAACAGATTATGACGATAGTTCATGTAAATTACTTTGATAAAGTGCGACGTCATTCAACGCCGATACAGCGCGTTATCATTGCTGGATGCTGTCCGCACAGTCGTATTTAAATACTAAAGAGTCATACCAAAACAGTAACAAAAAAAATGCAAATCAATATATTGTTTTCAAAATTCTCGAATATAAACTGTTTTATTAATATTAATCTGACATATAATCTTGAAGAACAATAATAGGTTAAAAAAGTGCAGTCTTTGATTCAATACAAAATCAATACAAATATGCATTTATTTATTCTTTCAGAGATATAAATTGTAAAAATGCAGATGCCAAGAAAAAGACTGAAAAGGATAGAGAACTACATAAATGTCCCAACTGCATCAAAGTTGAAGTATTGGTTTATTTATACACATATTTGGTTGCACTTAGCGGTCTAAGATGTGGCATACCGGACGAAAATTAGCCATTGTTATGACCCGCCACGAAATTGCGGCGGGCATATCGTGTTACCATTGTCTGTTATTCTTTAAACTATTTTACTGTATGGTTTTAAAGTAAAATACCGCGTAAGCCTGTTATAGAGCGCGTGAGAAGTGTTGCACCTTAAATTATCTCTCATGAACAAATTCTGCTACTTTTATCCTTTGTTTGCGTTTTTGCTATATACTTTTCAGTATGTATTGAAAATACACGAGCGTTTGTTTAGTGCTGTTTGGCGGCTGTAAAACTAATACTGAAAAGTGGAACCCTTGGAAGCAACAAACACAAACAAGATACACATGTAGCAGACTCGGTTCATTAGCGGTAATGCAAAGTGTAAAACCTCTCACGCCCACTAGCACCGAGTTAAGCGGTATTCAACTTGAAAGCCACACACAATTAGACAGAAGATTCCAAAGGACCAGTATGTAATGGTTCTTCTGATTTGTAGTCGGGCGACTCTGTACAGCTGCCAAACAGCACTAAACAAACGATAGTGTGAATGTCAATACATACTGAAAAGTGGATCCCTTGGATGTTTTGTTTGTGTTTGTTGATTCCAAGGTATCTCATTTTCAGCATGTATCTACATCTACATGACAACAACACATTCATGCCGACAGTAGTTCATTGTAAATAGTCTTGACCTAATTTAGTCATTGAATCAATTTCTCACTCTCAATATCTCTTTTAAAACTTTATAAATACTTTAATAATGCCCACTGATATCTATACGACAGGCACATGTTCATACCATTCACAGTGTTCAATTTGAATACCATTACCATAATTGTTCGTACTCAGTTTTATTTAGTCTCGCACTCTTTCGAAATACATACTAACATCTACATGATAATATGTTAATATTAAATTAAAGTAAAATGACTGACCCTATGATGACGCCTACCTAAAGCCCATTGGGACGGTGGCGTTTGATGGTTGTCCATGTTCTTTCTTGTCGTGCCCTTAATGGTGTATTCTCTTACTGCTCTGGCTTCTGCCAAGTCATTGAGTACCTTCATTGTGGCTTTCTAGGCTATTGTTTTTTTGTATTATATTTACACGAGCATATTTGTGTTTTACTTATATTGCCTATTGATGCTGCCTTGTTGGTTAGAGTTTAGATCATGGCGGGGATTTCTTTATTTACACTGTCCTGTTTTAATGGGATGACAGTAGGGTAAGTGTGAGGTTTGGTGCACCCTAGAACCGGTTTAAACCCCCAGTGGCCTACTTTGCCACTGACCGTTCCAAGGCGGTAGCCCTATTGTCAACCCTTTTGTGTATGTGATGTTGTTTGCATTTTTTATTACTTTTGCCTTTTCGTTTGTCTGTTTGCGTGATTGTTTTTGTGTTTTGTGGTTGACTGTCGTCCTTGAATGCTGCTTTCCCTGTCCGATATTTTAGCCTTCTTGACATACTTCACCAATTTTAGACATGTTTATGTGACCGACAGTGGTAAAGCGGGACATCCAATTTGTGACATTAACCTAAAAGGACGATACATTTGTCTTCAATCTTTTCCTGGCTTTCCCTTAATGGTTTATTCTCTTGTTGCTTTGGTATCTACCAAGTAACTGAGTACTTGCTTTGTGGGTTGATATGCCTGTGTTCCTTATATTCATATACCTGATCATCTTTGTTTTATACTTATATTGCCTATTACTGCTGCCTAGCTTGTTAGAGGATATAGCCTGGTGGGGTTTTCTTTATTTACACAGTCAGGATGTCATTAGGGTAAATATGAGGTTTGGTGATCCCTAGCATCTGGTTTAGACCCCAAGCGACCTCATTGCCACTGACCGTTCCAAAGCGGTAGCCCTATTGTCAACCCGTTTATGTCTGTGGTGTCGCATACTTTGCTTCTTGGTAATTGTTGTTTGTGTAGTATGATTATTGGATGACTGTGTTATGTGACTGCTACGTTTATACTTTGTTTCACTATACAAAATCGTCTCATGGGGTAGACTCTCATTTCTTATCAGTACATCTTTTATAAGTGTTATTTACAGAGAGGAATTGAATTGAATTGGATTTTATAGTCACACCAACAGCTAAGGTCATATGGCGCTTTCCAGCTTTCACTAGTGGAGGAAGACCCCAGGTGCCCCTCCGGGCAATTTTCGTGCAAGGGCGGGCACCTGGATAGAACCACCGACGTTCCGCAAGCCAGCTGGATAGCTTCCTCACATAAAGATTTTACAGAGAGGAACTTATAACAGTTACTGTGTATTTGTATTACTGATTTGAATAAACAATTCGATCACACGTTATATAATATGAGGCTACACGAGGCTATAACCGAGTATCATATATGTTTATCCAACGACTTTATTAAAATAAAAAATACACAGGTACGAATATAAGATTCTATTTATCACATAACACGCACACGACCGAAGTTTTTATCTTCAATGTCAATTACATATTACACGGGGCTATTTTATAAGTGACAGCATAACACCGTTTGGTCGATTTAATGACGTCAGATATGTAACGCATTGATTTCAAATACGATACATATAATGAGGTATGTTTGAACATACCGTATGATATACCATGCAAATAACAACCACAGTGAGTAGACCTTCATTTTGCATAGCCAATACAATATAGATATAAAAATCGAACAGGAAAAGCAGCATTCAAGGACGACAGTCAACCACAAACACACAGAGAAACAAAGAACAAATTTGAAGATGACTAAAAGGCTAAAAAAGACATGACAAACACAAAACGGTTGACAATAGGGCTACCGTCTTGGAACGGTCAGTGGCAAAAAAGGCCGCTGGGGGTTTAAACCAGGTTCTAGGGTGCACCCAACCTCACACTTACCCTACTGTAAACCCAATAAAACGGGACAGTGTAAATAAAGAAATCCCCGCCATGAACTATTCTCTAACCAACAAGGCAGCATTAATAGGCAATATAAGTAAAACACAAAAATGCTCGTGTATATATAAATACAAAAAACAATAGCATAGAAAGCCACAAAAGAAGGTACTCAATGACTTGGCAGAAGCCAGAGCAACAAGAGAATTAACCATTGAGGGCACGACAGGACAAGACTGCAGTCAAAGACTGTGTTTTAGGATATATACTTCCAATAGTCATGTTATGTGATATATTCCAAAATGCATATGAACACACTAACACTGGAACTAACATCTGTGTTATGATTGTATCTTTAGCATTATGATTATCGTTTTGACATTAGCAATTTCCTTTAGATAAATGCCTTGTGTTGTTGTACGTCTGTTTTGTTGATACGTTGCACAATAAATACGTCGATTATTGGTATTTGATCTTAAATATATTTGATCTCAACATTTGCTGTAGGAACGACTCAACTGTGCATCTGAAGATATTATCAAGCAGATGACCGATGAACTCGACAAAAGAAATCGAATAATTAAATACTTAACAAGAAAAAACATAGACCTGCTTTTCATGAATGAAAAACAACGAGAAAGGTAAGTTTCCACATTGCAAAACATTATGTTTATTACAAAAGCTCATTATTTTATTTGATGAAACACAAATATCAAACACACCCTTACGCATTCTGTTAAAGATTCAGATACCTTTTCGTTAACTGTTTTCTTTTTTTTTGAATATCTATTATAGTGCGGTCTGTAGTTGTAATGTAGATATTCCAGAAATATACATAATATATCAACAGTTGCATAAAGAAAAATAATAAGATACGATAACTTATTTACTAGGAAAGGAAAGGTATACTCCCGTTGCCATACAAGCTTAGCTGGACCTCTACGCTCTAGCAATGCGCTTGCAAACGTATATATTTACATAGGTCCCTTACCGTGACGAAGTATTCTGCAATACTTTGTCATTATGTTTATATATTTGTCACTCTGAAATTATCGACAACCCATCCAACATCTAGAAAACGAGGAAGTATCAGTAGCCTCAATGGGGATTCGAATCTGGACACTGTCGCGAGGATAGCTAATGGACGAGTCGGCCATAATGCGCTTACTGACATTTAAGGTTCCAAAACGTACAACCACTCTTTCTTTCATTTAAATGATTTTTCCTCCAATAGAAATTATTATTTCTTTACCGAATTGTAATTTTTGTCCTTTGACTTATTTTCCAGATCTGATAAAATCACGAAAAAGATGGCCGATGTCTTTGAAACTAAAGGAGACCTGGAAAATCTCGCAGATGAATTCTCAAACACCAAGCTTTCAAGGCGATTTGAAAAAGATATCTTCGATAAGAGATGGGTCTCATTATTTGAATGGTATATTGATCATTCGAATATGGACGAACTGAAGGTGATAGAATTCTTGAGTAAATTGCTGCAGGTAAAGTATACACGTACAGCATTTGATTACTTTTGTCCGTTCTGTATGCCGTTATTTCAACAGAGACAAACTTTCCGTGAATTTAAAAGTAGATATGAAAGTCGAACAGGAAATGTAGCATTCAAGGACCACAGTCAACCAAAACCGCGCATAGAAACAAACAATAATTACAAATACGTATAAAATGCAATATATGAATCACAAACATAAAAGGGTTGGCAATAGGGCTACCGCCTTGGAACGGTCAGTGGCAAATAAGGCCACTGAGTATTTAAATCAGGTTCTAGGGTGCACAAAACCTCACTCTTACCCTATTGCCATCCAAATAAAACGGGACAATGTAAAGAACGAAATTAAAACAAATGTCCTACATAATGTATGAGTTGGTCTCCCAAATAAACAAATATATTTTTCTTCTGAGTAACGTTTTAGAGTATTGTCCTTTTTGATGTGTTTTGATGTGTCTATTATATTGATCAATTGAGCACTTTTATCCGCGCCTGATGATGAGACCGCATGTTTCAATTCAAAGGCTATGTTCGCGACAACTAAAAAGATGTATTTCAACTGAATAATTTGAAGGCATTATACTTTGTTTGAATGCGTGTTTTTGGTTGACTCGTTCTATGAATATTACATTACCTGTTCGACATTTGTGTCTGCCTTTGGACGAATTTGACGATGAAAATATTGACATGTGCAATGTGTTGTTAATGGCAATGACTTTAGAAAAAAGATGGGTAACTTTCAGCTTGTGAACACGACACATTTAGTTGATAAGCTCTGATTTTGACCAAAATTGTTTCAATAAAACTGATCTCAGATGAACTATATAATGAGCAAAATTAGGCCTGTGTTCCAGAGTGTATTTATTTTTGAAGAATGTATTGATGGAATTATAAATGAAATACTACATGCATGTAACGTTTCTAAAAATCGTTTTTATCCATACATTTCAGGAATGTTATGAAATGGTTCTAAAGAAGGCAGATGATGAAATGCGTCACTTGTTGAGTCTTGGTGAAAACGATGCTATGCCAGCCGCTTGTGAAGTATGTACGAGTATTTAGAAACAATCGAAAGATTAGGGCATACATAATGTTCGCATAGAGGAATAATTATTTGTACCGATTTGTCATATGAATTTTGAAAATCAGGTTCAAACCCGCTCCAACTCCATGTATAAAAGAAATGTATTGATACACATGCGTTTTTTGTACTGTGAACATTTACTTATATAACTGTAATAATTGTATAATTGTATCATATCTTACAGTTCGTCGACATGCACAAATGCAGAAGGCTCAGAGGCCAGTCAAAAAATGAGAGAGAGCGTATAACACAAGTATGTATAGTTCTATCCATTACCTTTTTTTAAAATAGCATGGTCACTTGACAATAGGTGTTCAGTAAGTATATTTTCGTACAAAAACAAATTATGTTAAAGTATAAAGTTTATTTCTTTACATCGATTACAAAACAAGCTATACAGCTTATACATATCTCCCTCATTTAAACATGTTGTCTTGTATAGTACGGCAATCAATCTCATTTTTAATGTTTCTTTTCCCATATAACATTGCACAATTTGTGTCTGTATAGTTGTAGTAAATAATAGTATAGTTAAAGCCACACATATGAAGACACAGTCTTTGGAATGCACCAATGAGTTCAACATTCTGTTTTCTGGTAGGATGAAATAATATATTGTGATCAACTAAATCAAAAACAATTCTAAAACCTACGATAATTATATAAAAATATATATCTTAAACTATTTATCTTAGCTCAACCAAATTTGGTTAGGGATCTCTATAATGGTGCATAAGTAATTTAGGCGCAAATGAATGCCCGTAGAGTCTAACTTAGCCTATGTCATCTGAAATAATTTTGGTTTAGGTAAACATTACACCTACCCACACACCCATAATATTTATGTGTTGTTTTGTTGATTATTCTTACACTTTTACCTCATCCCAACTCGCCACCCATTCATTATCAAGATGGTTATGGTTGCAGGTACACTATTGGATTTTGTTTATTTGGTATTTATTATTTCATTAATAGCATTAACATTTATCCATGTTTGCGTTGGTTGTGAGAGGGGAGTGGGTGTGTTGGGTGCCAAGAGAGGATGGGTTAATAAATTCGTAAATATTATATTAGTAAATAATATATTAGTAAATAACACGTCATATGAACATGAAATCTGCATAAATTTTGGTAAAGGTGAATATCCAATATGTTGTTACTGAACATATGTTTACTCTTCTTATTCTTAGCTCAATCATTGTTGGGTACCCCAACCTCCCCACTCCCCATCACCCAAAATTGGACCTTTTTAATTATTGTTTACATATTTCTGTGTTGTTTCATTTATTTAGTCTTACTAGTCTTACACCCCGCCCAACCACAACCATTCCCCACCCATTCACCCCATCACCCCACCACCCGATACCTTATTATGGTGTATGCTGCCAACCTAAATCTCAACTCCCCATCATCCATCACCAAGAGGTGCTTGGGTTGGGGGTGGTGGTCAGGTGCACTATTAAATGCTTGTTATATTTCTGTTTTCATTAATAACCTCAATCCTCTTCCATATTATTGGCAGTTGGGTGAGGGGATTGGGGGTGTTGGGTGCCACGGGTGGACGGGCAACACATATACTATATTAGCCAATAACATACCATATGAAATGTGCAATCATTTTGGTAACGGTAAACATCCAAGCCATTGTTTCTGGGGGAGATTGAGATCGGTGCACTATCAAATGATCTTTAGAGGTATTTTTATTAAAAAAGAACCAAGCCTCATCCATTTATTTGGATGAGAGTTTCGCGATAGGGTTGGGGTAGGCGGGGTGGGCGAGAGAGAGGGAAACTGGTAATATTTCTTAGTTTTTAGTTTTGTTTATTCTTACACCATAAATATGGTGCATGGTGTGTTTGGTTTTGGGGTGGCGGCAGGGTGTTCATTATTTGTGGATTTGTATTGTATTGTTTTTGTTAAAATAAAACATCAATCCTCATCCAGTTATTTAAAAAAGAGTAAATCATTCTGTGTTGTTAGTCTGGCATTGTGACAATGGTGCAAACTACTCACCTCAGTGCCCACACACGCGCCCACCCAACCCATCCCTCACACTTATTTGTTTTATTTAAATATCCTCTTTTTCGTTTGTTAATATTGGTCATGGGTATGTCTCTGCTATGACTTTATATCTTGCTTGTATGAAGAGAGATTCCAATTTACATCAGGTGTATAACTTGCTGCGCTATTCTCCGACAGCTCTCATTTATACCGCAAATTATTGATCCTATCACTTGTTTATCGTAATACTATATTGATATACGCATCGAACCGCTTCAAAACGGTTTAAACAAAACTGACCGTTTGACGCTAACGTACCACATATCATTCATTTGTATAATGTAGGCTAACGTCCTGGCAGGTGTATAACTTGTTGTCTGAAAAGGTGAATAGTCCAACTGCGCTATTCTCCGACAACTGTCAGTTTTACGGCAAATTATTGGTCATATCACTTGTTTATCTTTTGTTGATATACATAACGAACCCCTTCAAGTGTATACGAGGTTTAAACAAAACTGACCGTTTGACTCTAACGTATCACATATCATTTATTTGTATAATGCAGGCTATAGCTGGGAAACTGCTTACATCTGTTGATGAAGAATACAGAGAAAAAGAAAAAGGAGACCTTCTTAAAGCATTCTTCAAAGAATATGCCGACTGTTGCTGGCTGATGACGATATCCCATCCACAATTGGTTATAATCTTTAATGTCGTCGGTATGCCTCACGCTAACAAATTAATTGAACGATTCTGTAAATATACCACTCAAGAAACAGTTATTGACAAAACCAAGTGTAAGGGAACAATTGTACAAGTTGTATGGCCTTCAGTAACTACAAAAGATGATAGTTTAGTGTATGCAAAAGGTTCAGTTGTAACAGTAGATGGTTGTAAAGTCGAAACAACTATAGAGTAGGACTTCGGTGTATTTCCCGCTCCAAAACTTGTGTGGTGGCCGTAAAAAGTCGCCCCGACTACAAATCAGAAGCGTTGTACTGGTCCTTTGGGATTATCCCATTCTGCGTTTCTTTAAGGTAGAATATCGCTTAAGCCGGTGCTAGGAGGCGTAAGAGGAGTTGCATCTTATATTTACCTCTCATGAACAGACTCAATAAAACCGAGTCTGCTACTTTTCTCTCTTGTTTGTTGCTTCCAAGGGATCACCTTTTCAGTATTTATTTACACTGTACGTTACAGCAGTGGTACTTCTTTGTTTGTTTTGTTTTGCTTTCAAGGGTACGTTTATAACTTGATCACTTATCGTCATAATAGCGCCAGTTATTCGCAGGGTTTGTGTCGTAAGGTTGGTTACACATGAGGAAATACACCTTTTAGGCGCTTTAGTTTTGTGTATATGTTTTTAAACAAATGGAAAGATATATTGTTAAAGTTTTGTGTTGCGGATGGTTGGTTCTTATTACTTCTTTTGTTGTATAGATAATATTATTGTGGTGTGCTTGTGTGTTTCATGAAAACTTTATAACATATATAGAAGACATTTGTATATTAAGCTGTATACATATCGTATAACGTACAGTATATATGTAAAATCATTTCGCCTAATGATGTTTTTTAAAGGTATGTGAACACATAATGTATCATTAGAAATATGAAATGCAGTTGTTATATACTTTATTTGGTAAATGACTTATTTGCAATCAATGTTCAGTCTTGATCTATATCGAGTGCAAAATATAACAAGAGCCGTTTAAATTCGAAAATCAAGGTCAAAATAGTAGGGAAAACGGCACCAAGACGGACATGAACTTTTTATATCGAAGTTATTTATAATTACCCAAGGGAATCTGGGATGTTTTGAAAGCTGTAAGTTCTAAGTGGCGTAATTAATTCCCTATGTAGTTGGCCCAAAATGATTTTTCATCACATACAATTGTGATAGGTAAACCTTATATGAAACATGAAAATATTTAGAAAGTTTGGCCGAAATAATGGAATTTATAAGCATTCTTTAACGTAGACTGTATGTTCAAGGAGACATAACTGTTGATTAATTTCCCACTTAAATGCATATAACCAGATTCACACATGTTTGATGATGATGACCGACACATATCTTGGAGAAGGTAAGTTTTCAATAGTCGATGCAGCTGTATAGTTGTTAACGATTTAAGGGATGTTGGTATGTGATAATCTATCATACAGAAACACACAAGCTGACTGAGATAAAGGTATATTACGATCTAGATAAATGTGTGTAATGTAGTATATGTGCATGAACGCACATGCACGTACACACGCACACATGCACGTGATTTATTACAGTAAGAATGCATAGTACCTATATGGAAGTATGACGCTTGAAAAATGTAGGTATTTGATGTTGTTTACCGGAATTAATGATAATATTAAGATAATCTTTATTTTAAGTTGGCAAGACAAACTTAATTTATGGATAATAATTTATTGTTAATAACCGGAACTGTATATCATGTGCGTGCAATTTTGTATGTATTGATATTTGTGGATGCCTATCGTTTGAAATAAAATATATGTGTAACAAAGTCTCACCTTTATTGTTGTTTATTTTTAAATTGAAATTTATATATATACAGTTTCATATATTATCAAAGTACCAGAATAATATGACAATTAGTGTATTGATGACTGATATTTCGGTCACCAACCTGTTACGTATTAGTAAACGCTAGTATATGGTTTACGGCAGTTCTTCTGCACGTGTATTCAACTATAACGTGTATGAAAGGAGAAAATGGTCAATTACATAAAAGATATGATATTAATAATCAGGCACTTAAATTGCGGTCAGTATTACATCTTACTGGTAAAGCGTGTCCAACTAGCGCATTAAATGACTGGTGTTACCGATCTTGGCGCCTGTTGTAACCACATGGCGCTTATCAACAACTACAAAGAGTTTACGTGTATAGTTTTTAATGATATTTGATCGTATATGGCATCAGGGGCCTCATATTTAATATAAAGCAACACGGCATTGACGGTAAACTCTTAAGTTGGTTATCACGTTACCTATCTGGCCGTTTTCAAAGGGTCGGGTCGGGACAGCCACATCTGAAACAAAAATGTTGAAAGCCGGAGTGCCACAAGGATCAGTACTGGGTCCTTTGCTTTTTCTAATTTATATAAATGATATTGACGAAAACATGTTAAGTATAACGCGTCTTTTCGCAGACGACATTTATCTTTCAATGATCACATCTAGCATAGACGATATGGAAGGTATTTTAAACCACGATTTATGTATTATATCAGATTGGTCGAAAAGGTGGTGGCTTGTTCAGTTTAATCCAAATAAAACAGAAGTTATCTCTGACACGACGGAGCGCCGTCCACAGCCACGTTTAAATAACGTTCAGCTTACATTTGTAAAAAAACATAAATATTTTGGAATAATATTGAGTTCAGATGGTAAATGGCATGAACACAATAACAGTATAATTGCTTCTGTGTCAAAAGTTTTAGGCCTAATGCGACTTTTAAAATTCAAATTGAATCTTAAAACACTTAATCAGATTTGCCTATTGATGCTGCCTTGTTGGTTAGAGTTTAGATCATGGCGGGGATTTCTTTATTTACACTGTCCTGTTTTAATGGGATGACAGTAGGGTAAGTGTGAGGTTTGTTGCACCCTAGAACCGGTTTAAACATGTAAACCCTACTTTGCCACTGACCGTTCCAAGGCTGTAGCCCTATTGTCAACCCTTTTGTATTTGTGATGTCGTTTGCATTTTTTATTACTTTTGCCTTTTCTTTTGTCTGTTTGCGTGTTTGTTTTTGTGCTTTGTGGTTGACTGTCGTCCTTGAATGCTGCTTTCCCTGTCCGATATTTTTTCCTTATTTATTGCCATTGTCTCATAGTTGTTCTTGTTTGTTAGGTTATAAGGGTTATTCTCCTGGACAAATGGAGGGAAAATGTTAGTAACATATGGAGGCATTATCCATTATTGACTCAATACACAATGGCAAGTTTTTGTGATTTACATTCATCGGATAATGAAAGCCATCCAACTTCAGATAATAATTGTTGTATTGATACTGATCTTGTTAATCCAGTAACAATCCGTGCAGCTTCATTTTGAATTTTTCAAGTTTTTCTCGATAGTAGACAGAACACCCATCCCACATAATAGATGGGTATTCTAAGATGGGACGCATGTGTGATAGGTAAATCAGTAGAAATATAAAAAGATCGGAAAGGGAAAGTAGCATTCAAGGAGGACAGTAAACCACAAAACACAGAAACAAACACGCAAACAGACAAACAAGAAGGCAAAAGCAATAATAAATGCAAACGACATCACAAACACAAAAAGGGTTGACAATAGGGCATCAATAGGCAATATAAGTAAAACACAAATATGCTCGCGTAAATATAATACAAAAAAACAATAGCCATAGGTACTCAATGACTTGGCAGAAGCCAGAGCAGTAAGAGAATACGCCATTAAGGGCACGACAAGAAAGAACATGGACAAACATCAAACGCCAACGTCCCACTGGGCTTTAGGTAGGCGTCATCATAGGGTCCACAGCCTGTACGGTCATCGTACAATTAAAGAGGAAAGCATAGTGGCGAACTGTAAAAGGATCCACCTTGGTGCATGCAGTACGTTGCAAAATGATAGGGTCATAACCTCTTTTGATAAACTTTTTCACAAGTTTAACAAAGATAGTATGAAAGTGATCATGACCAAGAATCTTACGAAGTTTATAAATCACATCACCATAGAAGTCAGGTTGTGATAGTCCTTGTCGCAGAAGAGTCCTTAAATTACATTTATATTTGGAAAGAAGATCAGGGTTACGATAATAAAATTTTGCAAAGGTTTAAGAAGAACGGAATTATTTTTCAGATCATTTGTACCATCATCTGTTACTCTGTGGAATAACTTACTAATCGAAATTAGAAACTCTGAATTTCTTGCTATCTTTAAACGCAAACTTAAAAGTTTAATATTTGTTAGTCCTACAGGTCCTAGTTTCTTTGTGCATGGTCCGCGACCACTTGTCATTATACACGCGCGAATTCGTAATGCATGCAGCAATCTTAATAACGATCTTTATACAAATCATGTACGACCATCACCAAGTTGCGACTGCGGACATGTAATAGAAGATGCAGAGCAGTTTATGTTTAATTGTAATAGATTTCACGTACAACGACTTACTCTATTTCAATCAACGCGACGTTTTCAGCCGCTAAGTTTAAACACTTTGCTTTTCGGTCAAGAACAACTCTCAGATGAAGAAAATACATTAATTTTAATGCTTTCCAAATATACATTAGCGAAACCAATCGATCTACACGCTAGCACATTTTACCAAGTTCTTACAAAGGCATATTGCTCTGACTCACTGTACTGAATGTCTATATTCTCGCTTTCTGCTATCTTCCTATCTCTTCTCTGTATAGCATATCTGACAACAACTAATGGAACTGATCTCAGGTATATCCAGGTATATGTTAATTGTTAAACTAACAATGTGTATAAATACTATGTAACTACTTGCTTAGCCATGTACATTTTTAGCTCGACTATTCGAAGAATAAGAGAGCTTATGTAATCACCCCGGCGTCGGCGTCGGCGTTGGCGTCGGCGTCCCACATCAAGGTTTGCGTGTAAGCTGTGTTTACAAGTCTATATCTCTTATATTTCTTATCCTAGCACAACCAAATTTGGCCATGGGCTTCCTTATAGCATTATCTTAAGGGCTGCTTAAGCAATTTTGGTTCTTGTAACCCATGGAAATCAAATTATGATAATTTAAAATGTGTCCCATTTCACATCAAATTTTGCGTGTAAGCTGTGTTTACAAGTCTATATCTCTTACAATTCGTACGCTAGCACAACCAAATTTGCCCATAAAATGTGCAATAAAGGCAGATCTAGGTTTGCATGTAAGCATGTATATATCTATAATTTTGGTTTGGGATTCCTTATAGCATTATGCATCTTATTCATACTTTACCCATATTGGGGCATGGGCTCCCTCCCCTCTCCCCGCCCCCACTCCCACCCCACACTTTTTTTTTTTTTTTTTTTTTTTTACACATTTCTGTGTTTTTTTAGTCAATTCTTACACATATATGTTGCCCCCTCTCCCCCACCCCGCCTCTCACCACCCACCTCCCCCCACACTTGAAACATTTTTTTTTTACATATTTCTGTGTTGTTTTAGTCAATTCTTACACATATATGTTGCCCCTTCACCCCCACAACCCACTCCCGCCTCTCAACCCCGCTCCCAACGGGGGTGAGACATGTTGCCCCCTTCCCCCGCCACCCTCACCCGCCACTCCACACCCCCCACCTAACCACACACTCTAAACTAGAATATTTTTTTTTTTTTTTTTTTTTTTTTTTTTTTTTTATACATACTTCTGTGTTTTTTGGTCAATTCTTACACATTGTTTCTTACACATATGTTGCTCTCTCCTCCCCAACCCCCTGCTTCTCTCCCCGCCCCCACCTCCCCCAAACATACTCGAAACTTTTTTTTTTTTTTTTTACATATTTCTGTGTTGTTTTGGTCATTCTTACACATACTTATGTTACCCCCCCCCACGCCCCTTCCCCATCCACCCCACCCCCACGCTCGAAACTGGAATATTTTTATTTAATGTTTATTGTTTCTTACAAATATCTGTGTTATTTTGGTAATTTCTAACACATAGCTTCTTACACATATATGTTGCCCCCTCCACCCCCTCCCACACACTACCCTACCCCCACCCCCACCACCACTCGAAACTAGTTTTTTTAATTTTTTAATTTTTATTTGTTTACATATTTCTGTGTTGTTTTTGTCAATTCTTACACATAGCTATCTTGCACCCCCCCCCCCCCCCCTCCCCTCCCCCACCTCCACTTCCCCCCAATCAAAATATTTTTATTTTTATTTTGTGTTACCATATTTCTGTGTTGTTTTGATCAATTCTTACATAGCTTCTTACACATATATGTTGCCATCCCCACCCCCTGCCTCTCCCCCATCCCCACTCAAAACTCGATTTTTTAATTATTTTTTTTTACATACTTTTGTGTTGTTTTGGTGAATTCTTACATAGCTTCTTACACATATATGTTGCACTCACCACCCCACTCCCCCACCAGCCACCCCCGCCTCTCCCCCACCCCACCCAGCACCACACTCAATTTGATGATATTGTTTATTATCCTCATTTAGATGGGAATGTTCCCCGAGCAACATCTCATGGAGTCTATATGTGTCCACCTATTCCTTTTTCTAGAGCTTGTACTCGAGTTCAGGACTTTAATATTCAGTAGCGTAGCTACCTATTAGGTCAAAAGGCCCGGGCATGCACAACATTTTCACATGCATGGTTGAAAAATATAACAGTGAAATAATAGTCTATGAATTTGTTCAATTTTGAAGTGTGATTTAACGGTAGCCCTGGTGGAACAGCTATTTAGTTACATAAACTTCGTAAAAACTTGGTAAAATTGTATTATCGTAAAAAAGAGTATGATAATGGACCTTTGGAAACGGCCGAAAACGACACATACGAAATATTGCAGTCTCGGTTTGATTGAGACTGTTCATGAGCGGTAGTGAAATATGCTAAATACCGCTCACGCCCTCTTGCCCCGGGTGGAGCAGAACTTAATATAATAAAATCAATAGTACAAAATTTTAACCATCCCGAAGATGGCATGCATATGGCGGTGGACATGGAAATTAATCTCCCCCATGTCGTACGTCGTATGGTCCCAGTATCTAATACAAATATATGCCCCGAAGAGCGAAATAAACATAATGGAATTTAGTTGGGAGCAGCGGTTATGAAGCCTGCATTTCACAAGTAACAGTCAAAAGATAAATTAACAAGAAAAGCTATAATACATGTATTATAGCATGGGCAGTACGGACATATTTGAAAGGCAGTGAAAGGATGATATTAGTAGCATGACATATCAGCAAGAATTTGACCGATCGATTATCAGTCAAGTGAGACATGTCCAAAATTGGGGAGGGGACACATTCTGTGTTTGCCGACTTCAGTACTTTATAAATAAAACAATGAAGTTATATAATAAGTGTATTCAAAGCCTTATAGTTACATTGTCGTTTGTCTTTTGGTTTTGTCTGATTTCAAAATGCCAGTTCGTATGAATGTATTATATACAGTAACAAACATTTCCATATTTCACGATAAGGGTAACACTACGTATAGCCGCTTCACTTTCATGGAAGCGCAAATAAATATTATGGAATGATTTTTTAACACTAGTATAACTGTGTAATGAACAATGTTATATGTATTTATTCTAAAGTTGTGATTATCCCAGAATTAAGTTTGTACAGCTCAGTAAGTGTGCCAGGTTCCCTGCCAGGACTTGAACCTGGATCTCTCTTCTCGAAAGAAAAGCATGCTTCCTTACACTACAGAGATGTTCCCAACAGCACAGAGCGTACAAAAAATTAATCAGCCAACTTAAATTTAGATTAAACATATTTTACTTCAAATTATGTATATTTACATAATCCATTCAAGGCACTAATCTTAACTCTTACAGTATGTCCTTTGTATGTGCCAGATGAAGCTGCAGGTTATGCTTATAATTTAATTCCAACACTTAATTAAAAAGAAACCCAGTGAAAACAAGCAAATTCAGCGAAGTACCAAGTCCACTATATGTGAAATCACACATCGTAAAATAATGGATACTCCTCAATCCTGCCAAATTTCATAAGACATACTTTTTTTATTTAAATTAACAGCATCCTAGAACTTTGACCAACCGACCTGAATAACAATCCAGTGCTTCCTTTCAATGAGTTTCAAATGTTGATGAAGTTTTGATAAACTCCATTTAGGCTGTTGTGAGTGCCACCTTGTGAAATGCATCTGGCAAAGAGAAGGAAGGCTTGGATTATTGTTTATATCTCTGAAAACGGACAACAACAAGAGGTCAATGACCCTGAAGCTCTATTATTAGGAGTTGATAGATTAGTGTTCATGTGAATTTTTATGAAAATCTGTCAAGTAGTTTCAGAGGAGTAGTCGCTACAAATGTTTACTACATAACTCTACGTAAACAAAGATGGTCGCTGGCTGCCATGTTTAATATCGAATCAAAATAATTTTCAACAAGGACCAACATCATGTCATGCTGGTCATTTTAGAAAAAGTTCCATATCTGATTAAATATCAGTTATAGTTTTTAAGAAGTAGTCGTTACAGATTTATTTATGTTTTAAATTATTTTTAGCCACGGCATAACATATTTAGCCAGGGCGACCATCTTGAAATAGCGGCCGACCTGAAATTATTCTAGGATCAACTAGACATCAAGTGCAACATTCCTGTGAAGTTTCATGAAAATCCGTCAAGTAGTTTCAGAGTAGTCGCTACAAGTTTTTATTATGTTACTCTATGTAAACAAAGATGGCTGTTGGCGGCCATGTTCGATGTCGAATCAAAATAATTTTCGACAAGGATCAACATCATGTCATGATGATCAATTTAGAAAAAGTGCCATATCAATATCAGTTTTAGTTTTCAAGAAGTAGTCGCTCCAAATGATTTTTTTTAAATCTATTTTTATTCGTGGTGGCCATCTTGAACTTCCAGCCGACCTAAAATGTTGCTAGGATCAACTAGACATCAAGAGCAACATTCCTGTGAAGGTTCATGAAAATCCGTCGAGTAGTTTCAGAGGAGTAGTCGCTACAGGTTTTTACTATATGACTCTATGTAAACAAAGGTGGACGTTGGGTGCCATGTCGACAAGAACCAAAAACATGTCATATGTTGATTATTTTAGAAAAAGGCCCATATCAATATCACTTATGGTTTTCAAGAAGTAGTCGCTACAAACTTTTTTTTAAAAATCTATTTTTAGCTTTGGTGGCCATCTTGGATGTTACATCAATGTGAATTTTTGCTAGGATTTTTGCAACATTCCTGTAAAGTTCCATGAAAATGATTTTTTTTAAATCTATTTTTATTCGTGGTGGCCATCTTGAACTTCCAGCCGACCTAAAATGTTGCTAGGATCAACTAGTCATCATGGGCTACATTCCTGTAAAGTTTCATGAAAATCCATCCAGTAGTTTCAGAGGAGTAGTCGCTACAAAACAGTTAAGGGCGGACACCGCACCACAGTAAGACTCTGCTGATCTTTGATCAGTAGAGCTAAAAACAAACAAAAACTTGTGATGTAAACGCAAGAGTTAGCAAGCTTGTATACCTTTTTAAAAGAGCATACATTTTAAATCAGTTTAATGCAAAAGTGACGTTAACATATTATACAAAAAGTCAATGATCTTTAGTTCATTATCAGTCGAGTTTACATTGCGGTATTGATTCATACTAAATATTGCTCATTCGTCCCCAACGTCGTTCGTAAATAGCAAATAAAATTGAAAACCAGTCTGTTCTGAAACCGAGAGTTGTTTCCGGCGATGCATATGTATAAACAAAACAAGAGGTCAATGACCTTGAAGCTCTACTGATAGATTTTTGATAACTACGTCAACATTCCTGTGAAGTTTCATGAAAATCCATCAAGTAGTTTCATAGGAGTAGTCGCTACAAGTTTTCATTATATAACTCTTTGTAAACAAAGATGTTTAATGTCAAATCAAAATAATTTTTGACAAGGATCAACAGCATGTCATACTGATCATTTCAGAAAAAGTCCCATATCAATATCACTTATAGTTTTCAAGAAGTAGTCGCTACAAACTTGTTTTTTGAAAATCTACTTTTAGCCGTGGCGGCCATCTTGTATTTCCAGCCGACCTGAAGTTTTGTTAGGATCAATTAGACATCAAGAGCAACATTCGTGGTGCAGTTTCATGAAAATCCATCAAGTAGTTTTAGAGGAGAAGTCGCTACAAGTTTTCATTACATAACTCTATGTAAACAAAGATGATCGCTGGCAGCCATGGTTAACGTCGAATCAAAATAATTTTCGACAAGGATCAACATCATGTCATACTGATCATTTTAGGAAAAGACGCCAATTTATTTTTAGCCGTGGCAGCCATCTTGAATTTCCGGTCGACCTGAAATTTTGCTAGGATCAACTAGACATCAAGAGCAACATTCCTGTGAAGATTCATGAAAATCCGCCAAGTAGTTTCAGAGGAGTAGTCGCTACAAACTTTTACTATACAAACTCTAAGTAAACAAAGATGGCCACTGGCGCCCATGTTTAATGTCGAATCAAAATAATTTTCGACAAGGATCAACATCATGTCATGCTGATCATTTTAGAAAAAGTCCCATATTAATATCACTTACAGTTTTCAAGAAGGAAGTAGTCACTACAAATTTATTTATTTTAAATCTATTTTTAGCCGTGGCGGCCATCTTGAATTTCAGGCCGACCTGAAATTTTGCTTGGATCAATTAGACATCAAGAGCAACATTCCTGTAAAGTTCCATGAAAATCCGCCAAGTAGTTTCAGATTAGTAGTCGCTCCAAGTTTTTACTATATAACTCTATGTAAAAAAAGATGGCCACAGGCAGCCACGTTTAACGTCGAATCAAAACGATTTTTGACTAGGACCAACATCATGACATGCTGATCATTTTAGAAAAAGTCCCATATCAATATCACTTGTAGTTTTCAAGAAGTGGTCGCTACAAACTCGTATTTTAAAAATCTATTTTTAGCTTTGGTGGCCATCTTGGATTTCACATCAACATGAATTTTTGCTAGGATTAACTAGACTTCATGGGCAACATTTCTGTAAAGTTTCATGAATATTCATCCCGTAGTTTCAGAGGAGTAGTCGCTACAAATAAATGTTTACGGACAGACGGACAGACAGACGACGGACACCGCACCACGGCATAAGCTCTGCTGATCTCTGATCAGTCGAGCTAATAAAAACCGACTTTTAATTTAGTATACAAGCTGTCGTTAATTTTTGTGTCTGATTTCATTCTGGCATTTTCGTCTTGTTTTTAACATGCCCGCTTTTAAAATTTACATGCCCGACATGATTTTTACTAACTGCGGGCTTCAAATACAAAGAATGCATAATCCAATACACCAAAATAAACTTAGAACTACTCAAACCTGTAAACATCAAACATGTGCTTCATAATTATTATAAATGTCATCCATGCCTAACAACACCTTTTTAAGATAACCCTGAAATAGCCCGTTTAACAGCTTTTTTGCATTTTTTTTGCTTTCGGTCTGGTTTTTTTCCATAGCATGAAAAAGGTCTGAAATGTGCGATCAGAAGTCATTTCCACTCTTAAAGGTTGCCTCCTTTAACTCAATTTATATAAAGCCGCTATATTATGCGATTTTTTTTATTTTAACGCGACGAGACATAATGACGTCATGTGACATGATGTCACGCCACATGCTATTCTATATTTAACGTCATCTTACTATGACATCGAAATACCATAGCAACCAGTACTTAAACGGGACATTAGCGATAGCAAACTGTCAATATAATGAAACAGTGCTAAGACAAACCCAAGAATTACATCAATGGTTAGTTTTTAAATGGCATAAAGCCCAACTCAAACTTAGAAAATCCTACTAAAATTGCATATACCGACCGCAAGACACATGGGATCTTGAGATATCACAAATTAGATATCTCACGATAAGTTGCGATACATCTTGAGAAATTGTAAAATATATCTCAATTTATTTTGAGATATCAATGACCTAAGACTCATTGAGATATCTGAAGATAATTATCTCAAAACAACTTAAGATGTCTCAAGACAGTTATCTCAAGATAAATTGAGATATACATTGAGATTTATGGGGATTAATTGAGATATCTCAATACAAATATCTCGATGTAAACTGAGCTATCTCATGATAAAATGTGATACGGTGCATCGGGGAGTATTACAATATAATATTTTACTGAGTTGTTCATAATCTGGGTTTCGTAGCAATGCGTGTTTGCCTTATCGACAAATTACATTCTAACCGAAGCAGGGGTGTAAAAATTTGGAAAAATCAACTGGCGCTGCAGGACTAGTGGAACCAAAAAGCTACTCGCCCTGACCAATTTACCACTCGCCCTGCAGCATATAACCTGAACATTATTTTCACCACTACAGTAAGCTACAATAAGTACATTTGTGTATTCACAGACACTGTAGTAGCTGACAGGCAGTATGTGGATATTTTATTGTTATTCATATAAAGAAAGTGCCATATTAACTAACAACACATTTAATATTAGGGTCTGCAACCTGTACTCGTACACTGTCATTAAGATTTATTCCCTTCCACGCAGACATTCGTCAGGGAGTGGGCAAAAGAAATAAGCGCGGAAAATTAACTTCTACAACAACAAACAAGAGGTCAATGACTTGAAGCTCTACTGATTGATTTTGATTTCAGGAAGTAGTCGCTACAAACTCGTTTTTTGAAAATTTATTTTTAGCCATGGCCGCTGACAGCCATGTTTAACATCTAATCAAAACGATTTTTGACAAGGACCAACATCATGTAATGCTGATCATTTTCGAAAAAGTCCCATATCAATATCACTTATAGTTTTCAAGAAGTAGTCGCTACAAACTTGTATTTGGAAAATCTATTTTTAGCCATGGCGGCCATATTGAATTTTCGACCGACCTGAAATTTGGCTAGGATCAATGAGACATCAAGAGCAACATTCCTGTGAAGTTTCATGAACATCCGTTAAGTAGTTTCAGAGCAGTAGTCGCTACAAGTTTTCATTATATAACTATATGTAAACAAAGATGGCCACTGGCAGCCATGTTTAACGTCGAATCAAAATAATATTCGACTCGGATAACCATCATGTCATGCTGATCATTTTAGAAAAAGTCCCATATCAATATCACTTTTAGTTTTCAAGAAGTAGTCGCTACAAACTTATTTTTAAAAAATATATTTTTAGCTGTGGCGGCCATCTTGAATTTCTGGCTGATCTGAAATTTTGCTAGGATTAATTAGACATTAAGAGCAACTTTCCTGTAAAGTTTCATGAAAATCCGCCAAGTAGTTTCAGAGGAGTAGTCGCTACAAGCTTTTACTATATAACTCTATGTAAACAAAGATGGCCGCTGATCATTTTAGAAATAGTCCCATATCAATATCACTTATAGTTTTCAAGAAGTAGTCGCTACAAACTTGTATTTTGAAAATTTATTTTAAGCCGTGGCGGCCATCTTGAATTTCCGGCCGACCTGAATTTTTGCTAGGATCAATGAGACATCAAGAGCAACATTCCTGTGAAGTTTCATGAAAATCCGTCAAGTAGTTTCAGAGGAGTAGTCGCTACAAGTTTTCATTATATAACTCTATGTAAACAAAGATGGACGCTGGCAGCCATGTTTAACGTGGAATCAATACGATTTTCGACAAGGACCAACATCATGTCATACTGATCATTTTAGAAAAAGTCCCATATCAATATCACTTAGAGTTTTCAAGAAGTAGATTTCATGGGCAACATTTCTGTAAAGTTTCATAAAAATCCATTCAGTAGTTTCAGAGGAGTAGTCTCTACAAAAAAGGTTTACGGACGGACAAACAGACGCCGCACCACGACATAAGCTCTGCTGATCTCTTCAGTATTTTGTCTCCGTTGGACCAATAATAGACGCCATAACTAATTATTAGCGGTTGGAAACTACGCTTGTTGTTCAGCCATACCCTTTCAGATTCGTCGGCTCCGCTTGCAGGGTCGCGGACGCAGACTTTCCGAACAGCGACCTCATGTATGTTCGTTCACCCGCCATTTACGGTGTCGATATAAAAAAAAACAACACAGTCTGACTGGTTAGCGATATATTGTATCACACTCCAATTGATTTTAGCGTGAATTGAATCTCTGAACCCATGCAGTTTCGATGTTTGTGTCAGACATGAATAATAGGTAATTTATAGAGAAAGTGTTTACAATCAATACTCATGTCACCGACTACATCCGATGTCTCGCAATTAGTCGAAGTCGCTTTAAACTTCGCTCTAATTTGACCGACTTCGTTTTTTATCCATGTTGGGAGAAATCTGAGTCGTCGGCAATAAGCAAAACTGCGAACTTCTGTGTGTTTTATTGACGACTAATTATTTTGTCAGCAAGTTTCATCTAAAAATCTATTTCTAACCGTGGCCGCCGTTTTTATTTTCAGTCTGACCTGAAATTTTGCTAGAAACAACTACACATCATCAGCAACATTTCTGTGAAGTTTCATGACAATCTGTCAAGTTCTTTCATAGGAGTGGTCGTTACAATTTTTAAATAGTTAACTGTGTAAACAAACAAGGCTGCTCCCAGTCATGTTTCATCACAATGATTTCTGACAATGACCAACATCATGTGATGTACATCATGTTACAGAAAGTCCCATATCAATATCAGTTATACTTTTTAGGAAGTTGTCGCTACAAATTTGTTTTGTTTTAAGCTTACTTTTAACAGTGCCGGCCGTCTTGAACTTTTTGCCCGGCCTGAAGATTTGCCAGGTTCAACTGGGCTGCAAGAGCAACATCCCTCTGCAGTGTCATGAAGGTCCACCAAGTAGTTTCAGAGTAGGCGCAATTTTTTTTTATACAAGTCCTTATTATATCACTCCATGTCTGGCGGGCATGTTTGATGTGGAATCAAATTAGTTTTCGACATGGCTCAACATCACGTCATGGTGAATCACTGATCATTTTAAAAAAAACAGCTAACCTTTGTCCATACATATGGTCTTTTGTTCATTTACGCTTGTAAGAACATGTTCCACCACCATGTAGGCTGTTAAGGCAAAAAAAAAATAGGTGTGTTTCCTATTGCATGCTTTAAAAAATTAGGGTCGGTAGGTAAGAAATTTATATAAGTTTTTTTTTGGAGCAAGATATTTTGAGATGCTACATGTATTTATCTCATAAACCCCATACAAGTTGATGATACAACTGAAAGTTCCTCTGTAATGTAAGTTTACCTCGATATATTGCAATAAATCATTGTTCATAACATTTTTTTTTTCATAAAAAGTTTTAGGGTTGGCCCCTTAAAGACATCACACCAGCCTAATCCATCCTACAGAAATAGTGGGGGTATAATTATGATTGTGTTTTTCATGCATTGTGAGAAGTACGAGAATTTCATGCAAAATTGGAGATTGGTATATACTGTTATATTATGAGGCCCCGACAAACAATTTTAAATCCGATTTAATTATTTCTAATTTTTATGTGTAACAGTACCAGCATGATTTAATTTCAATATTTTTAGTATTGATTTTGGTTCAGTTTAAGACAACATATATTATATTGTTAATTTAATAATAATTATGTGCAAACTTACATCAATTGGGCCTTCTAAAATGGTCTCCAAATACAGTCTTTGAACAATAGTCTTATATAAAATTATTTCAGGGCCTTAATAAATATTTTCTACAGTAGATGATTAACAAGTTTGTGATCGTCTCTAGCTGTAAAATGTCCGTGATCTTTTGATTCTGGTGTGATGTCTTTAAAAATAGGGTCGGTCGGGCCATCGTAAACACAAGTATTGTTTGTTTTGGCATAACACAGACCAGCCACTTGTTCTTCGGTAGATCCTATAGTGTATACCTACCTAGTGATATGCATGAGGCAACATGTCTTCAACTGATGCCCCTTTCCAATCTGGGTCATGCAAGTTTACGTCCACATATACGATATATAACTAAGACCTTCAGCACATACCTGACTACGAAGCCAAGGACGCCAGAACGCAGACAGCGTGCATTATACCCATTTTTCTATCAGCCTGGCAACAGATGTTAAACTCTGCAAAGACAAGGAAACACAAGATGTTATAAAAAAATGATTTCTCCACATACACAAAGAAAACACACATACAAGACATAAAATGTCCTGTATCACACACGTCAGTCAACCTTTATGGCAGGACGTGCAATGGAATTACCCCTGATTTGCCCATGACAACAAGCAACATCGGTAATGCTCTTGAAAGCAGTTTCGAACCATCTGTGTACAGTTTTAACATAAGACATGCTGTGCCTTTCCCATCTGGGTCATACCATTTCAACCAACAAAGCTGCAAACCGTTCAATATGCCATCTGGGTCATGCCACTTCAACAACACAGCTGTAAGACGTTCAATATGCCATCTCGGTCATGCCGGTTTACCCAAGACACTATCACACATGCAATGCACTCTAACATATAAGGTACACAGCACCTACCAGGACATACCTTAATAGAAAGCAAAGGGCGCGAATGCAAACAGGCTGCAAAATCCACAATCGCCTAGCACCTGCCAGCTGAAGCAGATCACTGCAAAGACAAGGAAACACAGTATCGTATAATACAGGCTTTCTCCACAAACGCAAAGAAGATAAACATACACGAGATCAGACAATATTTCCAGTGATAAACATACACGAGATCAGACAATATTTCCAGTATCATACACGTCAATCCATGGCTTTTCGAGACCTTTCTCACCCTGTTGCGAACAAGCGTTAACATGGCCATGCTCACATTTTAAAGCGCACGAAGAACCTGATTTTACAGCTCAAGTGGTATTTCAGACAGCAAACCCTTTAAGACGATCTCTTTCTCTCTCTATCATTCTATACTATCGCGGAGACAACATTATCGCAGTTATGAGCAACTACCGTTCAATGCTTCGATGTGTTTTCTCTGTGATCTGTCTCTGTGTCACTTTTGGTCAATGACATTTCAACGTTTCCAGGTTGACTTTCAAAAATGCGCAGCAACCATTTACTTTGCCTTTTCATCCATAAGCATCGGGAGGTGTACAGTACTGGTTCTACCCGGGAAAACTGGTGGTCGTCTCCACCACAAAATAAATCGACCTTCAGATATAATCTTACTTGTGTTGACAATGACGTAAACTACCATACCAAAACAAACAATCAATTTCGACATGGCTGGCCGAAGAGATTGACAGCAGTCTCTCACGAGGAAAACCACCCATCAAGGTCTGTCGCGTGCGGAAATCTGTTTAACTTCAGCTTTCACAAAAACATAATTTCTTCACTTATTGTGCAAGACGTAGTAATGCTCTTGAAAGGTATTTCGAACCATCTATGCGAGCAAACGAATGAACAAGAAAAGCCAAAAGTCTTCCTCGAAAAAACAAAACGACAGCTATTCAGTTAACGAATCATAACTAAATGAATGTTGCATCTACCCACCTGTCCTTTCAAATGAACTCTTCACCAACACTTCCTGCTTGAATTAAAACTAACATGCAAAAAGATTTTTCAAGATGGCTGTGACAAAGTGTGTGACAGAGTGATCCTAACTTATGCGCATACGCAAACAATAACAAATATAAAAACACTAACAAACTCTTGCCCCACATAGGCCAACTTTTTCCCACTCAACATAATCTTATAAATCCATATAGACACTCCACAACATCCCTATCAAATAAGCCCCGTAATGGTGTGTGACAAGTTCTCAACACTGCCCACAGCTATTGCCATACATTCATGAACTTGTGAACAGCCCCGTGAAGCATGACCTACTTCTCCACCACAACAATAATATGCCATATTACCTACCAAAACTTATCTACGGTACTTACCTTTCGCCCAGAAATATTCTCGCCCACGATTCTGCAATGATTACAATGGCTTGAAATGTCCAATGTAACGTATAACGTCGACCTACTGTACACCAGGATCCGTCGCAAAATGGCGTTCGTTAAAGCGTAATACATATAGCCTGCTGCGCAAGTGCGTCGGAAATAAACCGGAACTCAACAGTCAATTTATATTTACCAAAAATATACAGGCGTTAAAGGAGCTACTTATGTAATAGCCAACTATTACGTCTCGTTCATGTATCTACATCCATTAGTGATTTTCCGTACTAGAAAAGCAGACAACATAACCTATTAGTGGTAAAACAATACCCAGAGCCTTTAATCGGTCGGAGTAGTCGAACCACTGAATCGAAAATTAAGTAAGAAAACACAAATAAATGAAAAAGTACCACCGATAATTAAATTTCAGTATCGGGCTCAGCGACTGAAGCCTGATCTTTCCAAATATAAAAGTAATTTAAGAACTCTTCCGCGTCAAGGAATATCACAACAGGTCTGACTTTTCTCACTTTCGTACTATCTTTGTTAAGCTTGACCCTATCATTTTAACGCACTGCATGCTTGGTGGTGGAGCCATTTACAGTTCGCCACTATGCTTTCCTCTTTAATTGTGCGATGACCGGACAGGCTGATGACCCTATGATGACGTCTACCTAAAGCACAAAAGGACGGTGACGTTTGATGTTTGTCTGCAATATTGTCTTATCGTGCCCTCATTGGTTTATTCTCTTGTTGCTCTGACTTCTTCGAAGTCATTGAGTACCTTCTTTGTGGCTTTATAGGCTATTGTTTTTTTGTATTTATATATACATGAGCATCTTTGTGTTTTGCTTATATTGCCTATTAATGAATAGTTCATGACGGGGATTTCTTTATTTACACTGTCCCGTTTTATTGGGATGACAGTAGGATAAGTGTGAGGTTTGGTGCACCCTAGAACCTGGTTTAAACCGCAAGCGGCCTTTTCTTTGCTACTTACCGTTCCAAGGCGGTAGCCCTATTGCCAACCCTTTTTGAGTTTGTGACGTCATATGACTTTATTCTTTGTTAACTTTGCCATTGATGTTTGTCCTTTTGCGTGGTTTTGGGTTTACAGTGTTTTTATACTTATTTCATTTGAGACGTGACCTGCTAAGCATAAAATCAACAGAGGTTGTTGTTCTAACACGGGTACCATTTAGGTAAAGTTTCATAAATGTAAGCCTTATAGTTACACGTTACAGTGGGTGGGGGTGGGGGGATGTATGTAGCATTCTGTCATTGTCAGGTCAGTGTGAACTTGATGACCTATCGCATCCAAAAGCAGTAGGCTTACTCCTCTCACAAGACAGTGCATGTACATGTGGGTATTATATGTCCGGGGTTGTTTTTTGGAATGCGTATGCCGATATGAGGACATGGTGACCTTGAACTTTGACCTACTAACCTCAAAAGCAAAAGGATTTCTCCTCTCACCAAGAGCAACGTGCCTACAAAGTTTCATGAGTGAAGTTATTATACTCCTGCAGTTATCACTTGGAATATGTTGACTTGACCTTTGTCCTATTGACCCGAAAAGCAATAGAGTTTCTGCTTTGACCAAGGGTACCTACGAAATTTCAGGAGTGTGTGTATTATGCTTTCAAAGCTATTTAGCGGCAAGTGTTTTTCAAACTAAGGTCAAGGCGAACTTGACCTTTGGCCTACTGACCCCAGAGACAATAAGATTATTTCTCTCACAAAAGTCAATGTACGTATGAATTTCGTGAATGCGGGTGTTATAGTTTCGAAGTTATCACACGGAATGCCTAATGCCATATAAGGTCATAGCGACCTTGACCTTTGACCCCAAAACAATAGGATTTCTCCTCTCACCTAGGGCAATGTACCTATGAAGTTTTATGAGTGTGGGTATTACGGTTTCAGAGTTATTTAGTGGAATGCGTATTTCCATATAGGTCATGGTGACCTCGACCATTGACCTACTGAGCCCCTCATCTAGGGCAATGTACCGATGACGTTTCACGAGTGTGGATTTTATGGTTTCGAAGTTATAGTCAGGAATGTGTGTTTGAATATAAGGTTATGGCGACTTTGACCTTTGACCTACGGACCCTAAAACAATAGGGTTTCTACTCTCACCTAGAACAATGCACTTATGGAGTCTCATGAGGCTATGCAGCTAACTGTATTACATTTTACATGTTATGACATGTCTAATGTAAATGTTTGTTTACATGTTAGATCGTATATAGGCATAACCTTTGACCAATATCGTTCGTTACTTTAATAAACTACTCTTTAAATTAAATGATGATTGACTAATTACTTAATTCAGTATCCCGCGTTTAGTGTCAACATCTTGTAAACTGTAGTATGAATGTAAACTAGAATGAATGAATGGTGTATTACGGCACGTGTTAACTTAACAAATACAGTTGTCCAATTACTGCTGTGGAAACATCTTGAAGAATGTTAACACTTGTGTCGCTGTTACTTGTCATATCTTTATATATTCCTTTCTGTATCTTGAACTATAAACTAAGATACCGCTAAAAAGAAATACTTTAACGCATTAAGGTAAAGCATTCTGAATATTCCTTGTTTCGTTTTTGATATAGAAAGTACAACGTATGTCTATTATATAAGAGAGGCATTCTGACTAGGAACGTATTACTGTGGTCAACAAAAGTTATCGATAAAATTAATCATAATAGGCAGCAGAGGTAACATTTTAAATATTATCGAGGGTATGTATAATGTATAAAATCACGAGTGTAGGTTTCAAAAAAGCTTATTATTCATATGATGAAAACAGACAAAACATTGCATTGTGGTTTTATTGATTTCACAAAGGCTTTCGACTATGTAGTAAGAGACAATTGATCGATACAATTAATTATAATAGGCAGCATAGATAACATTTGAAATATTATCAAGTGTATGTATAATGTATAAAATCACGAGTGTAGGTTTCAAAAAATCTCAGTGAAGGAATTATATAGAATGTCTTCTACATGTCGGCTATTTTCGTCTAATAATTTCTGACAAACTCCGGATCAGTTCGTGACTATTAATAGATCACGGAAAACTGCGTCTATGTGTCTTAGGAGAACGTCGAGGTGATTGTTTTCTTTTCTCAATGTTTACAAATGACATAGAAGAAGTATTTATCTTGAAAGGGCTTGATGAATGACGTAAATATGATCAACATTTGTATTGAGTTATAGTGTTATACGCTGATGATATTGCGATTGTCTTCAGAAACTGGGCAAGGTTTACAGAAAGGTTTTGATATTCTTCTTGATTATTAAAAGTCAATGTATTGTAAAGATTTGTCGTTTAAAAAAGTCCAGTTCCTATATATATACACTAGTATTTATATACACTATTATCATATTTGAAAATGTGTTGATGTTATTTGCTGGTTAGTTTAGACCCCACCATAATCTGTAAGCATACATCACCATTTTTTGTCCGATTAAGAGGTACGCGTCGACTCTCCCTCAATCCGCGCTTGTTAAAAACATACAGACGCTTTACCACATTAAGCAATCAATAACCCTGAGAAATTAACATGCGCAGTGCAGCAGTCTAATGAAAACGAAAGTAGAGTACAGTTTATATGTAAGCTGTTATTATTAACTGATTAATGTATATAGAGTGCAGTTTAAATGTAAGTGCATATTTATAATTTATTAATTTATACTAGGGAAAAAATCAAGTATCACTGTATAATAATTGAAGTTTAGAACGAAAGTAGAGTGAAGTTTATATGTAAGCACATATTAGTTTATATTCATTAATTAATATTCATTCATTACTATGGAAATAATTCAAATAATTAAATAATAACTGAAGTTTAAAACGAAAACACAGTATGTTTTACTGACAAACGACTGATATATTAGGTTAAGAACTATTTCGTTAATGATTACATTGCGAATAGCATGTCATAGCCTGCTTGTTATGATATGCTGAACTTTATCAATACATATTAAACTTTGATATGCATTGGTGTATTACAACTTGTACTTGGAGTTAGCAGGCAGTTTTAAAATAGCTAGGTTATCGCTTAAAGTCAACTGTCGAAAAAGAAATGTAAAACTAGTTGGGTTAGTTGTTGACATTAGTCATCGGTAGGTATTATATAATTTACAATTGTGTTTATTCACTGGTGTATTTATTTAAAAGCAACATTATTCGTCAATAACTCTTTTTAAACGTGTGATATTCAATACATACCATCAATACAGAAACTGTTGTAAACAACTTATTAAAGGTGATGTATGAGCATTTTTATGTGTACTTTATATTTTCTCTGTTTATGACTATGAACAATATAACAAGGAAGTTTGTAATACTATAGTACAGACACTCATTGTCAATGTTTATTAAGAAATGACACCCTTAAGGAAACAGTCAATTTGATACAATGATAATAATTATGTGTTTTGTTTTAATTTTTAGGTGACGATACATTGAGTTGAGAGAAACCATGTCACAACGTATATCTTGTATTGAGGAATACCTACGTAAGTTATAACTAAGATTGTTCAGGTAACGAAAAGTTGACATAAAAAGGTTCAGTTTTAAGGTTTTGATGGTAGAGAAAGTCGATGGTAAATGCGGGACACATATTGATAACACATTAGCTAATTCCACTTAATTTAAAATCCGAATAGCGCTATATTAGCACACTGTTTACAACGATTGGCAATTTACAGTCGGTAGTTATGAATTAGCGGATGTATCCTCAATAAGCAGTTTATATGTAGTAATTAGTAGTAGCTATTTTTCAATCGGCAGTATATATTTAACAATTGGCTCTAAGTAGATGACAATTGACGGTAAGCATAATGCCAGTTGGCGGTAAGTATTTAGCAATCTTTTGATAATTGTTGATACTCATATAGCGATTGGCGGTTAGCAGTTTGCAATGGACAGTATCTATTAGCAAGGAAAGCATTTAGCAATAAGCGTTTGGCAGTTACTAAATCCTTTCTGCAAATTGTTAATATCAATTCAGTGATAGAAGATTGAATGTATTTATATAGAATTAAAGGTCACCACTTTTATAATTCTTTCAAATAAAATCTCATAAAAAATAATATTTTGACCACAAAACAAACTAAATGCTTACTGATTCACGTTATTGTGTTGTCAAAAACGTCATAGGAAACACGTTTGAAACATTGTCACTGTATGACAAGGCCAAGTATAGAATATAGCAATTGCAGGCAAACGCGCATTATCAATATACTTGCATCTTTTCCCTTTTAACAGTACCATATCTGCAATGTTTGAAGATACAAACGCCAATTACACGGTTACCTAATCTGAATTATAGCATAAATCAATTTACATTCTAAAACTTCGTGTCAAACAGACTCCACCTTTTTTAATTTTCTTATAAACTTCAAATTTCCTTCGCCATATTCAACTATGTACATGTTTTTAATAGTTCATATAAATAATTGGATGCATTTAGCTCAACCCGTGCATATTGTGTAAGCAAACATATGTAAACTCGTTAAGCTCACCTACCCGAAGTTTACCCATGTACATGCCTTGAGCTCATCTAGCCAAAGGCTACACATATAAACGTGTTTAGCTGGCTTAGTTAGTCTAAGGGGTTTACCATGTAAAGATTGTGAGGTCACCTAGCCAAAAGTTGTATATGTGGATGCTCTAAGCCTACATCGAGATAGCGTCACCGTATTTGGTCGTTGTCCGTAATTTGTCCGAGTCTGTAAAAAGTTGCCCCGAGTACAAATCAATAGTGTTATTACTTTGGTATCATCAAGTCCATTTGTTTTGGCTTTAAAGTAACATACCGTTAAAGCCCGTGGTAGTAAGCGTCAGATGCATTGCACCTTTTATCAATTATATTTGAACAGACTCAATAAAACCGAGTCTCCTTATTTTCTCTCCTGTTTGGGATTATTGCTTTTAAGGGAGTTCCTTTGCAGTAGTTATTGAACTTCACACTAGCGTTTATTTAGCGATATGTGAATGGTCCTTTGTGATCATCCAGTCCAATATGTGTGCTTTAGTGTGCTTTAAAGTAGAATAACGCTTCAGATGGTGCTAGGATGCGTGAGAGGTGTTGCATCTTATATGACCTTTCATAAACAGACTCAGGAAAACCAAGTATGCTACTTTTCTCTCTGGTTTGTTTGTTTCCCAAAGTTTAGGCAATTTTACCACTATTGACCCTTGTCTTATGTCTCTATTAATATATATTATGGTGTATAATAATTGTGACTTCACATCTAGCATTGGTTTAGACACGTATAGGTTTAATTTTACAGTAGTGTTATTCTTAAATCATTAGACTGACCGAACAGACTGTGGACCTTATGATGACGTCTACCTAAATCCTGAGAGGACGGTAAATTTGTGTTTCCAATCTTGCCTTGTCTTACCCTTCATGATTTATTATCTTGTTTCTCTTTTACCAAGTCACGAGGACTTGCTTTGTGGATTTTAATGCGTGTTTGTTATAGTCAGAGATACATGGTCATATTCTTATATTGCCTAAAAAGGCGCCTATTTTGTTAGCAGATATAACCTGTGTTTTATTTGTTTTACTGCCCCGTTCTATTGGGATGACAATAGGGCAGGCGTGAGCCTTGGTGCACACTAGTACCTGGCTTAAACTTTCGGCGGCCTTTTTTGCCGCTGACCGTTTTAATGCGGTAGCTCTATTGTCAACTTGATTATGTCTGCGATGTCACATACCTTGCCTTTTTTATCCTTGTAATTATATAGCTCTTTGTTGCGTTGCGTGATTTTGGTTGACTGTGGTCCTTCAATGCTACATATCCTGTACGTCTTTATTTACATTGTCCTGTTTTAATGGGATGACAGTAGGGTAAGTGTGAGGTTTGGTGCACCGTAGAACCGGTTTAAACCCCCAGTGGCCTTTGTTGCCACTGACCGTTCCAAGGCGGTATCACTATTGTCAACCCTTTTGTGTTTGTGATGTCGTTTGCATTTTTTATTACTTTTGCCTTCTCGTTTATCTGTTTGCGTGTTTGTTTTTGTGTTTTGTGGTTGACTGTCGTCCTTGAATGCTGCTCTCCCTATCCGATATTTTTATCTGTCTTATATAGCTACTTAGTAGTTTCTTTTACTGTTTGTTTTACATTTTCAAATAAACTGTTTTTATGTTTAATTATTATTTTTCAGACTTCGGATGCTATCACTTTGTGGAAGCAGCTATTTATGTTTTCACGTGTTGGATCAATAGACATTTGGATTCGTAAGTTGTTTAAATCATGTTTTTATTTCATTTGTGGGTCTAAATATGAACGTTTTTACGATTGAACAAAATCAGTAATGGGTATAACAAATAATTGTTTCCAGTATATCCGTAATATGGTGATGCAACCTTGAAGGTTAATATTGTGTCGTCCAATTTAATCAAGCAAATTCAGCGAAGTATGAGTCCCCTACCGGTGTAACCATCTATCTAAACAATAATCATGCATAGCCCTCATTTCCCTTAACAACTGGAAAAAATCATTATTAAATAAATAATAATATTATTAAATAAATAATAATACCTAGAGGCGTTCATGTCAACTGCAAGACCAACTATTCTAAGAAAAGACCCGTGCATGAACAACCGACCGACCGACCGACCGACAACAATGCAAACAGTAGACAAACAACAATATAAGCAGTCAGCTGTACGGACAGACAGACAGACGGGATAAACCTATAGTCCCTTCTAGTTAAAACAAAGTATGGTCTCATATTTAACCTATGAGTTACATATGACAATCTTTAAAAAAAAACTTATCGGAAACTACAAGTAAGAGCTAGAGGTCTTATATTTTGCATGTACCATACATACTTCTCTGAAACCTCAAGGCATAGGGCTCTCATACGAGATATACATCACATGCAGCAGAAACGTATGTCTTTTAACAAGTTTATTGAAATGGTGAACCTGTTGTCAAATCTGGCCCCGGCCTGGGGGAAAGGTTTTACATAGAGTTATATGGGGAAACTATTCTTTAACAAATCTCCTTTTTTGAAACTACAAGAGATAGAGGTCTACTATTTGTATGTACCATATCTTATGGTCCTGTACCAGGCCTGTTTGAATGGTGACCATGAGTTTAATTTTCCCTGCCATAGAGATCACAGTTGTACAAACTCTTATAAAGGAACATTTTGAAAATTATTGTTTTAACTCGACCTTCCTTTTTATTCATCTTTATATTTGTTCTTTGTTTCTGTGTGTGAGTGCGGTGGACTTTCATGTCATCCTTGAATGCTACCTTTCCTGTTCCTTTATATCTACTTGTATTTGGTTCACCCACTTGAACTGTTACTGATGCAGTTATTATATCAAGTGTCTATAATGGACACGATCATCAGTTGAGCGAATTAGGGCATTTTTATGTCAGTCAATAGCTAATCACAGCTAATGTTTTTATGTATATGCCATACTAACTTTAAAAAAAGGTTGTATCTTGTTTGTTGTATCTGTTAGACCTTTTTGTTTTATATATCTTTGTATTGATTTACATTTATAAATGCATTCTAGTTCAATTTATTTATTAAACTATGGCATTTTTTTTATTTCTTTATATTTTCAAATAAAAAAATAAATATTTGCCTACCTACCGACCCAAGATTTGAAATTAGGGTCGAGAAATATAAATATGTTTAGTTTATACATATTTATTTTACATCGATTGTAACGAAAGCTCTATGAACTTATTTGAATCGCTCTCGATGTCTTCCTGGGTAGAACCAGTACTAGGCAAATGCAGATAGTGTCTTGCTCAGGGTAAAATGAGTAAAAGGCCAAATAAGACTTCACAAACACAAAAGGGTTGACAATAGGGCTACCGTACATAACCCATGACTTTTCGATTATGGGTCCAATGCTCTACCACTAGACCACAACGCTCCACTAAATAAATAAATATGATTAAGTGTGGCCTAATGTATATTATAAGCTTCAAAATGAGCAACGGCAAAGCTTCCAGTGCAGCAGATAGATAGATTTATTTCAGTATAAAAAAGTCCATGTCATGCTAATCAAATATTAAGGCTAGCACAAAAAAGTGACTGTGAATTCCCTTATTTCCATTGTTGTCCTTAAATGTATGCATACAAACTTACTGGTCCCTTCTGACTTTTGTTCCTACGCATATATTCGTACGTTTAAATGACCCCGAATACAAAATATAAAGGGACAACTCTGTTTATAACACATTGTTTAACACGGACAACAACGTAAAACGTCATCGTTTCCTGCCACGTAATGTTGGCAAAAAAAAAGAGAGAAATAAAAAGGATGGTTTACATTAATTTTGTATAGCAAATATACGTTATAATGTTAGTTAATTGTACATGTTGAGCAAAAATTCTTACATTTTGGTCTTGTTCTAGAGGAAGTGTCAGAAAATATTATTATTATGTGTCTAATCAACGGTTTCTTCCCGTGTAGAGGTAAAGGTAAGAAGAAGGCGGATGTCAAAAGAAAATATGGAGCGAATTCATCCACTCATTGTGAAATCTGCAGAGAAAAACAAGTAAATCTTTATTTATAAACATAGGGAAAGTTTAGCAGTTCATTTAAACTATATTAAGGTTAACAACAAGAAATGAAAATTAAGTGTGCTAAAATTAATTTATAAATACGATTCACAACTTGCTAAGATTGTCAAAAGGTAATGCGTTATTTTATAACAATGCCAATTGTTTATTTGATGTTTTCATTATTTTCTTGTGGTTTAGAAAAAACTCGAAGAAGCAGAACACAATGTAAAAGACCTTACAGATGAGCTCGGCGATTGCCATGAAAGAATTGCATCGTTAAATGACAGTAACAAGGAATTGATTTTACGAAATGACAGGTTAAATAAATGGTAAGATAACAATTTGCTACTTTTTCATCAAGCCCAATCTTTGTGGCTTTAAAGTAGAATATCGTTTAAGCCGGTGATAGGAGGCGTGAGAGCTGTTGCACTTTACATTACCTCTACTGAATAGACTCAATAAAACCGAGTCTGCTACTTTTATGCAGAACTCAATTATCATAAAATCAATAGTACAGAATTTTAACCATCCCAAAGATGGCATGCATATGGCGGTGGACATGCTATTTAATTGTCATTATTCCATGTCCAGCGGCGTATGCTCCTAGTATCTAACACAATTTTATACCCCGAAGAGCGAAATAAACAAAATGGAATTTAGTTGGGAGCAGCCGTTATGAAGCCTGCGCATCACAAGTAACAGTCAAAAGACTAAATTAAGAAGCAAACAACATATCATATGGGTGGTTAAACATTACCCAAAGCCGTTATCGGCCGGAGTAGTGGAACCACCGAATCAAAATGTAAGTAAGAAAACATAAACATTTGACAATGTACCAACGATTTCAAAATATACGTATCGGGCTCAGCGACCTCCAAAGATCGAATGAATAACAGTCCTGATTGCAAGCGCGGGGTGACGTTTTATTGCCGCCTCACTGCACAAGCAAGGCTACTGTGCTATATAAAAGAGTATGAGAGTGGACCTTTGGAAACGGCCGAACACGATGAATACGAATTATTGCAGTCTCGGTTCGATTGAGACTGTTAATGAACGGTAGTGAAATATGCTTGCTACCGACCACACCCCTAGCCCAGTGTTGAGCAGAACTCATTATTCATAAAATCAATAGTACTTTTTAGAATGTTAACCATCCGGAAGATGGCCTGCATATGACGGTGTACATGCTATTTAACAGTCGCCCGATTACAAATAAAAGTCGCACCGAATACAAATCAGTAGTGTTATTACTTACTGGTCCTTTGGGATCATCAAGCCCTGCTGTGTGGTGGCCGTAAAAATTGCTTCCAACGGATCCCCTTTTCAGTATTTATTATAGACACACAGTAAGGTGTTTTTCATACTTTGACTCTTTCTAGTAACTGATTTTGAATACACTTGCAGTGGAAACATATGTATTCTTTTTGAAAGAAATGTGTTTTAATTGTTTTCAGTTCAAATGAAATAACAAGAAAGATGGCCGATGTTCTAGAAACGAAAGGAGAGCTCGAAAATCCCGCGGATGACTTTTCAAACACAAGGCTTTCACGACGATTTGAAAAAGATATTTATGACAAGAGATGGGTCTCTTTATTTGAATGGTTTGTTGACGATCTTGGTATGAGTGAACAGCAGGTGATTCCATTCTTAAGCAAAATGTTACAGGTAAATTGCATAACGTAGCAGCATATATCTAGTCATTAAGTTTGCTTTTTCTGTTTCAAGTTCCTATACATCGATATAAACTGATTCTTGGGCAAAGGCCATGAAATGGTCAATTTCGATTCTGCTTAAAACAATTATACCAATAGTATATAGTCATAAAATACTTGAAATGTTAGGATGTTTCAGTTATAAGTAAGCCTATAAATACTCTTAGCATTAGCTAGAAAGTTGTATTACCGTTTTTGTGTTCGGAAAGGCATACATTTTTAAAATACCGTTTCTTAAACATAAACATCGATGATTTTCAGGAGGCTTATAACCTCTGTGTGCAACAGGCAGATGATCAGATACGAAGATTTTTCTTTCTTGGAGAAAATGGTGTCATACCAGCAGAATCCGAAGTAAGTATTTATAGACACAAACTATGCAAAACACTATATTTCGTATTTACTGACGGGAATGAACCTTAGCAATTGTATTGTAAAAAGTGGTGACCATGATTATATTGAAGGTGTGAAAAATATAAAACAAACGTTTGACACTATTAACACGACCATGTGTGGAAAAGCAAACATTAAAATGTTATTGAAAAGAAAACTTAGGAAGTAGGCCCTCGGCATACTCTTTACCCTTTTAGCCAGGAAGTTTTTGTTGAAGTTAGGCAACGTCGCATAAAGAGGAAGCAAATTCAAAGCATGCGATCTGCAAACAAAAATATAGATATATATTTAAAAGTAGTTACACTAGGCATAGTTCGTTGGCAGTGCTACGTTTCTTGCATATACGCTGACTTGGCCTTTGGAAACTATCAGTGGTTCATTGACTATGGTTTAATTAACATATATTATGGTTTAATACTTATATGAACTGTATGAGATAAATAATCTTGAAATTTTACCATCTGGAACGAATCGATCGCAATACGTAGTCACACATTTCTTCTTAGGATAGTATATTACTTGTAAATTGTACAAACTAAAGTGATATCATGTCTTACAGAATCCCTACTTGTACAAATGTAGAAGGCACGGTGGTCAGTCTAAGGAACAGAGAGAACATATAAGCAAAGTATGTATGGTTTCAGTAAATAGTTAATTATTCTGCTTGCACAACTCGGTAGGTCAGGGTACAAATATATTCTCTTGGGAAATAGCAAACAGGTATGTGCTAAATAATATTTATTTAAAATTTTAAACATTCGAAAACAAAGATGGATCACGACTACATACATTTTTTCTTTTATATAACAATAAGCTGTATATCGTTAAAGCTGTATATCGTTAACTCATGTGCATTACACCTGCTGGTAGAGTGAACACCGCTATTAGTCAATTAGTTGCTTGATGTATTGGTGAACTTTCAGTTTTAAAATTACAATCAACAACACTGACAGTTATATTTTTGTTATTCAGACTGTCGTCGACAAACTGCTAAACAATGATGAAATCAATTCGTTTCTTGGTGATCAAGCAAACGAAGAAGCAGTTGGGAAGCTTGAAAGGTTCTTCACAGAATTCGCCGACTACTGCTGGTTGATGACGATATCTCATCCTCCATTGGTCCTAAACTTTGATGTAGTTGGTATGACTTACGCTGGGAAACTGACCGAAAGGTTCTTAAAGTATTCTACTCAAGAAACAGTTATTGAGAGAACCAAGTGCAAGGGAACAATTCTACACGTGGTGTGGCCTTCGGTCAGCACGAAGAATGGCAACACAGTGTACGCAAAAGGCTCCGTTATAACAGTAGATGATACAGCTTAACACAGACTCGCTCTTTTCTAACAATAGTACAATGATGCACATTTTTTGTTCACAATGCAGTGTGTCAGTGAATTTCGCATGTGCGTGTGTGCTCGTACGTGCGTGTATGCGCGTATTTATGTGTATGCGTATGTGTGTATGTTTGCGTGGGTGCGAGCGTGTATGGGATTTTAAATCGCTTTGAACAATACATTGTTCATATTACGACGTTGTTTATTTGAAGCAGTGAGCTTATTGCTTAACTTCCTATAGATGAAACTCTAGAATATCACGCCGTAGTCATATGGTATGTCACACTGACACCGGGCCGATCAGTCCCAGATCTCCCCGTCATATGCCACACTGACACCGGCACGGTCAGTCCTAGATCTCCCCGTCATATGTCACACTGACACCGGGCCGGTCAGTCCCAGATCTCCCCGGCATATGCCACACTGACACCGGGCCGGTCAGTCCTAGATATCCCCGTCTTATGCCACACTGACACCGGGCCGGTCAGTCCCAGATCTCCCCGTCATATGCTGAACGTCAAGCAAGAGGGCTACTACATGTAGCCCAATCTGTATGACGCATTTGGTGTGACCCGGCCGAGGAACGAACCCACAACATCCCGCATGCGAGGCGGATGCTTTTCCCATAGGCAACCGCCGCACGTTTAATAAAGCCATATCATAATACACTAATATAACAAATATTACAACCGAATCATTACTCGTCCTTTTCCGTTCCGTTTGAAGCGCAAGCGAATTTACCCTGTCGATTCCCAAAAACGGTAATGTAAGGAAGTAAACGAGGAGATTCAGACACACTGGCGCGATACAGAGAAGACAGAAGCAGCATGTATGTTTTAGACAGATACATTAATAAACGTATGTTATGTGACATGTTTGGAAATATGTGATTACAAGAACCTTTCATGGGTATCCGGTGATGATCGGGAATTCCAACACGCGGTTTAAGTGTTTTTAGCAGCAATACAGTGACGAGCAATGTACAATATGAAATGACTTGCATTTGTTGTCGTATTTACGAACAAATTCAACACCCACGTAAAACATATATATTTAAATCAAATGTACTTTTCAATTTTCATTTTTTAAACTATGAAATAATTCCGAAAATACCAAGCACATGTTATAAATAATAAAGTATTTTTAATTGAGGATGTTCAATTTTGAATTTCCGGCAATCGTATCTATATATTGTGGAGTTAATTTGTTTCAAAACAAACTATTTATAGATTTGATTAGAATTTAAATTCTTAGATATATCTGTAAACTATTGACCTGCTTGCTTCGTGTAATATTTTAACTCATTTTGTTTGTGCCAAAATCTCTCTATGACGTTGCTTCAAGACGGTTAAAATATGTTCACGTTCCATACAGCCTGTTCTAATTGTCATACTTGTAACGTCCTTAACTGGAAATATGATGTACAGTTGGATTTATTTGGTAATTTATTTAGAGCATCCAACATCCTAATCTATTGAGATATATACAATGATATACAAGTATTCTTTAATTTATGATTTATTTTATGACAGACTTAATATTATAAACCTCATCTCCCTTGTTATTTGTTTAATATCCACTTTGTTATTCAGGCCTAACAGGGAAAGAATAAAATTGGAGATTATACACAGTTTCATGTTTTTATTTTATGAACCATGATAAAATTAATATGATCTCGCTAGGTTTAGTTACCATAGTTGAGATAGGACAAATTCATACAACAAAAGATCGAATGTCTTGTACGCTGTAAACCACTGCAAAAGTTTCACTGAAACTATTTGAACTCAATAAACAAGATAAATTTTCTCGCACTGCACTCGCCTCACTGCTCAATGCGAGTTAGCCTATTAATGCTCAATTGTGAACTCTGATGCCAGTCAGGGGTTACGCGGGAGATGCCCAGTATAAAGCAACGAGCAAGCTCCCTGACCCCTGTCATATATGCAATAAACATTTGCCTAGAAGAGCTTATGGAATTTATGGCAGCCAGGGGGTACGCGGGATAAGCACCCTGACCCCTGTTATATGACTTCTAACGCTCAATTGTGTACTATATGCCAGCCCCTAGTAGAGCTTATGGAATTTATGCAGCCAGAGGGTACGCGGGATAAGCACCCTGACCCCTGTTATATGCCTACTACCGCTTAATTGTGTACTATATGCCAGCCAGTGGGTAAACGGAAGATGCACACTATAAAGCTACGGGCAAGCACCCTGACCCGTGCCTGACATTGTACTTTTTGTAGATATTCAAAATTCTATATGAACCACCTCCCGCACTCTGGTAAGCCATGATCAGGGGAGACAATCCATTTAGAGTTTTGCTAAAATAATTAACTAGTTATCATTCCTGATTGTCTTGGAATCATTTGTCTAGGTTATACCATATTTCAAATAATTCCCTAATTAAAACAAGACATTCGATCCGCCACAGAAAATAAATAATAATTTTTCCCCCAAATTCTCAGTACTTGATTAAGCTAAGGTCCATCAAGAATTTCTTAAGAGCACTGCACAGCTAATACAGCATCCAAATGGCATATATTTGTCAAAATAAAAACATTCCTCGAACTTAAAACACAACTGATCAAAATCAGCTGGATACACGGGAAGAAATCTAAATGCAGACTTTCAAGGCGGTAGCCATATTGGCAACACTTTTACGTTTGTGATGTGGTTTGCATTTTTTTTATTACTTTTGCCTTCTCGTTTGTCTGTTTGCGTGTTTGGTTTTGTGTTTTGTGTTTGACGGTCGTCATTGAATGCTACTTTCCCTGTCCGATTTATATATATATATATATATATTTTTTTTTATTTTTTTTTTTTATATCGGATTTACCCAACAGACATCTTGTACCATAGCTACTGCTTCATCGAAATTAGTGTAGCATAAATTCTGGTCAATAAATTCATTAAGTGAATAACCCTCAGGATATGAAAGATGATGCATCAAACAATACGCATTTGGTTCCTTTTTAAGAACAAGACCTATGGGCAATACAGTATAGGTCTATTTGCATATGGGCCAGACATTATGCCTTCAGTCAGCTCTTTATCAATTTTTTGTCATACGTCTGGGCGCAACTTTGCTGATTTTTAATTATTTGCTTATGTTGCAGCTCAGGGACTAGTATAATTTAAGCTAAACCCATATTTAAATCCATTTAATATAATAGGTGCGTCTGTATGATTATATGACGCTATCGGTTTTTCAAGGTTTTCAATATTGATCGGCGACTTTGCCAGATTAAATTCCCCCATATGATTACCTGCGGCTAAATCGTCTGTCTGACCCATTTGATCCATATCCAAGCAAGTTTCGAAAAGAGCCAGACCCCTGGACTGATTAAATGCACCAATCACTGGCCCTACCCGACCAAGTGAACTGATCAAGAGCATTTGCACATGGGCAATCAGACTTCCCGTGTGTCGAAGAATTGCACTGTGTAATTATGCCGGTATTTTCAGAGGCCAGCTACAATAACCTTTATTAAATAAATTGCACTTTTTTATCGGATTTGACAAACTATCTCTACCATAGCAACGCCAACCAAACCCACTAATGAGCATGAAGCAATGAATTTTTTTTTTTTTTTTTTGCTTTTTTTTTGCAATACATTTATAAAAATTGGCCAATACTTGGAGGAATATATTTGAAACTCTAAACCGTTTAGCTTTTTGAAAATATCTTTAAAACTCTATTTTTTATGATTTGACAATTGACTATATATATGCGAGTTTATTTTTTTATTTTTTTATTTGTCATTTTTTATGCCAGAAACATGTAAATACAAATAATTTCATTTTAATCTTCAAAAACAAGAAATCTTAAATCATAATTACCTACTCAATATCCTTTATTAGTATTTAAGTGTCTTTGCAGATTAACTGAACATTGCTAATTATATTATATAAGTGGAAGTTAACTATGTTTTTGTAACATTGAATTACTATTAGTACCAGTTTCAACTAATGTTATCCATTGTTAAGGCAGTGTATATTATCGGAACTCAAAGGCTGATCAAGTGACACTACAAGTCAATGTAAACCTTGCATTTAGGTTATAAAAGGTTTATGCAGTCTTTAAAATGTATAAATTTGTATTGCGACTTATTTTTATTCCATATATAATTGATATAATATGTATAACATGCCAGCCAGAATTGATATCTAAAAACAACAATGCTTGTTCAATGATTTCAACATTTAAAAGCATGGTAAATGAAGCAAAAATTAAAATAGACACTACTATACGACATGTTTTCTTCCTATACAAAGTTTCCGCTAAGTTTAATTATTTTAAATTTAATTAATTTATCAAATTTCATTGATTTCAAGTCTTTGAAAACATCAAATTCAACAATGTTACATCCTTTTCAATATATATATATATATATATATATATATATATATATATATATATTTATTACTTTTTATTTTGTATTTGTTATTTTTGTTATAGAGCTTGGTTTCATAATAAAATAAAAGCAATAATTCTAAGAACTGTTATCATTCATGTTTTTTTTAATTTGTGTCGCATAAAAGCGAAATGTCTTTGTTCCAATCAATCCATTTCTCTACTTGATTGTTTTTTATAAACAAATCACACCACTTCCATTCAAGCTCTCAAAGGCGTAATTCCACCCCTTGCCGATTCTTACGGATGGCGGGAGGTGTACAGTACTGGCTCTACCCAGGAAAAGTGGGTGGCCTGCCTACACAGTCATATATATATAACCTTACACGTGTTGAAAATGACGCAGACACCATACGCAGACACCATACAAACGAACAAACCACCCCACTATTTCCACAACTAAATTTTATCACAAAATGAGTCATGCTTCTGTAATAGCTCGCTATATTCTGTTGGGAACTTGGCCAGGTAGGTGCTCATGAATATGTCCATTTCTCAATGGATGGTATCCTTTGGTGGATCACTTTTGGCTCTACTCCAAAATCCCACTCACTTATTCTGAACAGTGTCCCCGAACATAAATCGTCTGGTTCAACAGCCCCTTTCAACAATAAACACAAATTAACGTAACCGTTAGAACAGATTTATTTTTTAATAGACTGCGGGACATGTATATTTATGTCGTCCCCACCACATCGTAGCGTGTGCAGGCCAAAAACTTGGCAAAAGCTCTTTGCAGTTTGTTTTAACAGAGCTGGGTCGATTGGACCTAAGACCGAAAAAGACCCTCGAAATCAACAAACCGGTGTTTACTATTTGCTTCCCGTCCGTCTTCCGGATCCCGGATTTGGAGTCGCTCTTCCACCTCGTCAAATTCCTCGTCGTCGGACGGAATATTCCTCGTCGTCGGACGGAATCGCTGGTTTC